>JACEFZ010028171.1:7500-90000 GCA_014155875.1 Cepaea nemoralis | reverse complement strand
TCATATAATGAGAAGAGAGGCAATGGAAAACATTGTGATGACTGGAAAAATCGGCGGGATAAGAGGCAGACCGAGAGAAATGATGCTGGATGGACTGAGGCGGTGGCATGGAGGAATATCATAAACAGGATCACAATCTGTGGTGGTGAGACGTGAACAACTACACCAGTTGGCAGGGCACTTGATGATGATGATGAGCTTTTAAGGGGGTAAGAATCAATAAAGAAGATCAGAATTGTGTCTTGAAGATGAATTTATATCAGGACACAGGAGATGACATAAAGATAAGATCAGGCAATAGAATACTGTAAATAAATATGAAGCCAGAATATAATGTACGTACAGATAAGATGAAACGAGGTCAGTGTGCATAAAGATGGTTGAGGCTGAAGGATGATGAGCATAAAAAATAAGATGAGACTTGATGATATTATGGATAAAAATTAGAGATGAAGGCAGATGATACTTTTGTAATGAATTTATAGTTTTAAAAAATCTTGTGAACTTCACAGTCGGAGATTATTATTAGTTGAAGGTAATGAAGCTACTGCATCCAGCAATGGTAAAATAAAACGTAATATATGACGTTTTTGTGAAGTGAAGAGTATTTTTCTACTCATTTGCTTGAATGATCTTACAAACATCAGATCAGATCATTGGCACCTTGCCGTCTTGACAGACGATAGTTTGTGCTTTAAAAAGGCATAATAACTTGCCTTATCTGTCCATTGTGGTTGGATACTTGTGAGTAAACTGAAATATTCACTGCCTTGATTTCTCATTTACCTGAAGGAGCTATGCAAGGGAAGAGGAACCTAATGCAAGCAATTCTCCCATTTACCGTGTCAATGGCCATGTATCACCTGTCCCAGGAAATGGACACGTCCACATGGTGGGCAACACTCCTGGTGACTACAGGCATGAGTCGGTCAACATGCACGAGTCAACACCTATGTTAGGACAGGTGAGTCGTTGCATTCACTTATCACATCACTTGATATATCTTCAGTATTGCAGTTCATGAGTTTGTTCACTCAAGGTTATCATATCACGTGATATATGTTCAGGAGCCTTGGAATGCAATCAACATCGAACAATCAGTATAATGAGACTCATCACAAAGATTCTGCTGAGATTTATCGTGCAAAGAGTTAGGAAGAAAATACAACCCGAAATAGGAGAAGAACAATGTGGGTTTGTTGAAGGCAAGGGCTCAGTAAATGCTGTGTACATACTGAGAATAGTAATTAAACGTTTTGTAGAAGTAAACAAAGATCTATATCTTTGCTTTATTGACTACACAACGGCTTTCGATAAAGTAAGACATGTCGACATGATAAGGATGCTTGAAGATCTACAAATTGATGGAAAAGACCTTAGACTTGTAAAAAACATACATTGGAAACAACAAGCTGCCATCAGAATTGATAATGATGTAGGTCAACATCAGCCTATTAAAAGAGGTGTGAGATAGGGATGTGTAATGTCTCCAGATCTTTTTTCCCTGTACAGTGAAAATGTTTTCAGAAATGTAGAAGATATGTAAGGAATCAACATTTGGGGACGATACATCAATAACATTAGATATGCAGATGATACAGTCTTGATTGCAGACAATGAACAGGACCTGCAAATTAAGTAGATACGGTTGTTGCACACAGACAACAACTAGAGAGATTAGAACAAGAATTGCCATTGCGAAGGTAGCCTTTTGCAAGATAAAAAACATACTGACCAATAAAAAGATAGCAATAGAAACAAGAAAAAGAGTGTTGAAGTGCCACATAGAACCTATACTTTTGTATGGACGTGAAGCGTGGACAATAAGCAGTCAAGCTGAAAAACATCTGATGGCTGTGGAAATGTGGTTTCTGAGGAAAATGCAAAGAATACCATGAACAGACAGAAAAACCAATGAACAAGTCCTTCAAGAAACAAATGAAGATCGTAAACTGATTAGAGTCATTAGATGTAGACAGTCAAAGTTTTTTGGACATGTTATGAGAAGAAATGACTTGGAGATCTTGGTGACGACTGGCAAGATCGAAAGAAAGAGACCAAGGGGAAGACTGAGAAATAAATACCTGGATGGCTTGGCCATGTGGCATGGTCAAGACAGGAACACAGAGCTGATCCACGACTCTGGTGATCGAGTGATATGGCAGAACATGACCACCCACACTTATCGGCATGGCACATGATGAATGGATGGATTGTAGTTCATGAGTTTGTTCATTCAAGGTTATCACATCACTTGATATATTTTCAGTATTATAATTCATTAGTTTGTTCATTCAAGGTTATCACATGACTTGATATGTGTTCAGTATTTTAATTCATTAGTTTGTTCATTGAAGGTTATCACATCACTTGATATATGTTCAGTATTGTAGTTCATTAGTTTGTTCACCCAAGGTTGTTGAGCCAGTTTATAGGTTACTTTGTTTATAGAATCTAGCTTGATGATCTGTATTTCTAAGTCTGAGCTGTTGTGTAAGCCACCCTATCTGGGTTTCTGCTGAATGGATTAATATCAATGTATAATTATGTTTGAATCATGAATGTTTGTCAGACCCATGTGCTTAGTTCTTAACTCTTTAGACATGTCTGTGTTTGGTCATTCTCAACTTGTTTTTAGAGCATACAAGTGATTTTCTTTTTAAAGATTCTTTGCAGCTTGCACAGTTGCCTGCGTTTCCATATATTTCATGTTTGATTTTATTGATTACACATTCTTCAACTATTCTGATATAGGGTTACAATAAACATTATCTTTTATTTACTGCATTTGTAAATACCTCTTTGGGGAGACATTTTTCCCCAATTGCAATGTATTTTTGCGTGTGAATGTAGTATTCCCAGTATTTCAAACATTCCATTTGCTATATTTTTCATCACCAGATTCCTGAGAATGAGCATTCAGATTCCAAAGGAGGCCCTTTACTGAATGGTTTTATTCCAAATGGAGTCATCAAAGGAAACCATAAAATAGTTAACCAAACACACCATTCTCATTTCTCTGGGGATTTGAAAAGTAGCAATAACTCTGAGGTAAAATGCTGCTGCAGCTTCTTGAAATGTGTTCACTGGTCTGTATTATAGTCTGCATGCAGGGTGAAATCATCTTGTGGCATATCCTTGTTGGGAAATGTAACAATTCTAGTCTTGCGGGTGATTGGGAAGCAGACTGGCTGTGTGATGATTGCAGTGGTATGAGGTTTTGGCCGTTCAGAAAGCAATGGCAAACTCCTGAACTAACATTGCATAGTAAATCACAAAAGACCAATAAATGCAGGAGTTGATTACAACATCCTGTAAAGAACATTAAAGTAGCTTTTTAGTCCTGCAAGTTGTTTCATAAATATGTCCAACTTCTGTCCATTGTAATGCCAGCCAGCCTTACCAGTGGGACTCCGTTCTGTAATGGTGCCAGATCCTGCTGCAGTCAGTACATTTTCATTAGACACAAATCCTTTAGTTTATTTAAATCTATGAAGTGGAACAGTGCAATTTTAGTAGGTGATTGTTGGATCATTTGTTACTGGGACCCATAAGGTAAGTATAGTAACACTGTAACTTATCAAGCATGTTGTAAAAAATTGCTTAAGGCATAGTGGCATAAGACTGGTAACCCCAGCACAATAGAAAACTATCGTTGCAAAATCTAACGAATCATGAACAAGTCAGAAAAGAAAACTATAGCTACGAAATGTAACCAATCATGAACAAGTCAGAAAAGAAAACTATAGCTATGAAATATAGCCAATCATGAACAAGTCAGAAAAGAAAACTATAGCTGCAAAATGTAACCAATTATGAACAAATCAATACAGAAAAGGAAACTATAGTTACACATGTGAACCAATCATGAACAAGTCAGTTTTTAAAAAAAATAGACACTCCACTCCGCCAACCAAAATTAAAGTGCTCTGAAATGATCAGATAACTTAGGACAATCTCCAAAAATAGAATGTGAGGAGGACATGGAAGGAGCTCATAGACAGCAAAGGATAAATGATCTTGGCGTGAGTTGGTTGAAGACCTTTTCTCCATTGGGAGATAAACATCAGAAGAAAAGATTGGTAATGTGTATTCTTGATTACTTTTTAAAAAATGTCATACAGCTGCAAAATGTAACCAACCTCATTAAAGACATCACCTGCTCTCTGTCATGAATTACATTTAACTCCTACTTTATTATTTATGCTTACATTATAGCATGAATCATCTGACTTATGTGTCTAAAGGTGGGGAATCAAGTATAGAACTGGCCACAGTGAATGCATGTTAACCAGCCCACAATAGGGACAATCAGTGTTCACACCTTTTTGCCTTTTGCTGGGAGAGACCTAGAGATATGGACTTGTCCTGAGTGCAGTGATGTTGATTCTTGATCATTCATTCATTCATTTAGTAGCAAAAACTCGATCACGAGCAAGATGTCCAGCATCTGATACACCAATCTGGAGATCATCCGCCACATCCTGCATTATCTTCTCTTTGGCTTTCCTCTTCCTCTCTTCCCAGACATATACCCTTGATCATAAATCTGAAATCCATGAGCCTATAGTAGAGGGACATACAGGGACCAAAAATGACACTGAGACGAGAATTAAAGACGTTTTCATTATGTGGGGAGAAAGCATATGATAAGAAGACTAGACCTGAATTGGTTAGAGACTGCGCCATGGGGAGCTGAGCGAGAGAAGAAAACAACATGTGTTTGTGCCATAAGCAGAAGGTTAAAGCGGTAGATGGTCATTGTGAGCTGATCTGGGCAATGATATTTACAGTAATGCACACACCAGGTTAGAGACACACTGAAACTGGTTATATATTTTGTTTGCTGGAGGTACCTGGGGCAGGTATGTTATTAAGAAAGTCACATGGCTGAAAAAAATAACACATTTGAGGTAAACCTATTATAATATAACTTGGTATCAGTACAATATGTTCTGATGTTGAATTAACTGTTAATTTCATTACATACATTAGTATTTTTGTAATTGCATTCTGCATTCATAACAGTCATGCTTCACTAACTAAAGGGTTCCCATATAATTCACTGGTCCCCGGGAAGGTTAACCCGGTCAACAAATGCCCGCAGAAGTCGGATGTGTCGGCCTAACGGCGCAAGAACGCAGCTCTGCTGTAAACAGGCACAACGCAATCACATCCGGGGAAAAAAAACTCCGGATGAACGAAGAAGAAGAAGAAGAATTCACTGGTCATGTTTTTAAAGTAAATAAATCTGTTGATGTTGGCTGGGGAGAAGGTAAGGTCACATGACAACAGAAAAATTCAAAGCTGCAGACACAGGATACATGAACCCACTATATCTTTAGATGACCCACTTGCCCATATGTAGAGACAAATGTATGTCTCCACTGGACCAGCTTGGTACCATTATTTTCTTTAACTACCAGTTAGCACCTGTATATTTATTCATTTGTGACATGAGTCTCAGGTGTTTATGAACGATTATTTGATTCTTAGTTCAATACTGGGTGGTTTTAGAATGATGCTGAAGAGTAGAATGAAGAGGGGTTGTCATAGTTCAAAACCCCACTTATTCACTATGAAGAGCAAAATTGATGAGTGAGCCGGATGCCAGTCTCAAATTTAAAGACATGAGTTCAAACCCCATTATGCCAAAGTGTTTTTTTTAATCTATTGATGGTAAAAAAATAAATCCGATCCTGTAGACTTTACTACTGCATCAAATCCAAGAGCAGCTTGTCCCCTTCTTCCTCTGAACGCTGCCGGCGGACAACAGCAGCACAAAGCAAACATTGTGAAATGTCTTTGTCTGCATGTTGGAAAGTCTCACTCCTTCACTGACCAGGACGTAGTGTGAAATCTCATCTGTGTATTGGAAATTCTCAGTCAATCAGTGGCCCGTAAACAATGTGAATTCTCTTTGTCTGTGAATTCTCGTTGTCTTGTATTGGAAATGTTCTCATTCAGTGACTAGTCATCATCATTAACATATGCCATGCAAATTGACTTAGGAGTTTGTGCTTCTAAGCACATGGCGGTCCTTGGTCCAACTCTGGTGATGATATTCCTCCATGCCACCGTCTCAATCCATCCAGCATCATTGCTCATGGTCTACCACCACCAGCACAAGACAAATCATCATGCCTTGCCAGCTGGCATGGGCAATCATGCTTCTCCGCAAATCGCGATCTCCGACAGCGTGGATCTATTCATGTGTTGACTCCCTTCCATGCCATGACACTAGACTGTCGAGAATTTTCTCTTGCTGTCTTTCTCAAATCTTTCCAGTTGCCACATGTTCCAGTTTTTGTTTCTCATAATGTGTCCAAAAAGTGATAACCAACTCTTTCTGATGTTTGTGATAAGTTTTCATTACAAGTTATCCTCCCTCAGAATGTCCAGATTGTTAATTTTGGCTGTCCAATGAATTTTCAGCATTCTCTTATAAAACCACATCTCCAAAGCATCTTGGGAATTTTTTTTGACGGTTTACTAATTCAAAACAATGTTTCCCTTAGTGAATTTAAACACAGAAGCCACAAACAATATGTTGCACGATTTATTGCCTGGCATATTTCGCTGAATCTCGTCAGGTGCATAAACGAATAATACTTTGAAACACAACACAGTCACGGTTATTGTTTGAATATGGAACATCTGTTATGCCCCTTGTAATTTCAGATTTACCACAAATTCTTTCTGTTAGCACAAAACTGGCTGGAACCGTCTGATTGCTAAGGCCTCACTATATATGAGCAGTCGTTTATTTGTCAAAAACAGTATACAAAACGATTGTTTCTTTCTTCACGCTATGATCCCATTTGTAAATTGTCCAGGACAGATCAATGCATTCAAAAAGCCAACAGTGATTCCTATCTAAACATTGGGGAGCGTGAAATGATACTGTCATTTGTTGCACCTTTGACGTCAATATTCTCTGTCAAAGGTAGAGGGAAACTTTCATGTACTCTAATCAAATAAGTTGCTTCTATATTCCACAATATTTGGCTTGTATGTGCATTAAAATCATGCATTCAGATGTGCTAGTGTTGTCATTGATCATCCCTTCTTGAAGTTTTGTGATGCCATTTCTAGAGTGGTGTGCATCAGACCACATTGACTCTACTACTCAAAGATATCGTTATTAATGAACTCTGAGATCTCTGTGGCACAGGGGTTAAGCCTCCTTCCTCGCACTCCAAAGGTCATGGGTTTGTTCTGGATTCCTTCAATCGCTTGACAAGTGCAGGTTTTCACAGAAACTGGAAGTCATCGCTGGAGCTTATGCTCAATGCCATGTTTACGACAGGCTGCTCTGCGAAGAAGGACCGGGCCTTGTGGGTAAAGCCAAGTGCAATTAAGTTAATCCCCTTGCCTGTAATGGTAGTTAGCTGAAATGAGATAGAATGTGAACATTTAGGAAATATTTTCATCATTTTTGCTGGTTTTCTAATTGTTTTCATTTTTGTTTTCAACTCCAAAGGAACTACAGGGACTCATGGCAGCAGTCTTTGCCTCAGTGGATAGGAATGGGTCGTTTGGGAATGCTACAGGAGAGACAATACCAATGTCCTCACTGGATGACATTGACAGAAGTGGTGATTACTTGGGGGATAACTCCAGTCAAGACAGCGGCATGGGAGGCAGGCATGCTGGCATGCTTGGGAGCAAAGATATCCACCCTAATGATCTCAGCCCTGCCAGTTCACCTGGGGAGAACAGCTTGGGAAGGCATCATCAGGGCTGGGAGATGGGAAGAGAAGTGGATGAGATAGGCGGAGTTTTTATTGACAGATCTACAGGTGCTGTGATTGGCGAGGTGTCGCCTCGTTACAAGGTGATGGACAAAGAGGTCAGGGATGAAAAAGTCGCCAGGGGGAAGACGGTTGAGGACAGCACCAGTAACGACAGAGATTCTGGTCACGGAAGTGAAACCAGATCTCATGGTGGGGTTTTGAATGGCACTGGTGATGACGCTAAGAATTCCTTTGGCTTGAGTTTTGATGCACCGGTATCCACTTCGCCACCCAATGTGCAGTCAGATGAGATGATGATGAATGTGTTGCCACCCCCACCACCGCCTCCTCCACCATTGTTAATGTCTTCTTCAGCAGCTCAGTCATCATCTTCAGTGTCATCTTCACAGCAGCTATCTTGTTCCAGAAGCAGAAACCTATCCAACAGCAGTAGACCTCAGAACAGCCACCGACCACACCAACGGAGTGTGCGTCCAAACATCACACACACTGATCTACCTCCACCCCCACCATCTCCTCCTCCCCTCACCTCCTCACCTACCCTGCCGCCTTTTCAATGTTCACTGGCAGCAGTAGCAGCAGCATCCGCAACCGCAGAGCTCAACAGCAGCGGCAGCAGCATTGAAGAAGGGGGGCAGCAACAGTTGAATGATGGCAGCAAATTATCCAGGCAGTTGGAGGGGGAAGAAATGGTTGCATTTTCACCAGCACTCTCGTCCCCTACTCACCCTCACATAGCATGATGTGTGAGGGAGATAACAGAGACCTGACATGTAGGCCTGAACATAACACAACCAGAAATACCTCATTTTGCTGCTCAGGAATCATGCAGCCTCACATACACACAGTGAATGTATACCTCATCATGAAATTTTTACCTCAGCTATTTGTTATATGCCTCATCTGGAGGTGGGAAAACTCACTTTTCAAAATATATTTTCACCGTATAGATCTGTTAGGTTTTACAGACTTATATAGATGCTGTTATATTTCTTTTTAATGTTTTGCAGTTTTTCTTTTTTTTTTTTTCGGTACAAAGAGTTTTTCTCTTTATTTCCAAACCTGGCCAAGAAATAGCACACCAGAAATGTAAAGTTTAAAGCTGTATGTGGACAATTTAACATACATGGTAATAAAGTACAGCCATTATTGTGCCATTGTGACATATTGGGGGAATGGTGTTAAACCTGTATTTTTTTGTGACCAACGGGATTATATGGTAAGTATAACACCAGCTGTAGTAGTACAGTGGCTAGAACGTTGACCTGCCAGCCCAGTGGTCACTTGTTTGAATCCCCAACGAGACGGATGTTTCTAAACTACACCTGGGCTCTCGGGCTAACCCAGTTTCAAATGGCCACCAGGAATTGTTCTGGAAGTAGTGATGTCTGATGTGATTTTTACCACATGACCAGTTGGGTGCCAGGTGGTCTATAGAAATATTATGCTGGCAACATTACCCAATATGCTGTAAGGCGTGGAAACTGATATATTTCTTATTGTTCATTGTTGCACGAAGATAATTCAGAGAACTAGTGGTGTCAGTGATTTATTTAGACATTGTTGTTGAGCACCCTTTCCGCTAATTCTCATGAACATTTGAAGGATCATCGCTGCGGTACTCGGTTGCAGTATATCATGCTGTTGTGCCAGAGTCAGTCGGTCTGTTTCTACAACTACAGTATGGTTTTATGTAGCGGTAACATAAACTATTGTAGTGTAGTGTTACTTATTACTTAGTGTTACTTATTACTTAGTGTTGTAACAGCTGCAGTGTAGTGTAGGATTACTTCATAAGTGCAGTGTTACTGTAATAGAAGTGGTGTTACTTTAGTAGTGTTGATGCGTTGGCATATTGCTACTATGTTACTGTGGTGTTATGTACTGTACTTGTTTAGTTGGGACATTAGTATAGCGTTATACATTACTCTAGTTTTAGCTATGCATTACTGAAGTTATGCAGCCGAAGCAAAGTAATGGTAGATAGTTTGTGGTAAAAAATGTGTTAGTCTTAATGTGATTGATTGTAATCAAGTCAGGTCTAAGGTCATTACGTCAGAAAAAAACAATAGTACACATATGTATGTGAGACCATATGCAAATACTTAAGTTGATCAGTTTTGTTAGGTAATTGGTTTTAGAGATCATTATGTTATCAGCAAATTTAGGATGACACTGGTGGTGGTAGCCTTTTGCAAGATGAAAAACATACTGATCAATAAAAAGTCGTCAGTTACAACGAGAAGAAGAGTGTTGAGGTGCTACATAGAACATATACATTGGTATGGATGTGAAGCGTAGACAATAAGCAGACAAGCTGAAAAACATCTGATGGCTGTGGAAATGTGGTTTTAGAGGAAAATACAAAGAATATCATGGACAGACAGAAAAACCAATGACGAAGTCCTACAAGAAAGAAATGAAAATCATAAACTGATTAGAGAAATTAGACATAGACAATCAAAATTTTTTGGGCGTGTTATGAGAAGAAATAAATTGGAGAACTTAGTGACAACTGGCAAGATCAAGGGGAAGACAGAAAAGTGAATACCTGGATGGCTTGGCCACATGGCATGGTCAAGACAATAACATGGAGCTGATCCACAACTCTGGTGATCGAGTGAGATGGTGAATCATGACCGCCCACGCTTATCAGGCATGGCACATGATGGATGGATGATGGAGTTGTGATAAAAGCGGCTGCTGCCATCAATGGGATTATGAGAGAAGAATCTCATGGCATTGATGCAGCTGTCAGAGTGTTGTCTTCTGGCATCAGTGAAGTTGTGGTTTGGGGTTCAGCATGTAATCAGTGTTTAGCATGTAATCAGTGTTGTTGTGTTTTCACAAAGCAAAGTTGGTACGCTGCAGATGGTATTTATTGAGCTGTGAGAGAAGACTCGTGTGGCATCAATGAAAGCGTGAAATAAGAGAATGCTAGCATCGGTGGAAATGTGAGAGCGGAGCCTGCTGGCATCAGTGGTGCTGTGAGTGGAGTCTGCTGGCGTGGATGAAGCTGTAGGGATGTGGTATACAGTTTTGTCACTGCTGTTGTTGGCAGGCTACAACTGTAACTCTTAGCATACACACAGAGAAGAGATCATTTGGATACATGGCAGTGAATTAGGGTGTCTAACTTCTGGTAGCTACCTTAGTGTTATTTACATCTGAATAAAATTAGTCTTATCTGTTTGTTCTCTGCTCAAGGAGAAATCAGGGAGCCATTCTTTGATCAGTAATGAATCCAACTTCATTCATATTTTTTTTAATGCAGATGTGTGCAGTAACTAATAAAAGAAAAGTATCATTTGCAATTTAGACATAATTTCTGCTCGACACATTTCAACATCGTGTAAAACGGATGTAAACAAATAACCAGTTTTATAATTTTGCTATCTAACTTCCTCATTTGTTTTCTTTTTTTAAACTGGTATTGAATAAAGGAATATTGATTAGATCAGTAAATTTTAGCACTAAACTATTTGAGCGAGGCAGAACAAAAGCTTTTGAGCAATAAGCTGTCGGTCTTGTCTCAGAGATGAACATCACATCAGCAGAAACTCTACATACAGACACATGAACCGGCAGATCACCAGAAAGAAAAGATAACTGGATTGGAATAAATATTAGTAACTGATTGTTTTGTTGAAATGTTGAGTTGCAACCTAATTGGACTTCTAAACAGTCAAAATGTTTTAGATATGTAAAGTACTATGGAATAGTGACAGAGCTCTTGTAATTAGCAAAGGTTTTGTTTTCACTTCATCACATGTAGAATGGTCGTTTGTGTAACAACGGTCGGCTGTCTTATTGCAGACGTGAAGTTAGTTGTTTTTATTTAAAGTCTATGTCTTAGACCTGATAACTTGTTGAACTATTTAAAAGGTCCATGATTTTCTGTGTTTAAAACTAGATGCGCATGTGGTGCTGCAAGGGCACAACATGGTTGTATAGATATTCAGATCATTTGAAGTTCATGAGTCAATCTTAGATGTTGAGCTAGTACACCTCAGACACCATAACAGAGGTGACATTCAGTTCTGACGTGAGTCTCCAGGATAAATGTGTTGTTTCATGAGCAAGCCTAATTAATCTTAGTAAAGATTATGAAGTGATAGATGCACATTCTCACTTTGATTCTAAGAGACAAACAAATGTACTAACAGAACTGAATATCTGTAGTTAGTATTAAGCATGTATTCCTTAGTGTGTTGTTTCCATACAGACAAAGAATAATGATTTATTCATAAGTAGGTGGCTAAAGTACCCATGTCATGTTGAAACATTTACATAACGTCAGACTGACTGTACATACAGTTTAGTTAGTTGCTCATTTCTTTGTCTGTTCCATTTGCTTATTTGTATTGTTGAGAAGAAATATGTTGAACCATATGGGCTAAGAACATACGTTTAGTACCTTCATGTTGTATTTGTTAATCTAATTTCCCTTTTTTTTCCCTCCCCGACTCTGTTTAAGAAAAACACAATTGTACTTTTAATTTTTGTGAATAATGTGGGTTAATTGTGATGCTACATGTATGTTTGCTGTCATTTTTTGTCACATATATAGAATTATTGTTTTTCAATGAAGATAAGATATGTTCGACATGACTTCTTGTGGTAACCATTTACCGGCAGATTGTGGCTTCTTGTGGGCTGGCAACACTCCTGCAATGAGAACCAGTGTGGCAATTTGTATTTTGAGGCAGCTGATTACTTGTTTCTGATGACTTATGATGATTGATGTTGTAATGGGTCATTAAATAAATTTTTATTGTATTAAACCTCAGTGGGATATTCTTTTTAAAATGTGAATCACTTTATTGTTTCATTATTGATTGTAATAATTAGTACTTGAAATCTTAACACTCTTTGCTCTCAGATAGAAAATCGTATCCACACGTTGCTGTTGATCTCACAAAGCTTTTTGTTTGCCAGGAAACAATGCAGTTTTAATCCTATTAACAGAATGTTTCACTAACTGAGAGATATGCTCCCGTCTCATTTCATTTCTAATCTGTAACATTACCTTTTTCAACTTATTAACTCAAGTGTGATTTTGTTATGTTTCAGTTACCGGTTCTTTAAACATTGTTTCAGAAGTGCACTTTATATCCAGGTAGCTTTTGAACTTGACTGAAATCAGAACAGCATTTTACTTCCTGTTTTTGTCTTTATTTTGTTAATGATTGTTTTCCTCTTTTTATTTATTTTTCCCCCCACTTCCCAGGCACTTCACAATTTTGCATTCTCTGTTGTTATTTACCAATATGGCCTCGGCACAATTTTGTACTCATTAGTGAAATTATATTTTCCAATCTTCTAGTATTTAAATTGTCATTTGTATCAATACAAATGCTTTGTTCTACTTGCTTCTGTTGATCAAAGAAAAAGCAGCTACTGTGTATAATTTTAATGAATAGTTATGCTAACAAGACAGCCTTGCCAGCACATCTTGTTGATGGCCTACAGTTTAAAAAACCTACCAGTTTTGCAAACAATGTTATGCAAGGTAAACAGATTTTATTGACTGGTTTTTTTTTTTAGCCACACAGTGAGTTCTTTTGTCGGATGAAATATATTTTCCTTAATTTTCATGTATGTTGTAGACTTTTGGACCATCACCAGGGACACTTCATTTCATGAAAGATCATAATGAGTTCATACAGTGTATTGTAATCAACTAATTATCATCTGAGATTATTGTTGCATCTCTTTGATTTACATACTTGCTTGATGAATTGTATTCATGTGTTTGGTTATTGGAACTGATATTGTATATTTCACTGAATGTATTTGGTTATACTTAATACATCATGGGTGTCTTGAAGATTCAATAGCCTCTCTAACCACTTCTCAGACGTTGGACAGAATAATTAGAGCACATTTTGAAAACTGTGACAGCCTGTGATGGCATTGTGGACAAGGCATTGTGGACAAGGCATTGTGTGTTAGTTTGTGAAAGCCAGTTTGACAAAGAAGATGCTGAAGTTGCAGTTTTGAAGGACACTGCAGTAGTCCTATCGGTACTAGCAGCTAGGATATTTTATTTTGCTGCTGCAACTGTTCTCAAGTCAGACAGAGTCCTACCTCATATGTTGCAACTCAGGGAACAGATGCATTCAGAGTTGGGATTTTTTTTTAAGTGGTTTTATTATCATACTTCATCATTTCTTTACTCCTAACAGTTTGTATTTCTCTCACTGACACTTCTGTTGCTACCCCACGTACCCAACTGCTTGCTCATACATTTCTTCTCCATTCTAACTTTCATATTATCTTCATCAGAAGTTCATCTTTTTCATTGTTGTTTCCTCTGCTATTTTAGTTATATTTATAGTAGGTCTTAACTAGTTGTTTGCAACATGATTCATCCTTGTATAACTTATTTCATTTGCTGGTTTTACTGTCTGACATAAAATGTTCTGTTACTTGGCGTCATTTGAGCATGCTTGTATGTTCATAAATTCACTGATTGAAAGTTTGTGTAGGGCGAGCAGATGTTTTTCCTGACTGAGACAGAGACATTCACAAAGGAAGGTCCTGTGATCCACAAGCAAACTGAGGGTTATCCTCTAAATTGATAGCTTTCTTTTAAATTGAACCACACTGTAGGCTTATTTCACATGTGCAGTTGCATATACAGACTGATATTTAAGTTATGTCAATTGTATAACACCAGAAGAAAGACAAGGTTCCATAGAAGGGATTCAGTCACGAACTCTGCAAAATATCGTCCCTAAACACTGGTCTCTTGCCTGGGCTTAGAGAGTTAATTAAGCATGAAACAGGATACTTGTGAATGTTTGTCTTCTAGAAGGTAGTTAGCTAATGGATTGAGTAATTCTCATCACTTATTTTGTGTTATATTACTAGACGTTTCATCAAGGGAGGTACATAGTTGCTATAATTGGATAATTCAGCATATATATGAGTTGTATTAATATAATTGTCTACTTCATGTACTTGTCAACAAGGGATAAAATTTGCTGTTTGTTAGGCTAAGTCCATAGTGTTATATTATTGGAATCATTTACAAAGGATATTATTGATGATTTAGCTGGATAATTCTCTAAACTTAAAACACCCTATAGTTACTTAATAATCTGCAAGTAATAGGATACTGCCTCAAACATATAGTTTATATAATATTAGTATTATCTTCCAGGGATAGAGAATTTCCCAAACCATATAGTTCATGTGATATTAGAATTACCAGCAAGAGATGTATATAATATTAAAATTACTTGCATGGATTATAATACTTCCGCAGACATTTTGTTCATGTAGTTTAAAAATTACCTGCAAGGGATAGAATACTATTAGAATTATACACGAGAGGTAGAATACTTCCCCAAACATCTAATTATATGCTAACACAAGCAGTTTGTTTTACTAGGAATAGTTTAGTTTGTAGTCTTGAACCCTCGCTGTGTCGGTGGAGTTTAGAGACTGCTGAGATTCTCCTTGTGATCTCTAGTAAGAGACTGAGGCACTTAAGAAGATATCTGTGTGCAGTGAAGGTGAACCATTCTCAAAACCAAACCAATTTAGTGTAGTTAATTACCTTACCTCTTCATAGGAATGAATAGTTACATTCAGAGGCAGTTCAAGTATATCTCTTTACAGGAATGAATGGTTACATTCAGAGGCAGTTCAAGTATATCTCTTGACAGGAATGAATGGTTACATTCATTTGTGGCTTAAATATGAAGATAAAATGTAGCCTCAAAGATGTAGTTGCACATGGTGTGTTAGAAATAGTGAAGATGAAATGTAATCTCTAAGAAGTGGTTCTCCACATAGAGTGTTATAAATAGCAAAGATAAAATGTAACCTCTAAGAAGTGGTTCTCCACATAGAGTGTTAGAAATAGCGAAGATAAAATATAACCTCTAAGAAGTGGTTCTCCACATAGAGTGTTAGAAATAGCAAAGATAAAATGTAACCTCTAAGAAGTGGTTCTCCACATAGAGTGTTAGAAATAGCGAAGATAAAAGATAAAATATAATCTCTAAGAAGTGGTTTCACATAGAGTGTTAGAAAAATTGAAGATAAAAGATAACATGTAACCTCTAAGAAGTGGTTGTAAATTATTTTGGTAAAAGGAAAATCAATGATTGTGTTGAAAATTGTGAAAGACATCCTTAGTGCTATTCAGAGGCTGGAAACTAATTGTTAAATTGTACATACTGATACTTTCGTGTATAAACATGTCAGGGTTGTACACATTATCAACTCCCTATGTTTATTATTGATACTAATTTGAATTTTGTTATCTTGAGGAATGGTTGATTATTGTGTTATCCCGATGTGCATATATTATTTCCTCATGCTAAACACTTGTTTGCAAGGTTATTGTGCTCATCAAAGGAAATAACGTTGTTGCTGTTGATACAGTTAAACCACTTCAGTTGTATGTCTTGATTTGGTTTGTGTGAAGAGAGGGTTGTTGTTTTCTTAATGGAGAGTTACTGAGCATGATACCAGGCTGCACCTAAGTAGACAGAGTTTGATATTACACTTAGACTTTCTGTTACACCAATAGACTAATCAGAGATCTGCTAAAGTTGAATAATAGATCAGTTAAACCAGATTAATGAGAGATCTGCTAATGTGATAGAATTATTATACCCAACTTAATGATCTACTTGATGTGTTTAACCAATGGACTAACCAGAGATCTGCTGATGTTATAGAATTGTTATACTCAGACTTTTTGTTGGCATTTGCTGGCTGTGAACTCAAGCCTAGTGGATGAGCTTTCCCTATTACCAGTGTTCCCCACCATCAGGCAAACCCACTTCCGACTTCTGAGGTACTTGTAATTTATGTCCCCAAGTCAACATTTAAGTCCAACTGACCTGTGTAGGGATTGAACACGCTACCTCAACATCAGCACGCCAGAATTTTAAGAGCCAGCTCTCTAATCCATTCCGCCTTGCTACCTCTACTCAGACTTGATTATCTTGAGATGAAAATTGATCAAATTGGACCTTTATTGTGGTTTGGGAAATTGAGTGCATCATTAAGGATGTTTGTGGCCAGCAAAAATGGCAAACATGTTACTGGATTCAGGCAACACTAAGCTGTGTGACAATCAGCAGATGTTAGGCATCATGGTGTGGGAAAGGATCCATATTCTAGAGAACCTTCAACAGGAACTGAAACCATGGAAATCTCCCTACAAAACTGAAACCTTAGGAATGTGCCAACAAACCTAAAACAATGGAAATCTCCCAACAAAACTGAAACCATAGGAATGTGCCAACAAAACTGAAACAATGGGAATCTCCCAACAAAACTGAAACCATGGGAATCTCCCAACAAAACTTAAACCATGGGAATCTCCCAACAAAACTGAAGATAACAACAGTAACAATGTTGGTAAGGGGCCCACTCCATCAGAGCTACTAGATATGTGGTACAAGCTCACATTATATAGACCAGACATAATTTGACAGGTGATGTTAATTAGTTAGTCACGGTTCCAACTTAACGGCAACGGGTCGTCCCCATTATGGTCCATTCCTGTGCTAGTGAACATCACACAAAATGCTCCTCACTGTCCAATGTGAAAAGTGGAACAGGAATCTCGGCAAGCCAATAGCGCGCACAGGTACCCTGCAGAATGCCGCCACCAGAATGTCATCACAAAAGCCCTCCATGAAAAATACAGTCCATCGTTGATGGAAACCACAGTCACCAGAAAGACTTCATTGACCCAGGTTTTATCCCACATAGCTCGGTCTATTTCCGCAGGGCGACCCGCTGAAGGCGCCGCACAAAGCACAAACTCTGTAGCTCCAGCGATGACTCCCAGGAGTCTCCTGAAAAATGCACTCGTGAACCGAAAAGGCAAACCAGGCCGCCATTGTTCCGAACATGCAGTTCACTGTACAAACAACAGTGGACAGATGTAAAAGCATTCCACACGAAGCTCAGTGTCGCGCCATGCACTCACTCAGTAGCAGCGATTGATTGATTGATTGATTTAGGAACCAACATCACAGCATTCGGGACATTCCCATAAGCGCTCCGTCCCCATCCCCAGCAGCCAGCGATTGGTGATGTAGTCAACATCACAGCACCTGCCTTCCCTTCCCAGAATGTCTCCTGGTTCCCATGTAGGTTGGGTCCACCTCATGAGAGTCTAATGAAAAGAATCCCTGCAAGAGATAATAAGTGTCCATAAATTGATGATGAACGTCTTTATTTTTTTAAACAAAACATCTTTATAAAAGATTAAAGCTAAAAACATTTCTGGAATAACTACCATCCTTTACATATTTGTTAAATTTGTTACTCTACCCCAAGAAAAGACACAGGTGGATCAGTGTTTTCAAGTTTGATTTATTGTCCAAACTTTTTGTTAAATACAAGCTTGGGGTGAATTGTTTTTCTAATTTCTTATTTTCATGTGTTTCATGAGGCAGGATAACAAATGTCTGAATTCTTTTCTGATATTAAGAATACAGAAATGTTTATGTAACAAAGTTTTTAGTTATCATAAATTGTATTGGATTTTTATGGCAGAAAGATTTATTTGAATTGTTAACTTTTGGAATCTCTATACAGCTCATTTTCTTAAACCTGACCACCATTACTTTCATGCAATCATGTTACCAAGGCTGTTAATAGCAAGTTATGCCTCAGATTTTAAATGGAGTGGTGTTGTGTTACAGCTGTTAGCATAAGCAGATATTTTATATCACAGCTGTTAACATGAGCAGATTTCTATATCACAGCTGTTAACATGAGCAGATTTTTAAATCACAGCTGTTAACATGAGCAGATTTTTAAATCACAGCTGTTAACATGAGCAGATTTTTAAATCACAGCTGTTAACGTGAGCAGATTGTTATATCACAGCTATTAACATGAGCAGATTGTTATATCACAGCTGTTAACATGAGCAGATTGTTATAACATTGGCAGTGTTAACAGTAGCAAGTTATGTCTCAATTTTTAAAAGGAGCAGATTGTTGTTTCAGCTGTTAAAAAGAGCAGATTGTTACAGCACGACTGTTAACATGAGCTGATTGTTACAGCACAGCTGTTAGCAAGAGACAGTTGTTATAGAACAGCTGTTAACATTGAGTTATGATGTAACAACGGTTAACATGACCAAGTTTTGTTACACGTGACTGTTAAGTACATCACAGTGCTTAAATAATAAACACAAGAAGCTCAGTAAGTCACCACTGGTAATGTCGGCTGTAAAATGAGCTGATTGTTTTAGCACAGCTGTTAACACGAGCTAATTGCTATAGCACAACTGTTAACATGGGCAGTGTTACATCACAATTATGAAATAGTAAACATAAGCTCATCAAGTCACCACTGGTAGTGTCAGAAGTAACATATTGCTTTCCTGTTGTGTACATGTAGTTCTCCTGAAATTGGAATGTGGTGCCTGTATATTAATTCTGTTGTAATTCAGTGTTTTGATGGCATTACATTAGAGTTTCTGCTTTGATTTAGGAAATGTAGTTTACTCAATTTCATGGAGGAGAACAACAACAAGGTTGTTGAACAACAGCTAAAGGTGAAGACCAAACCTGGTAAATTGAACTGACCATGCAGACAGTATAAGAGTTGGTCATCAAGATATAAAGTGTTGATATACACAGAGCCAAGAAACCAGCCTTGTTGTTGCTGTATATAAGATATATTCAGTTGGGCGTGTTAATGTGTGCTGGGGTTGACGGATATTGTCTTGCTGTATTTGAATCTTTGTTTGGTTGCGTCACCGATGCCCGGCAAACTGTAGCTCAGGAGTACTTTTATATGACAGATCACATCACTGTTGTGTTGTTTTATTCTCCTTTATAGTCACTGACCATGCTTTCTTGTTGCGGTTGTTGATGTCATGTCCTTGGTTTGTTCTTTGATTGTCTGTGTGTGTGAGAACTTTTTCCATACCTATTTCTGTTTTGTTACCAGAAAAAAAGGAAGAACTTATTTATTTTGTGCTCCTATCTTGTTATTTATACATATTCTTCCGTTGAACTTAGATTAATCTATTAACTCAGACCAAACACAATGAGGTTCAAACAGGCTCATGTGACAGTTAAATCCTCTCAGATCTGATTCTGTCACTAAACTCACTTGTCTTCACAGCTAATTTTCATAATCATGAACTCATTAGCTACCTAATTATTTATTAGCTTTGGCAGAATTATTGTTTGATTTCTCAAAGTGTACTTAGTACAACTTTGTTTCACTTGTTTATACTTGTTTATATCGGCTTCGTGGCTTAGAGGTTATGACTTTTCTCTGTAATCTCGTATACTCTCGTCGGTAACGTGATGACGGTGAGAATCAGCAGTGGTTCGAATCGCATCTGTAACTTATGGGGTATGTGAGCCAGCTGCTCAGAAAGCAATGGCAAACTACTGAGCGTAATCTTGCCAAGAAAGCAACATACAGCTGAAAGATGCTGGTGTTGACAACGATGTCCTGTAAAGGATATGCACACACCAAAATAATACTGAAAGATCTGGCCTGTTCAATCGCATGGTAACTAAAGCAAAACATTCAATGTGCTAGCCAATGTTTCTATCATTTTTCAAGCATTGTAAAACATTCTGTTTCAGTGCTTGGATATATATATATATATATATATATATATATATATATATATATATATATATATATATATATATATATATATATATATATATATATAAATATATATATATACACACACAACATTTTGTTTTTATAACTCTCTCTCTCTCTCTCTCTCTCTCTCTCTCTCTCTCTCTCTCTCTCTCTCTCTCTCTCTCTCTCTCTCTCTCTCTCTCTCTCTCTCTCTCTCTCTCTCTCTCTCTCTCTCTCTCTCTCACTTATTCTCTCCCATTCTCTCTCTTTCTCACAGAAAGAAAGAGAGAGAGAGATGAAACATTTAGGCAGATTACAATAATGTCACTAAGATAATAAGATGCTGTCATTGTTTTTATTATGACCACAGACAGATCAACTCTACCTGTCATGTTCTAAAGCATCGAGCCTGGGACTTTCACTTCATTCACAATTTTGTCTAACAAACAATGCACACACAAACACACAGGGTTTCTTTCAATGCACACACAAACACACAGGGCTTCTTACAATGCACACACAAACACACAGGGCTTCTTACAATGTACACACGAACACACAGGACTTCTTATAAAGAACATTGCCTCCTGAACGGGTTTTTAATGTTTATATATGTAAGGTACTTTCCCTGATGCATGTCGAGCAAATGTTCCATGTTTGATGTCCTTACATTTGTATAGAAAATGTGCAAGTGGACAGTCACAGCTTCTGTACAGACCTTTCTTGCCATCACATCCGGTGCTGAAAAACTTTGTTGGCAAGAAGGTGTGTATGGCACTTTGAGTGGCTGCTGGAGAGAGAAGGTTGTGGCCTGTGATTAAAGGCTTGCAACACAGAGTTATGTATGTAAGTGTTCACATGTGACCATACTAGATAATGTGAGAAAATATTATATGTAATGTGAACATATACAATAAGGACATTTGGTATGGGTATATTTAATATGCACATTTATAATGTGGACATATTTAATATGGACATACATATTTGTAATATGGTCATATACAGTAAGGACACCTAATATAGACATATTTAATATGGACATACATATTTGTAATATGGTCATATACAGTAAGGACACCTAATATAGACATATTTAATATGAGCATTTATAATATGAACATATTTACTATGGGCATGTATAATGTGGACATATTTAATATGGTCGTACATATATGTAATATGGTCATATGCAATAAGGACACTTTATATAGACATATTTATTATGGGCATGTACAATGTGGGCTTATATGTAATGTGGGAAAATAAAATGACTCTTATATAAACATATATGATATGGGCTTATTTTAATTTGGACATATATGATTACATATAGCATGGGCATATTTAATATGGGCACAGGTAACATGAACACATATAAAATTGGCACATACAATATGGACATAACATAATATGAACATATTTTATGTGGCAGCTTTGATCAAATGTGGTTGTCGTTGTCAGAAAGGAGTTAAAGCATTTCATCTGTGATACAAAACCTGTGTGAGTTTTTCTCTTATCTTGCTTCTTCTGAGAAGTGTACACAAGAGGTTTTTCTGTGCTTGTTTGTAAAAAAAAAATTTTTTTTTTGGGCGAATGATTTCAGTTACGTGTATGTTCGTTATATTTCTTGTCTCTAGCTGTTGTATGCACTCAGTGAAGACATCCATCATCATAGCAGCTTACTTCTGTAAATAACCAGGCCGCTGGGAGACAGGGTGGACAAATACTTGTCTTTTGTTTTCATTTTTACAGTTATGTGACAGCAAAGTCACACAACCCAGGTTAATCTACACAAGAGTTGTGCCCCTGCGTACAAAAGGCCTGTCTCATTATTCTTTTGCTGTTTTTTTTTTTGGGGTTATCACATTTTTGTTTTTCTGTACATGCATTTTGTGTGTGTGTGTATGCATGTTCTCAGCCTCTGGTTGAGAGGATATAATCTCAAAACAAAACAATATTACCTCTGTTGACTTGACATGTGAAAGATATCACCATCTCCAAAGATGGCATTCTGATAGCTACCTCATGGCTGTTTGTTTGTTTGTTTGGTATATATAAACTACCTTTTACCTCCCACCAAATTCACCGACTCGCTGATGTCACCATCATTTTCACAGCTACTGTCATCTCATTATTTATATTGTTAACTATAAATGCTATAAATGACATTTGATTTATATTTAAAGTAAAAAATATACGGGATCTTCATATTTTGTATTGCAGGACACTTCCATGCTTATGTTTTTAGTTGTTGTGTGTTTTGTTTAAGGTGACCTGATTTGTCATTTGTACAGGAGAATGAAATGATACAAACAGATAATGCCATTTGTACAAAATCACATGATGCAAACAGATAATACAACAATAGCACATGATGCAAACAGGTAATACTACAATAGCACATGATGCAAACAGGTAATACTACAATAGCACATGATGCAAACAGATAATGCTACAATAGAACATGATGCAAACAGGTAATACTACAATAGCACATGATGCAAACAGGTAATACTACAATAGAACATGATGCAAACAGGTAATACTACAATAGCACATGATGCACACAGGTAATACTACAATAGAACATGATGCAAACAGATAATGCTACAAACAATAGAACATGATGCAAACAGATAATGCTACAATAGAACATGATGCAAACAGATAATACTACAATAGAACATGATGCAAACAGATAATACAACAATACCACACGATGCAAACAGATAATACTACAATAGAACATGATGCAAACGAATAAAAATACAAAAATACAATAGCACATGACATGAACAGATACAACTGGTACTAGTGTTCTTTGCTACATAGTTCATATTACATGATACAAATCAATAATACTGCTGTTACAGAATCACATTATGCAAAAATAGATAAGTACTACAAGTATCACATAGATGTAAACAGATGATACCGGTACGACAATAGCACACGATGCAAACAAATAATACAAATGCTGCATTATCACATTATGTAAACAGATAATATATTTACAACAGTATTCCATTATGTAAACAAATAATACAAGTACAACAATATTACATGATGCAAACATCATGCTACCATGCTATATTTATAATGACTGTGCAGTGTTTGAAAATACTGCCGGTCCAAGTTTTGTATTTACCTATTATGTTGCATGAACTTTACAGAGGGTGAATACAAAACTTGGACAGGCAATATTTTCAATACACTACACAGTCATTAAAAATACACCCAGTAATAGTACAATATCACATGACACAAACAGATGTAGCTAGGAAATTGTCAGTCTCTATTGGTATTATTCATGCCTACAATCAGATACATGCATGATACAAACATATATAACTAGAATAATCTACAATCAGATACATGCATGATACACATATATGTGTGTGTGCGTGCGTGCGCATATATATAAAATATTTACACACACACACACCCTAGAAAAGTCTAATCAACGATCAGAAACATGCATGATACAAACATATATATATATATTCGTAGAAAAGCCTAATTTACAATCAGAAACATACATGATTAAAACATATATAACTAGAAAACTCTTTAATAAGTTTGTTATGATCTTGGTTCGTGCCTAACATTGGAAATCACAATGGTTTTAGTAAGCAGTCTCTTAGCTTACTGACTATTGGTTTAGGTTCCTAAATAGTATAGGAATATTTTTTTTTCCAGCTGGTGCAGCCAAAGGAACAGTGCTAAGTGATTAAAACAGTTAATGATGTCCGTCAGAAGACACCGAAGATGAAAATATTATTCTGAACTTAAAATAATGCCCACAGACATTGGAAGTGGATACAGGACACAAAAGACACCTTGAACATGAAAATACATGAGAATGAGAAATAGCAGATGATCAGTAGTGTGTCCGTGGTGAGAATTACAATCTGCATAGGGCCTGCTACATGAACACAGCATGTGGGGTTGAGTTTTTGAAGAATGGCTACCAGATCTTTCACAAGGGCAGAAAGAGAGGCAGCTGGCCTCCCCTCTTGTCAGTATATGTGAAGTCCTGACTACAGTACCTGGCAATGAGATTTGTCAAAACCTTTAGTAGAGCCACAACTACTACACGCCCAGAATTTTGATCAAAGTCAATGGTCATAGAAGTGAAAGCTTGGAAATGTCAATACCTTTGGTAGAGCCTCAACTACAATGCAGAGTTTTGCTAAAAGTTACTAGCCATAGATGTTTGCCTCCCATCATGAAAGCTTGGAAATATCTATTAACAGACCTGGACTCCTGGGTCGACTCGGCCTAAAATGGATAATGGAATGTTCTGTCAAGTAAAGAGGGCTGGGGTGATATTGATCAAATCACACATCAAAAGGAATAAGAAATGATTTTTACTGCAGTAGGATATCAAACAAAAGTAAACAAAAAGGTATATTTAGAACCTGTGGATACACAACAAGAACATACACATGCACTCAGCATACAAGTTTCTCATGCCAAGTGAACAGAAATCACAGATCACATTAACATTGGAAGCAGTAATTTTGTAATAACTAAGAAAAATATAAATAAACAAGTTTAAACACACTACACTTATGCAAATTAAAGTTATTTCAGCTTTTGTGAAGAACAACACAAACATAACTAATATAAAATGACCATACATTATAACACAGTTTACGCACATCTAAATAGTCAGATTTTAAAAAATAAAACAAGAGGTGAAAAACGGGTGTGTAACATCTGTCTGTATAATGTGCAGTAGTTTCAGTGTAATATATAGTTTCAGTGTAATGACTAGACATCATTTTATGTAACAAAATAGAGCTATCACTATTTACCCATTACACCTCAAGGCATGGGAAGGCAGTCCTATTTTACATGCATGTGTTTATATAGCAAAATGTATGGGTATGTAGGCAGCATAACAAACAACAAATTGTTCAGTTTCTATAGAAATGCATACACCATATCAACCAAACGTGACCTGTCAGGACATTATCTGCTAGCTTTAGCGGTAACTGTGTACCACTTCAAGCGGCATGCATGTTCTAAAAGTTAATATTCACATTCGTAGCTACATTATCAGTGCCCTTTGCTGATGATCATTCTTGTATGTGTGTGTTTTTTTTTTCTTTTTAATTTATTGAGATGAGGTCCTATGCATAAGAACAAGTTGTATTCATTTACTGCAAAGCCTTGCCACCACACGTGATGGTAATCTCCATTGTGACATCCAAATTGCTACTGAATATGGCAGGAAAAGATATCAGTAAATAGAGATAGCCGAAAACAAAAAAACTTTCTATTTTATATATGGTGTTCATTTTCTAGTTTCAAACAGGCAGGCTCTGTTGTGTCTGGAGACAAACATTGATTGTAAACACTACATTTGTAAACCAAAAGAAGTTATTGTTTTTTGTGAATCTCAGAAAATTGTTTCATCATTACCGTTCACAACAACTTGTTGTTGTTGTTTTTTTTTTAAGTTAAACTTAGTTGATGATTTAAATGACCACATGTTTCATTAGTACATAGCCATTGTCCTCACCTACATGATAATCATGATGTAAATGTCAGTCATGTTCCCCCACCATCCCCCCACCTGTTCCATGGTCGCCCTCACGCATTGACAGTTTTGTAGAAAGGTCATGCTATTTTCACAGCCTCAGTTTATCCTTGTCTGTCATTTTGTTCATTATATTAAATATTACTGTTGATAAATCCATAGTGTGTTCCATTTTTCTATGTTAAAACTGTGGTTACAGTATGATATTTGGTGAGAATATTTACATATAGTTTAGTGTGGCGGCTTTTAACCTATGTGAGCCTGGCTTACTCAGCCAATTATTCTTTGTGTCTTCTGCGTGGGGTAACTCATATCTTCCCTGTGGGATAACTCTGTCTTCCCTTCAGGTAACCTCTTGAGGTAACTGTCTTCCCTATGGGATAACTCTTCCCTGTGGGGTAACGTCTTCCCTGTGGGTTAACTGTCATCCCTGTGGGGTAACTCTGATCTTCCTGTGAGGTAACTCTTCTCTGTATGGTAACCCTTGTCTTCCCTTTGTGGTAACTGTCTTCTCTGTATGGTAACTCTTGTCTTCCCTTTGTGGTAACTATCTTCCTTGTGTGGTAACTCTAGTAACTCTTTATCTTCTCTATGAGGTAACTCTACCTTGATCATAACATCAGATAGAAGATGCTTGGCAGAGATAGAATAGGTCACACAGAAGTGGCATTTGAGAAGTAAACATATGTGGCTGTTGTGTACTGCGCCACTCTCATTGAATGCCACATATTTAAAGTTAGTTGCATGTCCTTTACAAGACATCACAGTCAACCTCAGCATTATTAGCTGTTAGTGATTTCTTGGCAAGTTTACTTTCAGTAGTTTGCCATTGATTTCTGAACAACTGGCACTCAGTACCTGTATGAAACCAGAGCAAGGTGGCCTGCTTCCAAATCTCCTGCAGCAGTTTTTGAACACAGTATGCAGGATTGCGAACGTGTCCGTAACTCCTTTGCCAGAGTGCTGATAAGGTGCCAGATAGAGAGTGCTGAAATATTATATGGAACTTGTTCTCTTGTATAGCAGTTACTCTTGGAGTGTGAGGGTCTCAATACATGTCCCAGTCTCCTCATGTAGATCAAACTATGAGGATCTCAATACATGTCCCAGTCTTCCCCTGTAGATCAAACTATGAGGATCTCAATACATGTCCAGTCTCCTCCTGTAGTCAAACATATGAGGATCCTCAATTGTCCCAATCTTCCCCTGTAGATCAAAACTATGAGGATCTCAATACAATGTCCCAGTCTCCTCCTGTAGATTCAACTATGAGGATCTCAAGGTCCCAATCTTCTCCTGTAGATCAAACTATGAGATCTCAATACATGTCCCAGTCTTCTCCTGAGATCAAACTATGAGGATCTCAATACTGTCCCAGTCATCTCCTATAGATCAAACTATGAGATCTCAATACATGTCCGAGTCTTCTCCTGAGTAATCAACTATGAGGAATGTCAGTACAGGTCCCAGTCTCCTCATGTAGATCAAACTATGAGGATCTCAATACATGTCCCAGTCTTCTCCTGTAGTAGCAAACTATGAGGATCTCAATACATGTCCCAGTCTCCTCCTGTAGATCAAACTATGAGGATCTCAAATGTCCCAGTCTTCTCACTGTAGATCAAACTATGAGGATCTCAATACATGTCCCAGTCTCCTCCTGTAGATCAAACTATGAGGATCTCAATACATGTCCCAGTCCTTCTCCTGTAGATCAAACTTATGAGGATGTCAGTACATGTCCCAGTCTCCTCCTGTAGATAAAACTATGAGGATCAATACATGTCCCAGTCTTCTCCTGTAGATCAAACTATGAGGATCTCATACATGTCCCATCTCCTCCTGTAGATCAAACTATGAGGATCTCAATACATGTCCCAGTCTTCTCCTGTAGATCAAACTATGAGGATCTCAATACATGTCCCAGTCTCCTCCTGTAGATCAAACTATGAGGATCTCATACATGTCCCAGTCTTCTCCTGTAGATCAAACTATGAGGATCTCAATACATGTCCCAGTCTCCTCCTTAGATCAAACTATGAGGATCTCAAATGTCCCATCTTCTCCTGTAGATAAACTATGAGGATCTCAATACATGTCCCAGTCTCCTCCTGTAGATCAAAATATGAGGATCTCAATGTCCCATCTTCTCCTGTAGATCAAACTATGAGGATCTCAATACATGTCCCAGTCTCCTCCTGTAGATCAAACTATGACAATCAGTCCCAGTCTCTCCTTATCAATATAGCTATGTCCCAGTCTCCTCCTGTAGATCAACTATGAGGATCTCAATGTCCCAGTCTCCTCCTATAGATCAAACTATGAGGATCTCAATACATGTCCTAGTCTTCTCCTGTAGATCAAACTATGAGGATGTCAGTACATGTCCCAGTCTCCTCCTGTAGATCAAACTATGAGGATCTCAATACATGTCCCAGTCTCCTCCTGTAGATCAAACTATGAGGATCTCAATACATGTCCCAGTCTTCTCCTGTAGATCAAACTATGAGGATCTCAATACATGTCCCAGTCTCCTCCTATAGATCAAACTATGAGGATCTCAATACTGTCCCAGTCTTCTCCTGTAGATCAAACTATGAGGATCTCAATACATGTCCCAGTCTCCTCCTGTAGATCAAACTATGAGATATCACTGTCCCAGTCTTCTCCTGTAGATCAAACTATGAGGATCTCAATACATGTCCCAGTCTCCTCCTGTAGATCAAACTATGAGGATCTCAATACATGTCCCAGTCTTCTCCTGTAGATCAAACTATGAGGATCTCAATACATGTCCTAGTCTTCTCCTGTAGATCAAACTATGAGGATGTCAGTACATGTCCCAGTCTCCTCCTGTAGATCAAACTATGAGGATCTCAATACATGTCCCAGTCTCCTCCTGTAGATCAAACTATGAGGATCTCAATACATGTCCCAGTCTCCTCCTGTAGATCAAACTATGAGGATCTCAATGTCCCAGTCTTCTCCTGTAGATCAAACTATGAGGATCTCAATACATGTCCCAGTCTCCTCCTATAGATCAAACTATGAGGATCTCAATACATGTCCCAGTCTTCTCCTGTAGATCAAACTATGAGGATGTCAGTACATGTCCCAGTCTCCTCCTGTAGATCAAACTATGAGGATCTCAATGTCGCAGTCTTCTCCTGTAGATCAAACTATGAGGATCTCAATACATGTCCCAGTCTCCTCCTGTAGATCAAACTATGAGGATCTCAATACATGTCCCAGTCTTCTCCTGTAGATCAAACTATGAGGATCACAATACATGTCCCAGTATCCTCCTGTAGATCAAACTATGAGGATCTCAATACATGTCCCAGTCTTCTCCTGTAGATCAAACTATGAGGATCTCAATACATGTCCCAGTCTCCTCCTATAGATCAAACTATGAGGATCTCAATGTCCCAATCTTCCCCTGTAGATAAAACTATGAGGATCTCAATACATGTCCCAGTCTCCTCCTGTAGATCAAACTATGAGGATCTCAATGTCCCAATCTTCTCCTGTAGATCAAACTATGAGGATCTCAATACATGTCCCAGTCTTCTCCTGTAGATCAAACTATGAGGATCTCAATACATGTCCCAGTCTCCTCCTATAGATCAAACTATGAGGATCTCAATACATGTCCCAGTCTTCTCCTGTAGATCAAACTATGAGGATGTCAGTACATGTCCCAGTCTTCTCCTGTAGATCAAACTATGAGGATCTCAATACATGTCCCAGTCTCCTCCTGTAGATCAAACTATGAGGATCTCAATACATGTCCCATTCTCCTCCTGTAGATCAAACTATGAGGATCTCAATACATGTCCCAGTCTTCTCCTGTAGATCAAACTATGAGGATCTCAATACATGTCCCAGTCTCCTCCTATAGATCAAACTATGAGGATCTCAATACATGTCCCAGTCTTCTCCTGTAGATCAAACTATGAGGATGTCAATACATGTCCCAGTCTCCTCCTGTAGATCAAACTATGAAGATCTCAATGTCCCAGTCTCCTCCTATAGATCAAACTATGAGGATCTCAATACATGTCCCAGTCTTCTCCTGTAGATCAAACTATGAGGATGTCAGTACATGTCCCAGTCTTCTCCTGTAGATCAAACTATGAGGATCTCAATACATGTCCCAGTCTCCTCCTGTAGATCAAACTATGAGGATCTCAATACATGTCCCATTCTCCTCCTGTAGATCAAACTATGAGGATCTCAATACATGTCCCAGTCTTCTCCTGTAGATCAAACTATGAGGATCTCAATACATGTCCCAGTCTCCTCCTATAGATCAAACTATGAGGATCTCAATACATGTCCCAGTCTTCTCCTGTAGATCAAACTATGAGGATGTCAATACATGTCCCAGTCTCCTCCTGTAGATCAAACTATGAAGATCTCAATGTCCCAGTCTTCTCCTGTAGATCAAACTATGAGGATCTCAATACATGTCCCAGTCTCCTCCTGTAGATCAAACTATGAGGATCTCAATACATGTCCCAGTCTCCTCCTGTAGATCAAACTATGAGGATCTCAATACATGTCCCAGTCTTCTCCTGTAGATCAAACTATGAGGATCTCAATACATGTCCCATTCTCCTCCTGTAGATCAAACTATGAGGATCTCAATACATGTCCCAGTCTCCTCCTGTAGATCAAACTATGAGGATCTCAATACATGTCCCAGTCTTCTCCTGTAGATCAAACTATGAAGATCTCAATACATGTCCCAGTCTCCTCCTGTAGATCAAACTATGAAGATCTCAATACATGTCCCAGTCTCCTCCTGTAGATCAAACTATGAGGATCTCAATACATGTCCCAGTCTCCTCCTGTAGATCAAACTATAAGGATCGCAATACATGTGCCAGTTTTCTCATGAAGATCAAACTATGAGGATCTCAATGTCCCAGTCTTCTCCTGTAGATCAAACTATGAAGATCTCAATAATGTCCCAGTCTCCTCCTATAGATCAAACTATGAGGATCTCAATGTCCCAATCTTCTCCTGTAGATCAAACTATGAGGATCTCAATACATGTCCCAGTCTCCTCCTGTAGATCAAACTATGAGGATCTCAATACATGTGCCAGTTTCCTCATGTAGATCAAACTATGAGGATCTCAATGCCCAGTCTCCTCCTGTAGATCAAACTACGAGAATCTCAACTACATGAGTTGGACAAGGTGCAAAATCAAGCACTTAAAGAGTCACCACAGGAGGGATAAGATCAACCTCCTATAGTGGAGAAGATGGGGAGGACACAAGCACTGAGAGAGCGCGGAGATACGAAAACACTAATACAAGCAGAAAAGTTGCTCAGCATGTCAGGCCATCCTATGAAGAACAGATTTGAAAACTTACGTATGGGGCTGTTGAAAAGTAGTTTTATCCACCAGGCCAAATGACTCTGCAGAGAAACCACCGATCTGCCCACAGTCGGTATCCCCCTGAAAACTATTCCAGAACGAACTCCATGGAAAGGGTACATAGACTCACTACAAATTCAGACAAAATTTAGAGGATTATTTGACAAGGAAGAACAAACAGTGTGCAGCGCAGAACAGCCACTCGCAGCTTCCTTGATGACAAGACCTTTGGATCATAGTCTACACAGAAGGGTCAGCGCAAAATGCTGTTCGAAATAGAGGAGTGGGAGCGCACATAGAATATCCAAATAATAATTGGAACACGGCCAGAGTACCAATGGGAAAGTACTGCCTTATCTATGATACTGAAATTGAGGCAATTAAGATGGCAAGAGAGAAATTACTAAATACCAGCCTTGGTATACAACTTGTGGTGCTATTGACAGATGCAACATCGGTACTCGTGGCGCTCCTGTCTGAGAAATTGCCGCTAGTACTAAGGACACTACTTTCTGAACTTAGCAGTCAGCGTAAGGTCACCATACAGTGAGTACTATCTCACTGTGGAGTACCCGGAAACGAGAGAGCTGATCGATTAGCTAAGGATGGAGCAAAAGAAGAACAGCCTGATGTGCCCGTTACATACCACCAAAATAAAAGAATGATCAAATCAGTCAGAAAGCCACCAAAACCTGCTCAAGATGACTACCACGTTATGGACAGACCAGAACAAGTCATTATTCTGCGCCTCATAACGGGACACAATATATTACGCAACCACATGTATACAAAATTCAGACAGCAGAGCACATACTCCAAGACTGCCCAAAATACAACATATCTAGGCAAACTTTATGGCCTAGAGAGACGACAGTGGAAGATAAACTCTATGGACCACTGGGTGTACTAAAGAGACAGTTAAATTCATGCAAGAGACAACATTGCAGTTATAGACATATTTCAAGCGAGCGCAAGAAGAAGAAGAAAATATGAGGATCTCAATACATGTCCCATTCTCCTCCTATAGATCCAACTATGAGGATCGTATCCAAGTCTCCTCCTATAGATCAAACTTTGAGGATTTCAATACATATCCAAGTCTCCTCCTATAGATCCAACTATGAGGATTTCAATACATATCCCAGTCTCCTCCTATAGATCAAACTATGAGGATCTCAGTACATGTCCAAGTCTTCTCCATAGATCAAACTATGATGGTCTCAGTGTCCTGGTTTCCTCATACAGATCAAATTAGGAGGACCTCAGTGCAACATTCTCCTCCTATAGATCAAACTATGAGGATCTCAATGCCCCAGTCTCCTCATGTAGATTAAACTATGAGGATCTCAATGTCCAAATCTCATCCTGTGTATCAAACTATGATGGTCTCAATGTCCTAGTTTTCTCCTATAGATCAAACCATGATAATTTCAGTAGATGTCCCAGTCTCTTCCTATAGATCAAACATATATTGGAAACAAGCTGCCACCAGAATTGATAACGATGTAGGTCAATATCAGCCTATTAAAAGAGGTGTGAGACAGGGATGTGTAATGTCTCCAGATCTTTTTCCCTGTACAGTGAAAATATTTTCGGAAATATAGAAGATATGGAAGGAATCAACATTTGGGGAAGATACATCAATAACATTAGATATGCAGATGATACAGTCTTGATTGCAAACAATGAACAGGACCTGCAACATTTAGTAGATGGTGGTTGTTGCACACAGTGAACAACTAGGGTTAGAATTGAATAGTAAGAAGACTCAGATTATGGTCGTCATTGGGAAGAAGGAAATACCACAATGTGATATACGAATAAATGGGCACATTCTTAAGCAAGTGAATCGATACAGTTATCTCGGCACAGTCATAACATCTGATGGGAGATGCCTTAAAGAGATTAGAACAAGAATTGCCATTGCGAGGGTAGCCTTTTGCAAGATGAAAAACATACTGACCAATAAAAAGATATCAATTGAAACGAGAAAAAGAGTGTTGAAGTGCTACATATAACCTAGACTTTTGTATGGATGTGAAGCGTGGACAATGAGCAGTCAAGCTGAAAAACAGCTGATGGCTGCGGAAATGTGATTTCTGAGGAAAATGCAAAGAATACCATGGACAGACAGAAAAACCAATGAACAAGTCCTTCAAGTAAACAAATGAAGATCGTAAACTGAATAGTGACATTAGACGTAGACAGTCAAAATTTTTTGGGCATGTTATGAGAAGAAATGATTTGGAGAACTTGGTGACGACTGGTAAGATCGAAGGGAAGAGACCAAGGGGAAGACCGAGAAGTAAATACCTGGATGGCTTGGCCATGTTGCATGGTCGGGACAGAAACATGGAGCTGATCCATGACTCTTGTGATCGAGTGAGATGGCGAAACATGACCGCCCACGCTTATCGGCATGGCACATGATGGATGGATGGATCCGTGTACAAAAAATGGCGATCAAACCAAACCTTAATTGAACCCAGACCTCTGCACTGATTAGCCAGTGCGCTATTCGTTATACCACCACGGCATGATTACTACACTACAGTAGTACAGGGTTGATTAGCTTAAAATATCTTAAAATCAAGTGTCCATTTCTTTAGTTTCCTATATTTTTTTTTCAACACTTTTGCAATCTAATTACAAAGAGCATTTGGCTTGGTAATTTCAGTTTTCTGAAAATAAGGGGGCTGTTTATTATCATTATCATTATCGATAGCTTATCATGTGGACGATTTAATAATATTATTTCTAGTTCTCTGTGTTTCGAAGCGGCTTCCTTTCACTGTTATTGTCGTTATTTTCAGTCAGCACTCTCGCTCCATTGCACAAGTCTAATTCCCATAAGCAAAAACGAGTCACGAGCCTGGCTCATACCAACAACACACGTCTACGTGTTAATTATGACATTGCACTTCCAGCTGTTGGTGTGCTATTTCATCTCTTCGTGTTGTTAGACCCGTGTTGTTGTACAGTCTGAGGCACACTAACTCCGCCGGCACATCGATTTCCCAGTGACCTGTGTTTTTGGCTGAAGAGCTGTGAGAAAACTATAACCGCGTGTGATAATACAGAAACCAGAGAATCCGTTTGTTATAACGGTGGTGGATCATGTCTTTCCGCCCACATGGGTCTCCTGGTTGTTCTATCTGCGAGCATCTTCGAGGGGTTGTCAACGAGGCAGGTCACAGGTGCTGAGCCCTCACATCTGCCATTGTATGGCGTTATTCTTATAATAGCATCCAATAGCAAACATCGAAATGTATGCTCTCGTGTCGTTGAAATACGGCCACAGATGTTGGGGATCGTGTACAGGCAACCCGACAGCAAATACTTGTATCTTTTTTTTTTCTTTTTCGCGCATATCCTTTACAGGACATCGCTGTCAACCGCTTCCAATTCTCTCGCGCTTCGTTACCCTACGTGGATAAATGGGATTACGGAGAAAGTCGTTTAACACCTATGCCAAGGAGGGCGGCATATAGCAAATATTACTGTAGAGATATGAGGTAACCCTATTGCAACTACTACCGTAGTGATATGAACTGTTTACACACACGCGCGCACGCACGCACGCACACACACACACACACACACACACACATATATATATATATATATATATATATATATATATATATATATATATATATATATATATATATATATATTGGCACCTTGCCGTCTTGACAGACGATAGTTTGGTACATTGTGCTTCAAAAAGGCATAACTACAACCCGTGGCGGTGGCGAATGTGGCTGATAAGGCCAATTCGCGTGTAAATGTTCGTCCACGGTGGATGCATGTGAAAACATGGTCATTTCCGCCATCATGCACCATCTTACGTCTCTTACGCTCTATGTGTGCTGTATCTGCATTCATTTTCTCCTTTGTCTTTATTCCATTTCTTATGTTTGCCCCCCATGAAACACGTTCAACGGCGACTTGCTCCCAATGTGCATTATCAATGCCTGTAACAGTCATGTCCCGCTTACACACATCTTTGCATCGTAGTAGAGACCGACCCTGAGATCTCTTACCCATCTGTAATTCACTAAAAAAAGATATCCTTTGGTATTCTACCATCATCCATCCTCCTAACGTGTTCTATCCATTAAGTCTACGAAGACTGAGCATGGAGTACACCGTTCACACAACCTGATCTTTCCAATACTTCAGTATTTGTCATTTCGCGTTGCCACTTAATACCAAGTATTCTTCGCAGACACCGCATATGAAAGCTGTTTAAACGTTTCTCTTGGTGTGAGTATGTTGACCAAGTTTAACTGCCTTAAAGAAGAGTGCTAAGGACACAGGCTTGGTAGACGAGGACTTTTGTTTTGGTAGTAAGCTTCCTGTTCTCCCACTGTTTTTTTAACCTGTTCATTGTTGTTGCTGCCCTACCAATCGTGATGTTGATGTCCTGATCTAGGGATGATTTGCTATTTACCTCTGATCCTAGATATGAAAAATGGTCTACCATCTCCAGTTCGGTGTCGTCAATAAAGATTGATGGTACCCCATGTGCACCTTGTGACATAATCTGTGTCTTCTTTTTGTTAATTGTTAAACCAAATTCAGAACAAGCATTGGAGAATGCTGATAGTAGATGTAATTCTTCATCAGAGTGCGTCGTAATTGCAGCATCATCCGTAAAAAGCAACTCTCTGATCTCCTAGTTTTGGTCTTGGACTTCAATCTCTGACCATTATAGAGGCCGCCATCTGAGCTTGAGTGAATGTATATAGGACCATCCTGATCACGAAAGGCATATTTCAGTAGAAGTGAAAAGTATATCCCAAAGAGGGTGGGAGCTAGTACACAACCTTGCTTAACTCCACTCTTGATTTCAAACTCTTATGAAGTTGCACCATCAAACTTGAATATAGCCTTCATGCCTGTGTGGAACGATTTAACAATGGATAGAAGAGTTGGTGGGCAGCCAATCTTCTTTAGTGCCTTGAATAGACCCTCACGACTGAACAAATCAAATGCCTTTGCGAGGTCGATGAAGGCAATAAACAGTGATTGATTTTGTTCCCAGCATTTTTCTTGCATTTGTCGCAATGAGAATATCATATCAATGGTAGACCGGTTCTGTCGGAAGCCGCACTGTGATTTGGGGTAGACTTGATCTCCCAGGACTTGAAGTCTGCGCAGAACAATTCTTGTAAATACTTTCCCAACAATACACATAAGTGAGATACCCCTATAGTTGTTGCACTTGCTCTGATCGCCCTTGTTCTTGTACAGTGTTATGATGCTTGAATCTTTGAAATCCTGTGGGACTTGTCCTTCTCGCCAGCATAGCTCTATTAGCTGGTGGATCTGTAGAGTGAGTGTGTCTTGGCCACTCCTGATAACCTTTATTGGAATCCCATCCTTACCTGGAGCCTTGCCAGATGCAAGTTCATTTATAGCACACTTAACTTCTGTTATGGAGGAAAGTTTGTCCACGTGGTAAAAGTTGACAGGGCCTCTATGGCGTTGAGGGCATCATCCGCTAGTTTGGTCTCACTTGAGTAAAGCTCTAAATAGTGCTCTACCCATCTATCCATCTGCTGTTTCTTATCAGTGATGATTTCTCCAGTCAAAGTTTTCAGTGGTGCACTTCTTTTGATCATTGGACCACAGGCTTTCTTTATCCCTTATCACTTGCGTTAAGAATGGACTCACATAACTTGATCCAATAGTCATTTGCACACTGCCTGGCAGCCTTTTGCACATCCTTCCTAGCTTGCTTCAGCTCACTGAGAATGTTACGCGTTGTTCTTTCCTTGTTTCTTAAGAGAGCTATCTTCTTTTTATCAATCAAGGGCTGCAGTGTCTGGCTATTTGGCGCAAACCAGTTCTGCCTCTTATGATCCACAGCGCCGTAAACCCCTACTGCTGTTTTATAATGAGTTTCCTTAAGTTATCATCAGTTATCAGTTATCAGTTGGGGTATCTTCGTTACACTCCGGACATGTCCATAGGTGCTCAGATCCTCCCCCGAGCATATGCATCAGCGTCCGGTGGCTAATAGTGCCAGTTCTGTGTTGGTTGACGAGGCACTTTGTTTTCCCGATGTACCTCTCGCGTCTGGCTGTGCCGATTCTTACTCCCAGGTCTTTCATCCTGGACAGCGATGTGGAATCACTGACGTCAAAAGCCTCTGTTCTCGCCAAATCTTTAAGGACGTTAATAACATCGGCACGATCCATGGGCTGGCCATCTACAGGGGGTGCAGAGCCAGCCAGTTTGTCAGCTCGTTCATTTCCCTCGACTCCCGCATGTCCCGGGACGAAGATGAAGGTGACTTTACGGACAACAGACTTCCGCAGCGATTCAGTCCACTGTCTACGTACAGATCCAGCTTCGACCTTCTGAATCATGCTCATTGAATCACTTAGTACACACACGTTGGTATAATGCTGTGATTCCAGCCATATGAAAGCCTGTGTAACTGCCATCACCTCCATCGTCATGCTGCTCGTGGTCACAGAGTGGGCACCACTGGATTCTTGAACGGTTCGGCCCTTCCTTAAGTTTACCCCACTTTTCACTTACAGTACAATTTTCTGATGTATCAGTGAAAGCGTTTTCAAGTTGCTGTTGAAACTTAAAGCACTTTCCAGGATCGTGAGTGTTAATAATATTAATCCTGGGGCTAGATTTGTATTTAGCTGTGTAGATTCTCTTTGGTCTCAGCCTAACCCTTGCAACAACCAAAAAGTGATCCGTATCACAGTCAGCACTGTGGTAACTTCGAGTTAATGATATATGGTTCAGATGTTGTCTCCGTGTGATGATGAAGTCCAGCTGATGCCAGTGGCCGGATCTTTGATGTTTCTATGTGACCTTATGCAGCTCTTTTGTTTTAAAAAAGGAGTTTGTAATACATAGGTCATTTCTTGTGCAATGCACCAGCAGCCTTTGCCCGTTTTCATTCATGCGACGGATGTTGTATTTTCCAAGGCACACTGGCCATGAACTCGAGTCCTTGCGCACACAAGCATTGAAATCACCGAGCATATACATGTAGTCGGATTTTGGAACTGCCTTAATCACAGAGTCTAATTCCTCATAGAAAGAATCCTTCACATCAACAGAGGAAGAAAGTGTCGGTGCATATGCAGTGATAATGGTGTGTCACGAGATCGCCATGAGTTAACCAGATAATGATAATACAGAAAGTTTGCTTAGCGCATATTTTCTAGGCCACAACAGTTGTACAAAATACAGATAGAACCCGTCAGATCCTGGTTACAATCAGATATCAGACCATCCCGGGTCGGGCAAAAATAACAGCTGCAGATGTGTAGGGGAAGTGAGTGAGATGAATCTATACACCACTTTGACAGTTCATAAACAGGTCGGATTGAAAGCGGAAGTGGCCAGCTCGGGAGAAAACAGTCCGTCTGTCATTTAGAGTTCTGGACATAAAGCGAAATGGCGGCTGTGGTTGTCACCACTCGACAGAAGATTGGCGGTTTGTTGTGGTAAGCCGTTGTTGGGAGCATACAGGAACTCGCTAGCTTGTTGTGGGAGTCAAAACAAGTGATGACAACTCTGACATTGATAGAGCCAGGGAGGATAGATTCTTGACAATGGATGATATGCCCAAATAACACCTGTGTGGACATAAAGAATACCGTCACATGACCAATTTTAGGCTGCTTGAAAAACCTGATTTGGGGACAATTAGTGTTTACCAAAACCGTGGATTAGGATGGACGTGTTTGTGGGAGAGCTCTACAGTGTTAGATTAATTTAAAATTAACTAGCATGTGTCGTTATGGCAAAGTGTAGCAGCCATCCCGGAATGAGGCGGTGTTGCCTAAGGTAGTCATATTGTATAATTAGTCCTAATTAATATAGGCAGTAGTCTTGATTAAAACTAGAGTGTGATGATTAGCACTGTTAGTTGAAAACTAGTTAGAGTAGTGAAGTGATAATTGGCTCTGCTAGGATGAATAGGATAGAGGGGTGATAATTGGAGAGATTTAAGATGGGGAAAGTGTCCAATGGGGGGATCTTTCAATGGGTTGCCCACTGAAAGTTGTGCACTCTGTTTATGGGTCTTTCCTTGTCATCGCCTGATTCGGACGTAGGTGAGGAGCTAATATGCTCTATGACAGAGTTTAGTTAGCTGTAAAATAACTGAGCAAGGCAATAGGCTTACACTCAGCCGGTAGGATCAGTGACTAGTACTATCACCAGATGTGTTGTTTCTCTCACAGGTTCCCTACCAGTTACGAGGAAGTTCAACACTGGGTTTGATGAAGTGCAACTTCAATTAGACATAACACCAGTTGGACACAAAAATGTTTCTTACTAAAAAGGAATAACGTCCGAGAAGAAAGATGGTATTATGTTTACGCTGGACTCATAATCAGGAGGGTTCACCATAACATGGCTCAGAAGAGCCAACCAATATGACGATTCCTGCGTGTTAAGGTTCACCTAAGATGGGTGATGATTGTTGATGCAACACACAGCATAAGAACATTGGTACCTAAACAAGAACATTAAAATATAATAGTCACATGGTGTGATATATTCTAGTGAAATAGTACAAAAGACATGATACCTGAAACTAGATAGACACTAGTTAGGATCAAGTATATTAACAATAACAGTGATACCTAAGTACTACACTACAAAGGATTCGTACATTTTTAAGACCGATAGGAACTTATGTGCATTGGGCAACCGGTCCATGATCAGCTGTAATTTACAAACAGTATCTATTTCGGATGATCAGGAAGATGGATTACCAGGTAGTTACAGATTACAGTCGGTGTCCGGCAGGAGAGATACAGTACCGGGTGAGATGGACTTGTTCTGACTTAACGTGCTGTGGTGTGTCCTTGCAAGGATGAACTGACTATGCTATTATCTGAGAGTCCGATCCTACACACATTATAGAACACATCACACATTTTCTTCGCATACACGTCTCATATACGTTACACTTTTCTTTTAAAAAATTAATCTGTATTAATTTTTAGAAGCAAGAGTTGGTGAATATGTTGCGTTGGGGAAGTATGAGAGGGGGCATGGTACGACAGTGAGAGAGTGATAGGAAAAGGTGTCCATGAGCTGATGGAGTGTGTTGGACGGAAGCTGGTGGATTCTCCAGGATATTGATAGGAAAGAAAAATTATAATGTGGGTGTTGACTCTCCTCACTCCAGGGACGACACATTAAAGGAGGACACGACATTATTGGGTGCTCGTAAACGGGATATTTGGACAGCGGGAGCTCTCGTAAACGGGATCTTTGGACAGCGGGATCTCTCATAAACGTGATCTTTGGACAGCGGGATCTCTCGTTAACGTGATCTTTCGACAGCGGGATCTCTCGTAAACGTGATCTTTGGACAGTGGGATCCTCTGACAACGGGGTCTTTTGTAACACGGGATCCTTAGTTATAAGACGGAGATATCATATTGGAGAATCCAGCTAGAGTGAATGTGGATAGGGGTTAGGACAAATATCTTACCTGTTCACACTTCACACGTCTGCATAGGTCTGTTGTCCTGATTCTACTCTTGTCACTGAGTGAATGTGCTGTGTGTGGTAATATCTAGATTTATAGTACTTGTTCATATATCTGTATATTAATTTGCAGTTATATTGTACTCGACCTGCTAGCTTACCTCTCTGTAAATAGGCCACTCCGAAACTAACCACCTGCAGAACTAAGGGCAAAGGGGGAAGAAATGGGATTGTCGAGTTCTGCTCTAACGGATTACATACAGGAAATGGAGAGAGAGTATCGTCAAGCAGAGAGGGAAGATCGAAAGGCCGAGCTGGAATTGAGAAGGATAGAAGCTGAACAAGCAACTAGAAGGATGGAATTGGAAGCTGAGCAGGCAGCTAGGAAACTTGAAGTTGAGGAAGCTGCTAGGAAACGGGAAGCGGAGCAGGAGGCTCAGAAAAGGGAGCACGAGTACCGGATGAGGGAACTCGAGTTGAAGAGGCAATCTAATGGAGAAACTGAGGGAGCAGTTGGAGGTTCCTCCATCCCAGGCTCAACCCCAGCAGGTGGACATGGTTACCATGCTATGAAGTTTCCTCTGGCGGTCTACGAGGAGGACAAAGAGAAGATTGACCAGTACCTTCAACGCTTCGAGGCAATGTCTGTTGCTATGGGTCTGGAGCGTAACAAATGGAATCTCAAGCTATCCCAGGGATTACGCGGGACCGGCTACGAGGTTTATTCTCGCCTGCCACCAGGACATGAGAACAATTATGATGAATTGAAGACGGCTCTGTGGAAACCATTCGAGGTTACGTCACATACCTACCGGAAAAAATTTCGAGCAGCGAAACGAGAACCGGGGGAGTTGTTTGCCGCCTACAGTTTGCGTCTAAAATCCTATCTCCATAAGTGGATGGATTTGGCTGGGTTCGCACATGACTATGAGAGTCTGGAAGACCTCATGGTGGTCGACCAGCTGAAGAAGCAAATGTCTAAACCTCTCAGGATGTTCCTCGGAGAACAAGGAGCGGAACGTATTGACCTCGTGACAAAATTAGCAGAACGGTTCGTCGAGGTACATGGGGAGGCAGGGGAAAACCTTTCCACTAACACCAAAAGTCAGGAGAAACATGACAAGAAGAAAGCCAAAAACTCAGGAACCAAAAAGTGGGAACCTTATGTGCAAAAATCAGAGGATAGTTCAGAGAAGAAGAAGGAGGGAAGCAAGAGCACTTCAAGCTCTACACCAAAACGACCGTGGTCGGAGAAGTGGTGTTCAATTTGTAAGTCACCCTCTCACAATACGAGGGACTGCAAATCGAAGGCTAAGAGCCCTCACTTCGCAGCATGTCAAGTGACTTCCAAGGAGGTTGTCACGGAAAATGCCAAGGTCAACAAGGAAGCTCGCCACCAGGAGAGCTCACTCAAGTCCGGCACTAGAAAATCTAGGACAGGGAAATGGTGCAACCACTGCAGGTCGAATACGCACAATGCTATTGACTGCAGGGAAAAGTCAGGAGACACTCAATTCGTCGTGTGCCCCGGGAAACCTAAGGTGGAGCCCACCGAACAGGTCGAGGCCGAGGAAGAGACTCCAGACCAGGAAAAACCACCTGTAGTGGAATTGGTAGAGGTTAACGGTCGTCAAGTGGAGTGTTTGTATGACACAGGACTGGACGGGGAGGCCGTGATTTCTGCGGATCTGGTACATCCAGAACAATTCACAGGTGAGACCATGGAGATACAGCCTGCACAGAAGAGTGCTGTGGCCATGAAGTTGCCCATTACTAATGTGGAGATTCGGTCAAGATACGTCTCCGGCACAATCAAGGCCGCTGTATTGACCGATCCCATTTTTCCAGTAATCCTCGGTTGCCGGTATGTCTTTCTGGGAATGCCCAGGGATCCAATCCATATAGGAGCAATACAGACTCGCTCTCAGACGAGAACGGAAGAGGCAGAAGCAATTATGACTAACCCAATGCAGGGGGAGCTACGAACTGCCCAGAGTGAGGATGATACTTTACGTCCTTGCTACAGAAAGCTGCAGAAAAGTGCTGATCCACCAGGACGGGGACAGTACTACATGAAGAATAGGATACTCTACAGGAGAGCAGGAAGGGGAGACAACCTATACGGTCAGTTGGTCGTCCCGAAAGCTCACCGGTCCCAGATTCTTCATATGGGGCATACCATCTCCTTTAGTGGACACATGGGTATTGCCGCCACCATGCAGCGGATTTCCTGCCATTACTATTGGCCGGGAATGACAGAAGATGTGCGTCGGTATGTGAAGTCATGCCCTGAGTGCCAGAGGGTGGCACCGAAACACTGGACAGCACCGGTGGTGTTGGGTGAGATGCCCATCATGAACTCTCCTTTCGAGAGGGTAGCCATCGATATCGTGGGTCCACTTCCCAGGACTAGGAAGAGGAACATGTATATACTCACAATGGTGGATTGCTGTACAATGTGGGGTGAGGCCATACCGTTGACCACGATTGACTCGAAACGAGTGGCGGACGCACTGATGGAGGCCTTTACCAGATTAGGCTTCCCTGATCAAATTCTGACGGACAATGGGTCTCAGTTTTGTGGAAAACTCATGGAGGAGGTATTTAGGGTGTTTCACTCTAACCACATACATACCAGCCCTTACCACCCTCAAGCCAATGGACAAGTAGAGCGTTTCAACGGCACGTTGATGACAATGCTCAGGAAACTGGCACAGGAAAAACCTGATAGGTGGGATGAATATATCCCAGCAGCACTCTTTGCCTATCGGGAAGTTCCTCATGGCTCAACAGGATTACCACCCGCTACGTTGCTGTTTGGTCGTCCAATCAAAGGACCGTTGGAAGCCATGTTGAGGAGTTGGACTGAAGAGGGGACGTCAGAAGAAGTGATCTCATCCTATAAATACGTGGAGGAACTGAAAGAAAAACTCCACAAGGGATGGACTCTGGCGAATCAAAACTTGAAAAGGCCAGAAAAAGACATGCGGCTTACTACAACCGTAGGTCTAAAGAAAGATCTCTAGAGGTGGGAGACAAAGTCTTGTTGCTACTCCCAACGGGAAACAACAAACTGGAGATAGGTTGGCAAGGACCATTTCCCGTGGAAAGGGTGATATCCAGAACCAACTATCAGATCCGGATCCGGGGAAAGTCGAAGATTTTCCATATCAATCTCTTGCGGAAATATGAAGAGAGACCAGGAGACAAGGCAGCTCACCTCATGGCAATGGCAGTTGCAGTGGAGACTGAAGTGGGAACCAGCGAGGGCAGGGAATATCTCCTGGTACACCAGGAAACCTACAAGGATGTGCAAGTGAACCCTGATCTGACCTCCCAGGAGAGGGAAAAGATAACCCAGGTTCTCAAGTCTCATGAGGAGATACTGACTGATAAACCAGGACGAACCAGGTTGGTTGAGTTCGAGATGACTTTGACCACACAGGAGCCTGTTCGTCAAAAGGTTTACCCAGTGCCATTCTCTAAAGAAAAGGCCCTGGAGGAGGAAATACAGAAACTGCTGGAGGATGACGTGATTGCACCATCCACATCCCCATACAATGCAGGGGTAGTTTTGTTACGGAAACCAAGTGGAGAACACCGGTTGTGTATAGACTACCGACTTCTGAACAGTCACACACAATTTCAGGTGGAACCTTTGCCGAATCCAACTCAGTTATTCGCTAGGCTCCATAAGGCTCGGTACTTTTCAAAGGTGGATCTGAGTCGGGGGTACTATCAGATACCAGTCAAACCGGAGATTCGACCACTGTTGGCTTTCAGTACACCCAGTGGACACTACGAATTCAAGGTCATGCCCTTTGGACTCAGCAATGCACCTAGTGTGTTTACACGCATGATGAGGACTTTACTTGATCCTTTACAGGATCCGTCCATCATCTCATTCATGGATGATATTCTGATTTCCAGTGACAGCTTGGATGACCACTTGCAATCCTTGGAGAGAGTGTTTAATAGACTCAAGGAAGCAGGGCTTACCGCTCGTCCAACCAAGTGCATGATTGGTTACCAGACTCTGGAATTTCTAGGTCACACCATCACTCCAGGACACATTGTCCCAGAAGAGAAGAACCTGGAGAAAATCAGAAATGCACCAAGGCCAAAAACGAAGAAGGATGTGCGATCTTTTCTCTCGTTGTGTGGGTTCTACCACAAATTTATCCCACATTTCACTGAACTGGGAGCTCCATTGACGGAAACCTTGAAAAAGGGATTCCCGGACCAAATCATTTGGACACCAGAATGTGAGACTGCCTGTAGCCAGTTAAAGGAGGCCTTGGTCAGCAGGCCTGTATTGCAGCTCCCGGACCTTTGCAAACCATTTGTGTTGAGAACAGATGCGAGTGGGATTGGAATTGGGGCAGCCCTGTTACAGGAAGGGAAAGACGATGCTTCGGTTTTGAAACCTGTGGCATACGCAAGCAAGAAACTACTCCAGGCTGAGAGGAATTATTCAACCGTCGAGAGAGAGAGTGCTTGTCTCTTGTATGGGCAGTGCAAAAATTCCAGCCCTATTTGTATGGAGTTAAGTTTCGAGTCCAGTCGGATCATCAGCCTCTGATGTTCCTGGCTACTTCTCAGAAGCTCAACGCACGGTTGATGCGGTGGTCGTTGCTACTTCAACCTTATAATTTCACAGTGGAGTACATTCCTGGAAAGGAAAATGTTGGAGCGGACTTCTTGTCAAGACACCCAGCTCCTGAAGAAGAGGAATGAATCATCTGGATTGAACTCACGGTGGAGAAGAGTGAGATGGACTACTCTCTTAAGAGGGGCCTATGTCACGAGATCGCCATGAGTTAACCAGATAATGATAATACAGAAAATTTGCTTAGCGCATATTTTCTAGGCCACAACAGTTGTACAAAATACAGATAGAACCCGTCAGATCCTGGTTACAATCAGATATCAGACCATCCCGGGTCGGGCAAATATAACAGCTGCAGATGTGTAGGGGAAGTGAGTGAGATGAATCTATACACCACTTTGACAGTTCATAAACAGGTCGGATTGAAAGCGGAAGTGGCCAGCTCGGGAGAAAACAGTCCGTCTGTCATTTAGAGTTCTGGACATCAAGCGAAATGGCGGCTGGGGTTGTCACCACTCGACAGAAGATTGGCGGTTTGTTGTGGAAACCCGTTGTTGGGAGCATACAGGAACTCGCTAGCTTGTTGTGGGAGTCAAAACAAGTGATGACAACTCTGACATTGATTGAGCCAGGGAAGATAGATTCCTGACAAGGGATGATCTGCCCAAAATAACACCTGTGTGGACATAAAGAATAACGTCACGTGACCAATTCAAGGCTGTTTGAAAAACCTGATTTGGGGACAATTAGTGTTGACCAAAACCGTGGATTAGGATGGACGTGTTTGTGGGAGAGCTCTACAGTGTTAGATTAATTTAAAATTAACTAGCATGTGTCGTTATGGCAAAGTGTAGCAGCCATCCCGGAATGAGGCGGTGTTGCCTAAGGTAGTCATATTGTATAATTAGTCCTAATTAATATAGGCAGTAGTCTTGTTAAAACTAGAGTGTGATGATTAGCACTGTTAGTTGAAAACTAGTTAGAGTAGTGAAGTGATAAATGGCTCTGCTAGGATGAATAGGATAGCGGGGTGATAATTGGAGAGATTTAAGATGGGAAAAGTGTCCAATGGGGGGATCTTTCAATGGTTTGCCCACTGAAGTTGTGCACTCTGTTTATGGGTCTTTCCTTGTCATCGCCTGATTCGGACGTAGGTGAGGAGCTAATATGCTCTATGACAGAGTTTAGTTAGCTATAAAATAACTGAGCAAGGCAATAGGCTTACACTCAGCCGGTAGGATCAGTGACTAGTACTATCACCAGATGTGTTGTTTCTCTCACAGGTTCCCTACCAGTTACGAGGAAGTTCAACACTGGGTTGGATGAAGTGCAACGTCAATTAGACATAACACCAGTTGGACACAAAAATGTTTCTTACTAAAAAGGAATAACGTCCGAGAAGAAAGATGGTATTATGTTTACGCTGGACTCATAATCAGGAGGGTTCACCATAACATGGCTCAGAAGAGCCAACCAATATGACGATTCCTGCGTGTTAAGGTTCACCTAAGATGGGTGATGATTGTTGATGCAACACACAGCATAAGAACATTGGTACCTAAACAAGAACATTAAAATATAATAGTCAAATGGTGTGATATATTCTAGTGGAATAGTTCAAAAGACATGATACCTGAAACTAGATAGACACTAGTTAGGTTCAAGTATATTAACAATAACAGTGACACCTAAATACTCACTACAAAGGATTTGTGCATTCTTTAAGACCGATAGGAAATTATGTGCATTGGGCAACCGGTCCATGATCAGCTGTAATTTACAAACAGTATCTATTTCGGATGATCAGGAAGATGGATTACCAGGTAGCTACAGATGACAGTCGGTGTCCGGCAGGAGAGTTACAGTACCGGGTGAGATGGACTTGTTCTGACTTAACGTGCTGTGGTGTGTCCTTGCAAGGATGAACTGACTATGCTATTATCTGAGAGTCCGATCCTACACACATTATAGAACACATCACACATTTTCTTCGCATACACGTCTCACGTACATTACACTTTTCTTTTAATAAATTAATCTGTATTAATTTTTAGAAGCAAGAGTTGTTGAATATGTTGCGTTGGGGAAGTATGAGAGGGGGCATAGTACGACAGTGAGAGAGTGATAGGAAAAGGTGTCCATGGGCTGATGGAGTGTGTTGGACGGAAGCTGGTGGATTCTCCAGGATATTGATAAAGGGAAAAAAATTATAATGTGGGTGTTGACTCCCCTCACTCCCGGGACGACACTTTAAAGGAAGACACGACATGGTGGCAAAACCACAAGAAGTAGCCAAGCGCAGGGATAAAAGTCTTTCATTACCCCCAGCTGGAATTTCATTCCCAGTAGCGAATTCTTCACTGCAAAGCCCCACAACATGTTGCCATTTTTCTGCCTGCCCTCCACCCTTCCAAAAAAAAAAAAAGTGTATTTGTTTTTCCTGAGTGACCCTTCCTCGGGGAGGCGAGTCTCCTGCAGGCCAGCAATATCAACGCTTAGGACGATTGAGTTCGGCATCAATCACAGCCGTTTTTCTCACATCGTCCATATTCTTCAAGTCAGCAGAAAATCATGGACATATGGCTTTTTACGTTCCAGGTTGAAAGCCATAGCTTGAGGTTTCTATTTTTCTTTTTATTAGTACCTTGTGCGTTGGTTTATAGACTGCGATTCAGATTTTGTCCTAGCTCCATGCACCCGTTGAAGCAGGCAGGCTGTGGCGGATCAGCCCCCAATTGGCCGGGGACTGTACAGCTTGAGGCGGGCGGTAGCTAATCATTGACACCTGTGGGTGTCTCCCACCTTCAGAGGCAACCCATGGCTCCCCATGTCTACGCCAATTGACAAGGAATTATAACCCGTAAATGTTACCTATTGCTTTGATTCCGATACCGGTTAAGACCAGGTATGGAGTTATTGTCTCTCCATAGCACAAAGCCTGGGTTAAAATATAGAGATCATGTGTTGCCCATGAAGCATGATCCATCTCTCGGCCTGCCTAGTTCACTACAGAGGAAAGGTAACACCAATACATCTCGAACAAAACAAGCTGCAGAAGCTGCCGGATCAGCAAAGCAATGCCCTAACTCTCCGACTGTCGGATCTTCGATCCTAGACCAGCTACCAACCAAGTCTTAGGGCCTGGTCTGCCCTGCCATGACATTTTGTCTTTAGCTTGCATTTCCTCGCACCATGATAAGGCTGGTTCCCTCCCAATTGCGCTTTTCCGCCCGAAGCCGTTGGTACAATGTAGGGTGTCGGGTTTGGTAAGCGCCGCCCAACATTCGGCGCTAACAGAAAGCAGGTAGTACCGTCTACTGTCATACGGTAACTCAGTCATATCTAAGACCTGACAGATATATATTAGCTGTAGATGATGAAAGTTAGTTAGTTACTTAGTCGACAGTTCATCCTCGTTGCACATCGAAACATTCAGTTCATAATTTTTCGAATCCCCTCCTCAGCAAATCCCGCAGCGTGTAGCGGCTCACGACACCAGTTCTGTGTTGGTTTAATACTCTTCTTTGGCTTCCTGCATAGTGTTCCTGTCTGATCACACCTCTTTTAACTTGCTGTTCTCGTAGTCTGACCATGGTTGTAGATTCACAAACATCACTTGCTTCTCTCAAAAGTCTTACTTCTCGGAGATCATTCAGTATATCAATCCGGTCCATGGCCCATCAGTCCTCCACAGTAGCCGTACCCGCAAGCTTGTCAGTCTTCTCTTTTCCTTGTACACCCACATGCCCTGGCACGAAAATGAAACTAATCTTCGCAATCCGTGACCGCACCAGAAATACCAACCACTGTCTTCGGATCCAACCCATCTCTATCTTTCGGAGCATACTCACTGAGTCACTAAGGAAGAGTGCCCGAGTGAAGGTCTGTGTCTGGAGCCATGTTATTGCCTTACTTACAGTCATGACCTCCATAGTCAGACTACTTGTAGTCAAGGCAAAAGCACCAGAATCTTCCTTCAAAATTCTGGATGACGAAAGACATTTATAAAATAGGCATGTAATACAATGGATTCCCTCACATTGTAACATACCTGGAACTGAAGAGGTACAGAAACTGGCAAAGAGACGTGACGTAGACATAGTCTTTCATGAGTACAAGAGAGTAGGAAAGTATAGAACGCTTCCACACGCCTTGCGCGCACTGGGTAAATGGTACTAGACCCATATTGTTCAATCCCAATCGGCGCTCGTTGGGGTTTGTGGTCAATACCACATGGTCGCCTTTAACTTCACAAGACATTTCCTGGTCGAATTTATCGGTTGGGTCGACCTGGGAACCCAGGCCAATTGTAGAATATCCGTGCCGTTGTGGATTCGAACTCATGACAACTGGGCCGTCAAGCGAACGTCTAGCCACAATCGTGGTCATAGTTAAACATAGCCGTGGTCTTTCTGCCTCAGAAGCCATTTGCTTCAGAAAGACACAACTTGTCAATAACGAGGGGGTTCCTAGCCAGCAAGTGTGATGCATCGGTGTCCTGACCACTTGGCAACCAGCTCTCCAGGCTTTGAACGCAAGCTTACATTTGTGAAAAATCAGATCATTGTTATCCCGCGAGATGGATCAGACTCATGTTATGTTTGCACTGGCGGGTAAGGAATCCATTTTTTTAACAATCGCGATATGCAAATAATTAGATATTAACTTGTGCTGGGCCTGCATGAGTCGCGACAGTGGCGACGCCTGGTGTGCCAAGCCGGAATGGGGGAGTACGATGAAAATAGGATACATGTTTCTGTATCTTCTCAAGACAAAACATTTAATTTCCATTGCATTCTTCTTCTTCTTCTTCTTCTTCTTCTTCTTCTTCTTCTTCTTCTTCTTCTTCTTCTTCTTCTTCTTCTTCTTCTTCTTCTTCTTCTTCTTCTTCTTCTTCTGCCTTCCCCCTCGTCTTCTTCATTTCTTGCTGCTCCTCCTCCACGTTTATTCTTTGATTGGAGCATACGCCCTCAGCCAACTCTGGCAAACCGCTTGTAGACTTATACATGCCTGGTTGGATTGTGCAGCTGAAAGTTTCTGCGGGTAAGGCAACCAGTCTCAGACCAACCCTCTTTAGTCGCCTCTGACGAAATGCGTAATAGTGTACGGTGTTGTTATTTGAACACAGAAGCCATAATCAATATGTTGCACGATTTCTTGCTTGGCATATTTCGCTGCATCTCGTCAGGTGTACACTGCGGAGTTATATACCATATGATGTGAATAATTGAATTATCTTTGACTGTATTCTCCTAACGAGATGCAGACAAATATGCCAGACAATAAATCGTGCAATATATTGTTTGTGGCTTTTGTGTTTTATTTCACTAAGGAAATACATTGTTTTGAAATTCTGAAGTGGTATTATTATCTGCTTCCTCTTTGTGCCAGGTAACACACAGCCGCCTCCGAAATAAGAGTATAAAGGCTAGTCATCGCTACTTGTGTGTCCAGAGGTCTTGAGTTCACATCCCATTTATTTTTCGAGTTAGGGCTTTCTTTGTAACCACGGCGCCTCGAAGACCACCCAACCTCGAAATGTGGTTACCTGAAAATGTTCTGATTGGTCAGACAGGCGGCGTGATACTAACAAGCCATCCAATGGGTGCTCATTGGTTAAAACCATATCAGTCCACTAATACGCCACAATGGAGGAAAAACGAAGTCCCTAAACTTTGTGTATGACTTGACGTGTTAACATGTCTCAAACATAAAACATTCACGGGTATTGGTCGGCACTTACAAGACATGGACGGGTAGAAGTTATAAGACACAACAGAAAATAACAAACAGAAAGCTATAATCACACGAGATTTGAATTCGTTAAATCGTTATCTTCTAACGTTTAGTCTAGTTTAGTTTAGTCGATGGATCAACATCACGGCACACGGGTGTAACTCATAAGTGCTCCGTTCTCCTCCTAACTCAAACCTGAGTCTGGAGAAACTCAACTCAGTGCACGAACTCCGTAGCACCAGCGAGGATCCTTAAATACTTGGGTAAAGATTTTAAGTCAAAATTTTGCCCGGGAGCGCCGTTAGGCTACTCTTTTTCGATTTCCAACTGCCAAGGGATTTTTTACGTGCGCAGCAATACACACGGGCGTCCGATCTCACTACCCAGAGACCAGGGGAAATTTAATTACTAGAAGTCCACGTGAAAAAGTCCCGGTCCTCATCGGGGCTTGAACCCGGGACCTCCAGCACTCGAGGTGGACACCATAACTCGGGACCACGCATCCCCCATCTTCTAACGTAATAATATGTACTAACTGATAATGGTAGAAGTGAAAGAGAAATCAATGAGAGAATATGAATGGCCAAAAATGCTTTCAACATCATGCAATAAGTATTAATATCTAGAGAGATTAACAATACGTTTAAAATGAGAACTGTAAAAGGTTATGTATATTCAACGCTACTGTATGGCGCGGAATCCTGGACATTAAACAAGCAGTTAGAAAGTCGAATAGAGGTCCTGACGATGTGGGTATACTGAAGAGATTGTCGTATTTCATGTAAACAGAAACTAAAATAGTCAAATACAGAGGTTCTAGAAACATTGGGAATGAAAAGAGAGTTGATGAAGGAAATAAAAGAGGCAAATGAAATATTTCGGCCATGTTAAAAGACATAACACTCTTATACAAACCATACTGGAGGGTAAGGTTGAAGGTAAGCGAGCAAGAGGTAAATGACGATATAAGTGGGACTCGGGCTCCGAAGGTTGTGGGTTCTATTTGGGCCGAGTCCTTCGGTTCGCGAGTGCATTTTTCGGAGACTCCTGAGGGTTGTCGCTGGAGCTCCGGTGTTCGCGCTTTGTGCGACGCTTTCCGCGCCGCGCTGCGGAAGAAACTGAGCCATATGGGATAAAACCCGGTGCAGTGAAGTCGACCCTGTCGACTTTTAAGCGTCTTTCTTTTAACAAGTGGGAAGGTAACATCAAGAAATGGACAAACAGCAATCTGACAGAATGTATAGTCAAGCGAGCGACCGACAGTGTTGGAAATCTATAGTAGCCAGCCTTCACTGCGGAGATAGTACCTGATTGATTGATTGATCTTCAAATGACGAAAATGTTTCGCTGTAAGAATTAAAGGTGAAATTATTTCAAAGGTATTGATCCGCACTCATAGAAATAACGTCAACAAGCAGGGATCGGACAAACCACTAGACAATATCACAATGGAAAACTATAAACTCACAATAAAGGATTCGAACTTGTCTGTTTAGAATGGTGGAACTTGTGTACTAGGACGCATGGCCAGTTAGACTGCCTTAAATGGTCTTATCACTATACATTTCTATCACCCACCTGAGTCGACAACTATGGAAGTGGATCAATACGTGTGATTTATTTCTCATGTTAGTCCACTACCCACAGAAGCTCTCCAAAGACAGTCTCGAATTTTGAAACCGTCTTGAAGTAAATTATGCACGTGTCTGGGCGGGGTTACGCACAGCTTTCTCAAACGGAATCAGTAGGACTTTGTTTAACTGACACCTCTTGCTGGGTCCCGCAGTAGTTCTGTGGCTAGCCGGTTTGCTCGCCACCTCTTGGTCATGTGTTGGTTTCCCCTTCGAATGGGAGATTTGTTTCATCAATGATCCATGATTCCAGTTCAACTCAACCTAAAATTGGTGCCAGGAAATGTCCGAAGAAGTAAACGCTACCTGACTACATCACGCACCGAGGGTCGATTGGTATTAAAATATTGAGCCAGCACAATACACTCAACACCGCTCACCACATGAACAAGAGCTGTGTGCTGTGTTTACTTGTTAGACCTTTCCCTTGAATTCGTTGATCAGTCAGTACTAGCGCACAGGACCTGCTTGTATTAACCCAGAGGTTCTCTTACTGTATGATGCTCCGGTCCGTTTGCTTCCTTGGCCACACCCGTAGCAACCTCATTAAAACACACACACACACACACACACACACACACACACACACACACACACACACACAGTTTTTTATTAACAGATTCTGTGCCAAACAAAATGTAGGTTTGAACCAAACAAAAATGGATGGTCAAAAATGGGACGTACGAGTGTGATACAGTTATGACTTAACAGTTATAATATGGTAGAAGGCATGTATTATAACGTAAGGACAACATGTCGGTGATATGTAAGCCCACGTCAGATACGGGAAGTCACATAAGAGGATTAATTATCCCATGGCACTTAATCAATGAAGTTTACAGCAAATTCAATCCCGAACCGTCCTCACTATCTGCCCAATTCCCCACTAGGGTACCGCGCCGCCTTCCTTGAGAACCACTGAGTGATGTCTATACAGCTCACAGCCTTAATCATTCCCAAGACTATATACACAGGTGCGACAGAATAGGCATCGTTTCCAACATGTTACATATTCATGGAATTAACTCACAGTCACTGGCGAATTTGAGCCAAATATAGTTTAAAATGATATCCTTCAGCACATATTGCGTGCCCGGACGGACACTGGGATCAACATCTATATATATTGAAGGGACACGTGTATTGAAAGGCAGAAGATCAAACGGTTTAGCCATCTCTCTAGAATGCAACACCACCAGCTACCAGCACATGCGCTACACAAACGAAGATCTGATATGAGAGCAAGAGGACTCCCGAGAAGACAATGGATTGACGACATCAAAGACGCGCAATTGCCCAAAATAACACAATCCAGTGTCACACATCGGACATTGAAACGTCACCTATTCCTACCCTTGTCCCTGACGACAAAAGTAAAAGATGATGATTATAATAACATGCTCACCGAATTATACCATTCATTCATTCATTCATTCATTCATCCATTCATTCAGTAGCATGTCCTTTGCAGAACCTCTCTCCCTTTTAACAACCTTCCAGAAAACTTCTCGACCACAAGCAAGATGTCCCGCGTCCGATACACGCATCTGGAGATAATCCACCACATCCTTCATCCATCTTCTCTTTGGCCTTCCTCTTCCTCTCTTCCCATTATACCACTGTTGGTAACAAATGTTAGCGACATTATCTAGGTGGAATAAGTATATATTTATGAATTTGCCGAGTGGCTAGAACGCCGGACTCTCCTTCGGGAGACACGTGTTCGATCCCTCGGTAAGGTGTGGAATTTTTTTCTGTCGGGGGCAAAAAGAAAATCTTATCCTGCACAGTTCGCGGTGACTGCACTAGGCAGGCAGCCTTAATTCCTCAGGCTCAAAGACCCCTCTGCCATTCACCACATTTTTGGCAGTAAATGACAGTTGACAGTTACATACTCGCGGAATTAATTCATTGTTGCTAAAATGTTTAATAATCATAATTTGAGTACACATTAATTTACCGTTAGAAGCCAATTTTAAATTTATTATGGCCAACAATTACTTAGCCATCGGAAGGAGAAACAGCATTTATTATAATATGGCGCCTTCGTTTAGGAGGACTAGAACATAGCACTAGTACCCTGTAAGTTGGAGGTTTAAGTCTCGCGAGGCGCCTCACGAGTCTTGATTCGGAAATATCGAACAAACAATAACCACAAAACACCCCTTACCACACGTCAACACAATGAAGGAAACATACATTGATCGATATGATCCCTCACATTACACGACACGAAGCATTGGCATGTGTTCGTTGACATTCTATGTTTGTTGTTCATGGCTACTTGATTGAGAAACAACATCTGTCTTTTGACTTACGACTCGCATACTCGATAACATGAAGGACTGGTTCGTTGATACATGTAATCCTTGTTTCCGGAGACACCTATCCATAATCTTTGCATTTATTTGTGTTTTGCCCCATGTGTTACTAGTATTTCTCATCATGAGCCAATCTTCACATTCTAGCATAAATAGCAACTGGGAAACCTTTTAATGCCACCAAGACTGTTCATAAATAAGCACACAAGTATTGTTTGGTGTTTATAGATGTATGGTAAAGAATTAGAGACTTGAGAACTCATTTTTTTTTTTGTATATCCTTTTTACAGGACATCGCTGTCAACACCAGCATTTTACTGCTGTTGTTGATGTCTTGGCAAGTTTACGTTCAGTAGTTTGCCATTGATTTAAGAACGACCGACTCCCATACCAACTCGTTTAAACCCAGCGCAACGCTGTCTGCTGCCAAATCAGTCACCGCTGTGTTTCGAACACCGGTAAGCGGTCTTATGTATCGCGTCCGCAAGCTCTTTGCCACGGAGACCGACTGAGGACTCACTAGACAACACTAAAAAACGAAAGCTAGTTACCGACCGGGTTTCAAACCTGTCACCTCAATAATAATGTGAGATATTTAGTATAATAAAAATGTACGTAAAATATTTCAAGCTATCACTATTACATTCTTTTACCTGTCCTGCCAAGAGGCAATTGCTACATAAAAATAATTAAAACAATGAAAAAAGAGAGCGATCAATTGGTGCCTCTTTGGTAATGAAAAACTAGACACCTAATTATGTCCCGTGGTAAGTTACCAACCGGAGGACATAATTAACCAGTGTACTCACAGCGGGGTTCGTGACTACATTCATATTTCCACGGCAATCATCTACGAAGACATACAATGGGAGACCATGAAGCTAATCCTTGCTTGTTTCTTTAGAAGTCCGGGAACCAGACGTGGACAGCGATGAACATCACTTAGTTCATCCTGTGGCTGTAAAACAATTTTAATTGTTTTAAAAAGTCGGACATTTCTCAACATATTGTTAGGTTTGGTTTGTAAAGCGTGGTATTCATTGCACGCGGGTTCCCTATAAGTGCTCCAGTGCTCTTCTCAGGGATTAAAAACAACGCGGTATACGGAATTACGAACTGCATTCGTAGCACCTTCGCCACAGAGCGGGCCTTCTGGATAGCACATTGATAATTTCGGCACAGTGCACGGATTTGGGAGCAACGGCGATGAACCACATCTAAATATAGAAGAATCACATTTGATCTATTTCTTTAGTGGTAGATTTTCCCATTTGGACATTTTGTCTTGGCACGTCTCTTCCACCTGTTCCATTTCACTTTCCATCTGCCCAGGGATTTTAAAGTACGCATTGTGCACATGGATCCTCTGAGTGTTTCTCCCTCGTCTGGTAAGGCTAGACACCCAATAAGGCAGACGTCCGATAAGGCTAGACGTCCGATCCAGTACCGCAGGATCGGGGAGGAGAGAGAAGGGAAGGGGGAGGGGCATTATACTATTCTTCTTCCTCTTCTTCTTTCGTTCGCTTGAAATGTATCTATATCTGCAATGTTGTCTCTTGTATGAATTTTACTATAGTTTTTAAATTTCACTCAGTGGTCCACAAAGTTTATCTTCCACTGTCGTCTCTCTAAGCCAGAAGGTTTGCCTGGACTTGTTGTATTTTGGGCAGTCCTGGAGTTTGTGATCTGCTGTTTACAGCGCTATTCCACATGTGCATATGGCTAATTCGCAAATCTTGAATTGTGTATAGGTGTGGTTGTGTAATCTATCTATCCTGTTCTGAGGCGCAGATCTTGTTTCTCATTTTTGGAAATGTCCTAACAGTCAACACGGTGGGACGAAGATGAGCCTCAACCTGAGGCAGACTCCATAGGTTCTGATTTACCCCGCTACCCTTTTCTTAACAGAACCCGCACATACAAGACAGGAAAACTTGAGTTGAATAAATGTGCATGGATAGTAGCGTCGCGTTAGTGAGTTGAATAAATGTGCATGGATAGTGGCGTCGTGTTAGTGAGTTGAATAAATGTACATGGATAGTGGCGTCGTGTTAGTGAGTTGAATAAATGTTCATGGATAGTGGCGTCGCATTAGGGAGCTGAATAAATGTACATGGATATTGGCGTCGTGTTAGTGAGTTGAATAAATGTTCATGGATAGTGGCGTACGTTAGTGAGTTGAATAAATGTACATCGATAGTTGTCGTGTCTTCCTTTAAAGTGTCGTCCCTGGAGTGAGGGGAGCCAACACCCACATTATAATTTTTTTTTTTCTATCAATATCCTGGAGAATCCACCAGCTTCCATCCAACACACTCCTTCAGTTCATGGACACCTTTTCCTCTCTCTATCACTGTCGTACTACGCCCCTTCTCATTTTTCCCCACGCAAAATATTCAACAACTCTTGCTTCTAAAAATTAATAAAGATTAATTTATTAAAAGAAAAGTGTAATGTACGTGAGATATGCGAAGAAAATGTGTGATGTGTTCTTCTTCTTCTTCTTCGTTCATCCGGAGTTTTTTTTTTCGGATGTGATTGCGTTGTGCCTGTTTACAGCAGAGCTGCGTTCTTGCGCCGTTAGGCCGACATATCCGACTTCTGCGGGCATTTGTTGACCGGGTTAACCTTCCCGGGGGTTTCTTAGGACGTTTGACTCTCACTGTTGTGGTGTTATCCCCCATCCCAGCTGGTCCATATAGAACAGCCAAAGATCCTGGTCAGCCCTCAAGGGAAGGCAGGGGCAGACCATGGGCATTCCCCGCCATCCAAGGAGGCTTCCATACTTGCAGAGTTGATACATGGCGCTCTGGTACTGGGCTCACCCAAGGAATCGTCACGTCCTGCACATGGCTGCTTAGCCTCACTCCCGTATATTGGGCCTTCCGTTCACCATAGGCTGTTCTTCCGGAAACCAGAAGTATGCAGTCTGCAGATGACATCCACACAGTGAGCTTTCGATTCGGACTTTCCATGTTATGGATTTGCTATCCAAGCAATATTCCATTTCGTGCCACTAGGACACTTTTCCACCTTTTATGAAGCCCACACAATGAGCTTTTGATTCAGACTTTCCACGTAATAGATTTGCTATCCAAGCAATATTCCATTTCGTGCCACCAGGACACTTTTCCACCTTTTATGAAGCCCACACAGCGAGCTTTTGATTTGGACTTTCCACATAATGGATTTGCTATCCAAGCAATATTCCATTTCATGCCTCTGGGTCTTCATGCACCTTTAAATGTCAACCTGTATGTAGTTAAAGTAAGCTGCGGTCAACTTGAGCTTGTTGATATCTCCATAGAGCTTGTCCTCAAATGAAGCAGGTGTGTGATGTGTTCTATAATATGTGTAGGATCGGACCCTCAGATAATAGCATAGTCAGTTCATCCTTGCAAGGACACACCACAGCACGTTAAGTCAGAACAAGTCCATCTCACCCAGTACTGTATCTCTCCTGCCGGACACCGACTGTCATCTGTAGCTACCTGGTAATCCATCTTCCTGATCATCCGAAATAGATACTGTTTGTAAATTACAGCTGATCATGGACCGGTTGCACACTACACATTATAAGTTCCTATCGGTCCTAAAAACTGTACGAATCCCTTGTTGTGTGTACTTAGGTATCACTGTTATTGTTAATATACTTGATCTTAACTAGTGTCTATAAAGTCTCAAGTATGATGTCTTTTGTAATATTTCACTGGAATCTATCACACGATGTGACTTACATTTTAATGTTCTCGTTCCTTTAACAATGTTTGTATGATGTGTGACATATCAACAATCATCACCCATCCTAGGTGAACCTTAACACACAGGAATCGTTATATTGGCTGGCTCTTCTGAGCCATGTTATGATGAACCCTCCTGATTATGAGTCCAGCGTAAACATTATACCCCCTTTCGTCTCGGGTGTTATTCGTTTTCCGTAAGAAAGCATTTGAGTGGCCAACTGGTGTTTTTCTAATTGGAGTTGCACTTCTTCAAAACCAGTGTTGAACTTCCTCGTAACTGGCAGGGAACCTGTTAGAGAAACAACACATCTGGTGATAGCACTAGTCACTGATCCTACCGGCTGAGTGTAAGCCTATTGCCTTGCTCTGTTATTTCTCAGCTAACTAAACTCTGTCATAGAGCCTATTAGCTCCTCATCTGCGTCCGAATCAGGCTATGACAAGGAAAGACCCATAAACAGAGTGCAAAACCTCAGTGGGCAAACCACCGAAAGATCCCCCCATTGGACACTTTCCCCATCTCCCAACCCATCTTAAATCTCTCCAAATATCACCCCGCTATCCTATTCATCCTAGCAGAGCCAATTATCACTTCACTACTCTAACTAGTTTTCCACTAACAGTGCTAATCATCACACTCTAGTTTTAACAAGACTACTGCCTATATTAATTAGGCCTAAATAGACTATATTAACTACCTTAGGCAACACCGCAGTTCGATCAAATCACATCTACATTTGCCATGACAGGCACGTGTAAAATTAAATTAACTTAATTCGCACACGGTAGACATATTTCCACTCAGAACTGCAGTGCCAAAGCACGTCCGCCTAAATCAACTGTTTGAGTTACACTGTCTCCCCCAATCATGGTTTTTCAAACAATCTTGAATTGTTCACGTGACGTTGTTGATGTCCTGCAGGTGTCCCAATGTTTCCAATAACAAATCCACAACTTTCTGTCATGTGGTGACAAGCAAAACCGCCATTCCGTTTGATGTCGGGAAATTCTAAATGACAGACGGACTGTTTTCTCCCGAGCCGGGCACTTCCGCTTGAATCCGACCTGTTTTTGAACTGTCAAGGCCGGCGTATTGATTCATCTCACTCACCCCCTCCCCAGTAAACATCTGCAGCTGTTACTTTTGACCGTCCTGGGCTTTTTGACATCCGATTTGTTTTTTCTGTTAGTTAAAATAGTTGTGAGTTAATCAGAATGCCTTTATTATCATCAACTGGTTAATCACGGTGTTTTTTCGTGACATAAGTGGCGTCGCATTAGTGAGTTGAATAAATGTACATGGATAGTGACGTCGTGTTAGTGAGTTGAATAAATGTTCATGGATAGTGGCGTCGAGTTAGTGAGTAGAATAACTATACATGGATAGTGGCGTCGAGTTAGTGAGCTGATGTAGATTAGAAACTCGAGCAGAAACTGCCATTGTTTGAACACTTGAAATGTTCTCCCTGGGCGAATGTTTCGGCCTCTTACTTTCCTGACACTCTCAGCGGGCGGGAATGACTGTGTTATGGCTCCAGGTCGTTTGTCTCCTGTCGTGCGTATGACTAGCAGTCCTGATCATAAGATCAAATATCACATTGATTACATTCTCATCAATAGAAGATTTCGAAATACCTTAAAAGTCGCAAAAACTATACCAAGCGCAGACTGCTACAGTGACCATAGATTAATCTTACGCAATATACATATAAAATTAAAGAAAGTCAAATATACACCAAGAAACACAAAATTTGATCTACGGGCACTGAAGAGTGGGGAGATAAAAGATGAATTCAACGTAGAGGTAAAGAACAGATTTGATGCATTGTCCGATATGGAAATATTATTTCAAGATGTCAACGACCAATGGAAAATATTAAAGATATTAAACATATTAAATAAATATATGCATGCATGCATGCATGCATCCACCCACCCGCCCGCCGCACATACATACATACATACATACATACATACATACATACATACATACATACATACATACATACATACATACATACATACATACATACATACATACATACATACATACATACATACATACATACATACATACATACATACATACATACATACATACATACATACATACATACATACATACATACATACATACATACATACATACATACATACATACATACATACATACATACATACATACATACATACATACATACATACATACATACATACATACATACATACATACATACATACATACATACATACATACATACATACATACATACATACATACATACATACATACATACATACATACATACATACATACATACATACATACATACATACATACATACATACATACATACATACATACATACATACATACATACATACATACATACATACATACATACATACATACATACATACATACATACATACATACATACATACATACATACATACATACATACATACATACATACATACATACATACATACATACATACATACATACATACATACATACATACATACATACATACATACATACATACATACATACATACATACATACATACATACATACATACATACATACATACATACATACATACATACATACATACATACATACATACATACATACATACATACTACATACATACATACATACATACATACATACATACATACATACATACATACATACATACATACATACATACATACATACATACATACATACATACATACATACATACATACATACATACATACATACATACATACATACATACATACATACATACATACATACATACATACATACATACATACATACATACATACATACATACATACATACATACATACATACATACATACATACATACATACATACATACATACATACATACATACATACATACATACATACATACATACATACATACATACATACATACATACATACATACATACATACATACATACATACATACATACATACATACATACATACATACATACATACATACATACATACATACATACATACATACATACATACATACATACATACATACATACATACATACATACATACATACATACATACATACATACATACATACATACATACATACATACATACATACATACATACATACATACATACATACATACATACATACATACATACATACATACATACATACATACATACATACATACATACATACATACATACATACATACATACATACATACATACATACATACATACATACATACATACATACATACATACATACATACATACATACATACATACATACATACATACATACATACATACATACATACATACATACATACATACATACATACATACATACATACATACATACATACATACATACATACATACATACATACATACATACATACATACATACATACATACATACATACATACATACATACATACATACATACATACATACATACATACATACATACATACATACATACATACATACATACATACATACATACATACATACATACATACATACATACATACATACATACATACATACATACATACATACATACATACATACATACATACATACATACATACATACATACATACATACATACATACATACATACATACATACATACATACATACATACATACATACATACATACATACATACATACATACATACATACATACATACATACATACATACATACATACATACATACATACATACATACATACATACATACATACATACATACATACATACATACATACATACATACATACATACATACATACATACATACATACATACATACATACATACATACATACATACATACATACATACATACATACATACATACATACATACATACATACATACATACATACATACATACATACATACATACATACATACATACATACATACATACATACATACATACATACATACATACATACATACATACATACATACATACATACATACATACATACATACATACATACATACATACATACATACATACATACATACATACATACATACATACATACATACATACATACATACATACATACATACATACATACATACATACATACATACATACATACATACATACATACATACATACATACATACATACATACATACATACATACATACATACATACATACATACATACATACATACATACATACATACATACATACATACATACATACATACATACATACATACATACATACATACATACATACATACATACATACATACATACATACATACATACATACATACATACATACGCACGCACGCACAGACAGATAGACAGACTCTCTCTCTATCTCTCTCTCTCTCTCTCTCTCTCTCGCACGCGTCCACATATCCTCATTCATATGTACAGCAAAGCACACACACCCCTTCAAGTACTCACATAATCGACACATACACACTTTCACACATGCAAATACACAAATACTCACAGAGTCGTACATACATACAGTCACACACCTACACACACTCCCCCTCCCCACACAGACACACACACACACGCAGACCCAGTCACAATCACAAACACTAAATCATTCACTCATTCATATTCTAGAGAGTACTCCTAAGATCATTAAAGTATACCAATTTCACAACTGAAAGTACTGGATGATAATTAGAGACGTATAGAAGACAGGTACATAGAACCAGTTTTAATATACGGCTGCAAATCCTGGACAATTAGTAAACAGGCGAAAAAATCCCTGGAAGCCTTGGAGATGTGGTTTTATAGTAGAATGCTCAAAATGAATTAGACAGCCAAAATGAGCAATCAGGACGTTTAGGGGAAGCTGAGTCGCAAAGACAACATATCACAAACATCAGAAAGAGGCAGTCATCGTTTTTGGTCACGTGATGAGAAGACAGAAACTGCAACATGTGACGAACGGGAAAGATTTGAGGAAAGAGAGATAGAGAAAGACAGCTTGAGAAGATCCTTGACAATCTTGTGTCTTGGCACGGAAGGGAGTCAACACACGAATTGATCCATAACGTCGGTGATCGTAATTTGTGGAGAGGCATGATCGCCCACATCATCCGGCAAGGCATTGGATGATGATAGAAGACAAGGTACGAGTAGAATGATGAGGTATCAAATAATTCAGTAAGTTCACAAAACGAAAGCTAAGAATACATTAGATTTGAATCCCAAATCCTCAAATGACGCCTTGCTGAAGGACCAGTGCACTTCGATGCTCGGCGAGAATTCGTGTTTAACTTGTCTTATGGTTTCCACTTATTTTGCTCATGTCTGAACGTTAACATTAACTTCTCGCTCAGAAAGCAATGGCAATTTACTAAACTTAAAATTGCCTAGAAATCTACCCGGGGTTGGGGTAGGTTGCAACGTCTTGCAAGGGACGTAAAAGTTTTACATTTGGTATTGTATGAATGGCTATCACCCCCTTATATTAGCTGCATATTCTTTTTTTTTTACAGGATGTCACAGTCAACCCCTGTATGTATTGGCTATTTGTGATTTTCTAGGCAATGTTACCTTCACTAGTTTGCCATTGTTTTCTGAAAGACCGACGCTCATAACATTGTGTTAATCAACGCAAAGTGATCTACTCCCAAATCGTCTGCGGCTAACTTTGAACCCGGTGTGTCGGAATTGTGAAACTGTGTTCACTACCCCAAAGACACGGACGCAGATCATCATATTATATTATCATCATCAAGTGTCCTGTCAGCTGGGGTAGGCGTTCATGACTCTCCACATATCTCGGTCCTGGGCTTTCTGGATCAACTCTGCTGATGATATTCCTCCATGCCACCGTCTCAATCCATCCAGCATCATTTCTCTCAGTCTGTCTTTGCCTCTCTTCCCTTTGATCTTTCCAGTTGCCCCGATGTTTTCCAATGCCTCTCTTCTCATCACATGACCGAAGGAAGCTGCTTGCATCTTATATAAGAATATTGTTATTGTTTTGTTTTCCGTGTCTTCTCGCCTGTCTCATGGTGTGTTTCTGTTAGGTCTTTCCTGTCAGTCTTTTGCTGTCTCCTGATGTGGCTATGTTAGGTCAGTCAAGCCAGCTCTGTGCTGTCTCCTGATGTGTTTATATTAGGTCACCCAAGGCAGTTATGTCCTGTCTCCTGATATGTTTATGTGAGGTCTCTACCGAAAGTTCTGTGCTGTCTTCTAATGTGTTTATGTTAGGTAGTGTTCACAACAACGTATTCCCTAAGTGTTCACAACAACGTATTCCCTATGTGTTCACAACAACGTATTCCCTTGGTGAATGTACACACATAAACTACAAACAATATGCTGCACCATTTATTGCCCGTACATATTTCGCTGCATCTCATCATGTGTACGCTGCAGAGCTATATATAATATGAAGTGATTGATTGATTGATTGATTGATTGATTTAAGAACCGACAACACAGCATTCGGAGCATTCCCATAAGCGCTCCATCCCCATCCCCAGAAGCCAGCGAAGAGGTCCAACCCCAATAGTACCAGTAGCAATCTGATTATATGTGTATCTGATTATATATTCCTCTAAGCGTCTAGCATCGGCCAGATCTCCTCGTCACTCCACGCTGTCGCATTCTTGCCAGACCATGGTGATCCATTTGCTCCTCCGACGTGTACACGTGCTCCCACAATGCCGCAACCACGTCTGCCTTATCATGCATCAATACTCCACCAAGCTTTGCAGAGCCAGCCAATCTGTCTGCTTGTTCATTCCCCAGCACACCAGCATGCCCCGGAGAAAAGATCCAGACGATGCTTGCCACCCGTGGCTTCCGAAGCGAAGCAAGCCACTCGGCACGAAGCTTGCCTGTCCTCACTCTACTCAGCATGCTTTCTGAGTCAGTTACAATCACGGTGTGTGTGTGTGTGTGTGTGTGTGTGTGTGTGTGTGTGTGTGTGTGTCTCTCTCTCTCTCTCTCTCTCTCTCTCTCTCTCTCTCTCTCTCTCTCTCTCTCTCTCTCTCTCGTATTCTCCATCCAACGGAAAGCTGCACTGAAGTGAATAAATGAACAATACGTTAGCCGAGACACTTAAAACACATTGCCACATGTATTTCCGAATATGGAGCATTTGTTATCCCCAAGGCAATTTCAAGTTTAACAGGTTAAGTTTGAAATTACCGCGGGGATAACAAATACTGTACATTCGAACACTACCTATAAAACAAGAGTTTTAGCTCAAGTATTATTCATGTATTCACTGCATGTATATATAATTCTGCAGTATGCACCTGAGAGGCAGCGAAATATGCCAGGCAATAAATCGTGCAAACATATTGTTTACGACTTCTGTGTTTACAGTCGCCTTGTCTATTTCTGTTAGGCATCTACCGGTAGTTCTTTGATGTCTCTTAATGTGTTTCTGTTAAGTTTCTCCCGACAATTCTGTCCTATCTCTTGGTGTGTTTATGTTATTTATCTACAGACAGTTCTGTGGTGTCTCCTAGTGTGTCTGTTGTGTATCTTCAGGCAGTTCTGTGCTGTCTCTTAATGTGTTACTGTTAGCTCATTCCCGACAGCACTGCCTTGTCTCATGATGTGTTAGTGTTAGACCGACGTTGATACCAAATGTTAACCATCTACTCAATGTCCAGAGTCAACGAGGCCGAAACAAGCCTTATGACAAAGCTTGAGAGGAGTCAGATAGATAAGATAAACTGCTGGCGACTTGCCACGTGTGTCAGGAGATCACAAGAACACCACATAAAACAGCGTTTCTCAAACATGTCAGTTTTCGGGGCCACACTTTCACTGCAAACATGTTTATTGTGCCACAATGTACTTTTATTCATCTCATCTCACCTTGTTCCTCTTATACCTTGCGGTGTCGAGGTGAAGTATAAACAGCAGGAGAGGGTCCGTTTATGAGCTTCATATATAGAGATTCCCATGGACTCTGCTATTATTTCTGTCCATCGTTTACGTGGTGTAGAGCGGGACACCATGAAGGACTTGGGCCAGGGGGGACTGACTTCTAGTGGTCAGATTTTTCTGTCCTAAACCTTCGACCAGCCCAGCAAGCCGACAGGGGAATTTTCATACTGCTCGCATAAAAATTAAGAAGTACTTTTATTGTGAGAAATAAATTCACAGGTGTTGCTTGCTACTCGGAGAAGCAAAGGAGAGGATTAGAATTAGAAGGCTGGTGGTCCATCGAAGAACATTTGTACATTAGTTTCAACGTCAGTTAACTTGTTTATCAAAATAGTCATCAAGGGAAAGGCCTATACACGTGGGCCATCGTGGTTTGCTATCTCAGAAGAGTGTTCTTGACCCGAGTATACCGTGTGCTTAAGCCATCCATAATTTATGTTTTTGTCTTCCATTTTCTTGTTTGTTTCTCAGCAATTTTGCCAGTTGTCACTAATTTTTCAAGTCTATTCCTCCTCATCACGTGTCCAACATATACTGACTGTCTGTGTCTAATTTCTGTAACAATTTTGCGGTTTGCATCTCATTTTTTGGAGGGCTGCCTCGTTGGTTTGTTTGTCCTTCGTGGTATCCTTTGCGTCTCCCTCAAAAACTACAATTCCGTGTGTTTTTGTTATTTTAATCTGTATTTGTGGGGAAAAGCGAAACTGCGTTTTAGTTTCTTAAGAGATCCACAGATATCACAAAAGATATCACTATATCATAAAAGATATCACATATATCATACAAGATATAACAGATATCATAAAAGATATCACAGATATCACAAAAGTATCTATAAAGCCATGTGGGCTTCACCCCACTACAAAACGGAAAATCAAAATTAAACATATTTGTATTAATAATAAATTTAGGTTTTAGAGGTGGAGATGTAAATAGGGACCACCTCCAGCTGATCAATAAAATTAAGTTAAAACTGAAGAGAGATATAACAAATTATAAACAAAGAAAAAAAAAACAGAGCTGCTAAAGTCAGAGCTTAAGGAAAATGTGCAAAAGCCAACAAAGAAGAAGCGCATATAAGTAAGACAATATTTAGAAGCCCTAGCAAGAGGTGCAGAGTATGCAGCAGCGAAAGGAAACCTTTACAGCACAAAAAGGAAAATGGTAGGAAAATATAATCAACCAAAAGGACTTATAGAAAATAATAAAGGGAAAGTTCTCACCAACATTGAAGATCAAATGAACAAATGGGTGAATGCTGTAAAGATCTTCCTGACAGACCAGTTTAAAATTACTCCCCTCATATCCAGCCAGCAGAAGTGGAACTGGATATCAACTGTGAAAAATCATCTAACGAAGAAATTGGAAAAGCTATGAAACTACTGAAAGATGGGAAGGCTGCGGGTCCAGATGTTATACCAGCAGAAGCTATTAAATCCAACATAGACACTTAAATTGCACAAATTATTTGGTAGAGTCTGGGAGACTGACTGAAGAAATACCAGAAGACTAGAGAGCAGGATATCCTATGACGTTGTCTAAGAAAGGGGACCTGCAGGAGTGTGAAAATTATAGACGAATAATGCTATTGTCCATCCATCCATCATGTGCCATGCCGATAAGCGTAGGCGGTCATGTTCTGCCATCTCACTCGATCACCAGAGTCGTGGATCAGCTCCGTGTTCCTGTCTCGACCATGCCACGTGGCCAAGCCATCCAGGTATTTACTTCTTGGTCTTCCCCTTGGTCTCTTCCCTTCGATCTTGCCAGCTGTCATCAAGTTCTCCAATTTATTTCTTCTCATAACATGCCCAAAAAATTTTGACTGTCTACGTCTAATGACTCTAATCAGTTTACGATCTTCATTTGTTTCTTGAAGGACTTGTTCATTGGTTTTTCTGTCTGTCCATGGTATTCTTTGCATTTTCCTCAGAAACCATCTTTCCACAACGATCAGCTGTTTTTCAGCTACACTGCTTATTGTCCACGCTTCTTATCCATACAAAAGTATAGGTTTTATGTAGCACTTCAACACTCTTTTTCTCTTGTTAAGTTGATATCATTTTATTGGTCAGTATGTTTTTCACCTTGCAAAAGGCTACCTTCGCAATGGCAATTCTTGTTCTAATCTCCTCAAGGCGTTTCCCATCAGATGTTATGACTGTGCCGAGATAACCGTATCGATTCACTTGCTTAAGAATATGCCAATTTACTCGCATATCACATTGTGATATTTCCTTCTTCCCAGTGACTGCTATTGTCAAGGCCTGAGAAAATATTACGCTGGATCATTCTGGGGTGATTAAGAGATGCCGTTGGCAAACAGCTAAGGGATGGGCTAGCGGGCTTCCGACCAGGCAGGTCCTGCACGGACTGGATAGTCACAATGCGCATAGCGATAGAGCAGGGTATGGAAATGCATTCGCTGCTTTGAGTTGGATTTGTGGATTGTGGAAAGATCTTGGGCAGCACTGATGAGGAGTCCCTTTGGAGGCTGGTGCGACACTAAGGTATCCCACAAAACATCATTAACTTAATGGGGGAGGCATTCGTGAAGATTTGGAGTGGAGAGTTCTTCATGGGGGAAAACTGACAGATGCATGTGAAATTAAAACAGGAGCAGGGGTGCCTCTTGTCAGCATTGTTGATATTACTGGATACGGACTGGACTGTGAAGACAGCAATAGTTGCCGCCAGAGATGGAGCAGCTTGATGATTTGGACTGCGGGATAGATTGATCACACTTGAAGAGATGTCACGGCAGTTGGGTCTAGAAATTCATAGAGGTAAGACGGAGATAGTGAGATTGGACCATGCAAATGGCGGCCCGATCTCCCTCGGTGAAGCCCCACTTCAAGAGGTGGAATCGTACACCTATTCAGGAAACAATGTGGACAAACTGGGGCAACCGATAGAGATATTAACATAAGAATACAAACCGCAAGAGGAGCTGTTATGGCACTAGGACATTTGTAGAAGACAAAGGAAGTTAAACTTCGTACCAAGCATATAATATTTAACGCCAATGTTACACCAGTACTACTATACGGGTAAGAAACATATAATATTTAACGCCAATGTTACACCAGTACTACTATACGGGTAAGAAACATATAATATTTAACGCCAGTGTTACACCAGTACTACTATACGGGTAAGAAACATATAATATTTAACGCCAATGTTACACCAGTACTACTATACGGGTAAGAAACATATAATATTTAACGCCAATGTTACACCAGTACTACAATACGGGTAAGAACACAATTACAAATAAACCAAAAACATTCAATAATTGGTGTCTGTGCAGAATAGTGTGAATAAATGACATGGTATGGCAGAATCACTAACGAAGAGCTCGTGGAGGGAGCTAAACAAATCCCAGTGAAACAAGAGGCGAAGAAAATATGCTGGCGCTGGGCAGGACACACACTGAGAAAACATGAGGACAATATAATTAGACACACCCTTCTGGAATCCACAAGGCAAACGAAATAGGGGAAGACCTAAATACTCGGAGAAGAGAATTACAGACAGAGATTAATAATACTGGGAGGCCAATGAAGGCGCCGCAGGAGATAAGAAAATATAGGAAAGGTTTGGCATGGTTTGTTTAAGGGCCTATACCCCAAATGGCGGACAAAGGACAGAAGAAGGCAAATGTGTCAATAGGCTTGGATAGGAGGGGAACAATCTTTTCTCATGTTCAGTATACTGTTTAAAATTATATTAATTGATCATTCACTGTTTTGCAGGACTAGCCATATCCTTAATTGTAATTTGTCGATCCTGATCAATGACTGTTTTCACTTTTTTTATATGTCCGTTGTGTCACTCTGAGGGTGGTCTTCCAGATCGTGACATTTGAGCCGTCACACTTAAACTGTCTATACCGGTATTTTTTTTAAAAATAAAAAAAATTTCTAAGGGGGAATCATAAAAGACTGGTTTCATCTCCCTGTGTGTTTCTGTAGGTGTTTTCCCTGTAACATCAGGAATTTTATCACAACCTTGGCCTCTGACTTCTCCATTGTTCTGACAAATCGTTGAACCAGCAGTTTGGGCTAATTATGTTCCGCTGTGCAGCATAGTGGGGGAAACCTGTTGGGGAAACAAACGTATACTTCAGACTTTCAGTGCAAATATGAGATGCTTTCAATGTGCCTAGTTTTAACTTTCTTCTGTAATCATTTTTAGTCAGGATAAAGTCTCATGGCCATTCCCGTGCACTTAATTAAATAATGATTATTAAAACAAACAATTGTAGATGGACCGTTGTTGGCTTCACGCGTCTTTCTAATCGGTATGTGGTACAGATGTTTATTTCCGGAAGCTGGTAGGCATTCAAACATATAAGACAACAGCATCTTGTTGTCGTCATGGACTATATTAAAGCATGCTTTCTAATATATAGCACAAGTACTCCGTGCTATCTTCATGAGTCATACTACAATGTTATTCGCAGCATATCACACAACTGCTTCGTCCTATCTTATATAGTTATATTACAATGTCATTTATAACATATGCAACTGCTTCGCCCTATCTTGAGTTATATTAAAATGTGATTTATAACATATAATACAACTGCTTTGTTCTAGTTTCATAAGTTGTATTACAACGTTATAGACAACATTTAACACAACTGCTTCATCGAGATCAAGAGCCCTACTACAATATAATCGCACATAAAACACACCACACACATGCAATAACACAATACCACAATCCTCTTATTTTTCCACTAAATTCGCGCAAAGATTGACTGTAATCTTTATATTTCCTTATTCGTAATTTAAACTTCCCGTCTCTACACTCACCCTCTAATGTATCACTGGGGTGGCAGGTTTAATCTTTTGGGAACCACTCAGATGGAGTTTCAATCCATTACAATATCAGCAGCCATTTGGCCATTACGAGCTGCCTATCTGTTGACACATCATAGTCATTACCAATTTGACTTGCAATCCGGCGTGGGAGAGCATGTATCTTCACATCTTTCATCTCCACCACCCTTTCTATCCCATTCTCTCACCTCAATCTCCCCCCTCTCTCTCTCTCACCCTCCTTTCTCTCCCACATCTCTCTCTACTAGCTCTCTCACCCCCTCCCTCACCCTCCTCTCTCTCATCCTCTATCTCTCTAACACACACTCTCTCTCTCCCTCCCTCCTCCCCCTGACCCTCTTCTCTCTTTCTCATCATCGTCTCTCTCACTCTCTAGCATTCTCCACTTTCTCACCCTCCTTCCTCTATCTCTCTCACCCTCTTCTCTCCCTCTCTCACCCTAATTCCCCTTCTCTCACCCTCACACACCTTCCTCTCTCTCCCTCCGCTCTCTCGCTCATCCTCCTCTATCTTTCTCACCCTCCTCTCTCTCTCTCTCTCTCTCTCTCACCCTAATTCCCCCTCTCTCACCCTCCTTCCTCTCATCTCTCCCTCTAATTCCAACTCTCTCATCCTCCTCTATCTCCCTCACCCTCCTCTCTCTCACATCTTCCTCTCTCTCATCCTCCTCTATCTCCCTCACCCTCCTCTCTCTCTCTCTCACACACATCTTCCTCTCTCTCTTACCCTCGTATTTATTGACTGTTTGTGATTTACCAGACACAGTTTACGTCCGTAGCTTGCCACTGCTTTCTGAACTACCGACGTTACTTTTCCTTCATAATATATCCAAAAAATTTGGCTAGCCTACATCTAATTTCTCTAATCACTTTGCAGATTTCATGCGTTGCTTGAAGGACCGCCTCACTGTTTATCTGTCCGTCAATGCTATTTTTTGCATTTCCTCAAGAAATCACACCTCCACTGCCATCAGATGTTTCTCAGCGCTTCTGTTTATTGTCCGAATTTCACACGCAAACAACAGGGACAGAGACAGTTTAAACCCAGTCCGCTGGCCTGATAGGACACTGCTCTATCGACTACGTCAGCGAGGAGTGATGTCTGGTGCCTGTTGTTTCGTTGTAGAGATAACAGTAATTGTGGGACGCTAACAGAGGGTAGGTAATCAAAGCAGCTAACTGAATTTTTTTTTGGTAATCCCTGTCCCATAGAACAAAGCGGATAGGTGTAGGAAGGAGACATGCGGTATGGTCTTCATGCGATCCCATAGAACAAAGCGCATAGGTGTAAGAAGCAGACAGGCTGCCTGCTCTCCACGCGAGGACACGCTGAGGTAACAGGTGTGACAGCTCCCAGCCACGTCCACCGTCAAATATAGCCCGCGCTCCCGGCGCAAGACATTCACCACAGTCGCCGCGGTCGCAGCAACAAGGGAAGGCATTAACAAAGACAAAGCGACTGCAACCACGTGGCTGAGGACACATGCAAAGTGAGAGCAATAAACATCAACTGATTTAAATCTTACATTTTGTAAAGTGTTAAATTTGTCGCGCTTAATCATTCGCCCCAGAAACAAAATAGTGTACATCTCAAAGAAGCACTGTACTGACAGGCAAAGACAACAGCACTGGCGTTCTTACCGGTAAGTAAATTATTAGATATTACTGTATGTTCTGTTCGCCTGCTTTCCCTCGCTATTTTCATAGTCAGCTATTTCATCGTTTAACTCTTTCTGTCTGAGAAGGCTCCTAGCAGATGTCAATCAGGCGTAGTCACACATCAAGTAACAGATCCTTCACAGAACGTGGCCCTCGTTCTTGCGCTCGTTTCTTAATCCTGCGCCTTTTCTCTTCTGTCTCGTGCACACTCACGTGTGTGCGCAATGTCCTGTGTGAACCGTCACGCTGGTCGACCCTTGCCATTATTTTCAGGAACCATGCCTACAGACCTACAAGCACTTGGAATCAACGACTGGCAAGAGAAGGTCCACCAGAGAGACGAATGGAGACAGATTGTATTTGCAGCAAAGAACCTCAATGGCTCGGAATGCTGAAGAAGAAGAAGATGCCTTCCGTCACTGTTCTTTCGTCAATCTGGGGTCATTCCATCTATCCCCAAGCCCCAAAATCGCTACACACAGAGAATATACTACTATGGCTGGACTTTCTTTTCTAACTTTCAAATATTGCCAAGGATGTTGTCATTAAAGACCGCTCTTCACAATTTCCAATTGCCTAAAATGCACCTGCAATCTCCTATATTTTCACCGTTTTCTAAGAATACTAGTTGTCCAGTCCACTACCAAAGGCACGTATGGGGTAGAGGGGTGGAAGTATGTCGAGTTTCCCCGTAAAAAAAAAAAAACAGGTCAAGTGTGTCAAGTTTCCACTGTTACAGCCAAAAGCGAGCGCCAAACCCCAAAGCCACTAGGACTCGCTGACACGACTAAATTTTCATTGTAACATTTTCAAGGGAGTATATAAGAACAATTTTCAAGTGACTATTTCAAATTAATATTTTAAAGTGAATATTTCAAATCTGTGTATTAGGACTATTATATTTGAGGACTGGTATTGCTGAGACGAGAGAGAGAGAGAGAGAGAGAGAGAGAGAGAGAGAGAGAGAGAGAGAGAGAGAGAGAGAGAGAGAGAGAGAGAGAGAGAGAGAGAGAGAGAGAGAGAGTTTTGTTAAACTGAATTTCACACTAACTTGAACCCTTGCTGAAAAAAGCATTTAGTTACATCCTGTCAGCTTTACGCCATCGGTTCTTGACTGTTTTAAACCTATGTGAAACCAATACAACACGTGGTTTCATGTGAACTTTAAAAACAAACGGTTTTAGGTACGTAACTTTATACTAAGCCGGCTTTGTGGCAATGGGGTTACGAATGCAATTCGTAATCCTGCATACCGCGTTCGAAATAGCGGCGGACGATTTGGAAGCAAACCGCCTTGCTTTGGTTTACATACATTGGTTTTAGTGCCGGTCGTTCAGAAAGCAACGGCCAACTACCGAACGTAAACTTGTCCAGGAATTACAAACAGCCAAACAATACTGGAGTCGGTTGCTACGTCCTGTAAAGGATATGCAACTAACTTTTTAGAAAGAACTTTATACTTATGTTACAGCGTGGAATCAACACAAACGTCACTTTATATCAGCTATAAAGTTTACTTCACGAGTTCACACACATACACTCACACATATGTGTGTGCGTGTATGTAAGTGTCGGTGCCTAATTATATATATATATACACACACACGCGCGCGCGCGCATCACTAAACCTTCAGATATACTATTTCACATCCACTTTAAATCAACCTAAGCTTGAGATATGATATCAATCAATCAATCAATCATGTGCCATGCCGGAAAGCGTGGGCGGTCATGACTCGCCATTTCACTCGATCACCAGTGTCGTGGATCAGCTCAGTGTTCCTGTCTCGTCCATGCCATGTGGCCAAGCCATCCAGGTATTTTCCTCTCGGTCTTCCTCTTGGTCTGTTCCCCTCGATCTTGCCAGTTATCACTAAGTTCTCCAACCCATTTCTTCTCATAACATGTCCAAAAAATTTTGACTGTCTACGTCTAATTTCTCTAATCAGTCTACGATGTTCATTTGTCTCCTGTAGTACTTGGTCATTGGTTTTTCTGTCTGTCCATGGTATATGATATACAAGGTATGAATTCGACTTAAAATCAACCTTTCAACCTTTACCTTCAGCTACACGGTTTCATACCAGTGATACACCCCATTTCATCACAATTTTATAATACACATCTTCACATCGACAGTGAACTCTCAGATTCACTCAGTGTTTAAATTTCTTTTCATTCGATTGTAAACCTCCATCTAACCACAACTGTCAAGTTTAGTTTCATATCGGTTCTCAAGATAAACTTGGTTTAAATTAGTTTGAATCAACTGGAAACTTCTCCAAGCACAGGTTTCGAATTCTCCTTCTTCCTCTTCTTTGTTCGTCTTCCGACGGGAGTGCGTCACACTCATATATCGAAGGTCAGAATGTCCGAGTCCGGCATGCATTTGTGTCAGGTTGACTTCCGTTAGACAGAACGAACGAATGAACAATCTTTATTTTTAAAGGGTTAAGAATTGGGCACGCAGGCCCGTCTAACATTCTGCCCTTCTATCACACTCTTTCATACATTATTTCATCAACACGTCATTCGAGACTAACTGAGAACAACAACAATATAAAAGATATACATTATAAAGGATTGGAAAAAAATGCAAACATCGCTCGTACATGACTTACTAACTTTAATAAATGATGTGGCAATTGTCATTAGCTATGAAGAACATACTGGTCTACCGAAACGTAGACAGATTGCATCCAAGGTCCAGGCTCTAACTATCTTGAGTAGGTTTTCTTTCCTAACTATTTTGCCAGGGCCGTGGGATTCGTGTGATTTCCTTCCACCCTGGGATTGTTTGCACCCGATACCTGCTGTTTTTCGCCCGTACTTGAGAAGATTAGTTATCCGATCTCACTACCCAGTAGGTGGGGGAAGAAAGAAAAGGGGGGGGGGGGGGGGGGGAGAGAATCGGCGGTGTGTGTATAATTAGATAAGCATTAGTTCTTGGAGAAAATTCCCAGCCCAATGATGAGATGTAACCCTGTACCTTATGAGCACAACGCAGACATCGTACTATCTGAGCCACTGTTACTCTCCTCATCTTCCCCCTCCCTTATTTCCAATTTGAGTGTTTCAAATCGACATTACGCACAACTCCACAACTCAATCATGATTTTTTTTTTTAGTCAGAACGTTTGATATAAACTTTAAGCAAGCATATATACCGTGCGCACGTTTTCCTTTCGTCTATAAACCTCACTCAATTACCATTTTCATATAGCCGATTTTCGTATCGACTATAAAGTGCACTCAACCTCAGACAGACTGTAAGCCTCACTGTAGGCAAGCACAAAAACAGTTTCACAGTCAGCAACAAAAATAGACCCAGCCACTGTTGTTGTTAGCTTGGTCAGACCATCTCCCGCAGAATGTGTCAATATTTATCTCAGGTATCAACTAATAGTTAACAATGACAACTGGGCTGTGACTCACTGTATACTAAGCAACGTATGGTACGTTTCTTAATTACTACATTCATTGTATACTTTTCTCATCTCTTTCTGTTCTTGATAATCGAGTCTGTTTCAACTGACTTATTTCATCAGCCATCTCTGTCACATTAGTTACTTGAACTGCCTGTCTTTTCTTATTACATAAGCCGAGTAGATCACAATTGTTACTACAATTCTTTGTTCTTTAAGCTTTTATTACGTCATCTCAATCTATCACAATTTCTACTTGAACTTACTGTTTTTGGGGGTTTTATTTCACCAGCCCAATCTATTACATTTATTACTTGAACTCCGTGTCCTTCGGACTGTTAGTACATTAACCGCATCTACTCCTGTTGTTACTTGAACTTCGTTTATCTTAGACAATTATCGCATTAACCACGCCTCCAGTTGTTGCTTCTCGAAACCTTTCTCCTCCAGCCAGTTAGTACATTTACCAGCATATCTTAATTACTTCTTTAACTCCTAATGTCCCAGCGCGTTAGCTGTTAACTCGTTTAGACTTAAACAGTCGTTAAAAAAAAGTGGCTTAAAAATCAAAAGCGTCGACTTCAATGCAACGGGTTTTTATCCCATATGGCTCAGTCTCTTTCCGCGCGGGCTGCCGATAGCGCCGCACAAAGTACGAACTCAGTAGCTCCAGCGATGACACACACCCCCCCCCCCCCCCCCCCCCCCCCCCACAACAGTCGTTACTCTAAAGTAATACTACTAGGGGCAGGGTGAGTTAACCTGAACTGAATTTCTTTGTATATTTTTAAAACTCTTAGCATTTGTAAATTGATTAGAGAAATTAGACGTTGACAGTCAACATTTTTGGACATGTTATGAGAAGAAATGGATTGGAGAACTTGGTGACAACTGGCAAGATCGAAGGGAACAGACCAAGAGGAAGATCGAGAGGAAAATACCTGGATGGTTTGGCCACATGGCATGGACGAGACAGGAGTACTGAGCTGATCCACGACTCTGGTGATCGAGTGAAATGGCGAGTCATGACCGCCCACGCTTTCCGGCATGGCACATGATTGATTGAGTATTTATTTTAATGTGACACAAACTTACAGTTCACTAAAAGTGTTAATACTTTCTATGACCAGGCGCTTTAACTGGATAGTCTCTTGTCCGGAAGATCCACGGGGCAAACGAAATAGCGGAAAACCTACAGGCACACGGAGAAAAGAATGACACACAGAGACGGATAATATTGGATGGGCGTGGATGGCGCTGCAGGAGACAGCAAATTATAAGAACGCTTCGCTGGGTTTGGTTGATAACCTATGGGGTTAAAGGGCAGAAGAAAAAGAATAACCGGGCAACCGGGCCGTATAAATAAGATGAAAATACATTCACGAGTATTGAATGGCAATTATCGAAGTAAAGAAAATAAGTAGCAACTAGTATGATGTCGTCAGAACAAATAAATCTGCAAAAGCAGAGGTGACATAAAAATGCTCTTGTGAGTTTCAACTCTTAAGTCCGGTGACTTGATGATCAGGTCGTCTGATCCCTAAAACGCATTATCATGGGTGTTGCGACTATGGGTGTTGCGACTATGGGTGTTGCGACTATGGGTGTTGCGACTATGGGTGTTGCGACTATGGGTGTTGCGACTATGGGTGTTGCGACTATGGGTGTTGCGGGTGTGTGGGTGTGTAGATAGATGGATCGACAGGTACACTGCCAGAAGACCACTGCTGCTCATGATTTGCCCTGAGATTTCCCCTCCCCAGTCTCGCACCTCAACCGTCAGTGCTGAAATAATCTTCATCTGTAATAGCTAGCCAGCTCACCAGATGTCGCACCGCCTATATATAGACAGTCTTTATATTTAACAAGCCGCGGCTCTTTCTCGCTTGTATTCTTAGTTGTCACTGGTACTCTTATTCACCAATAGTGTGTCACATTCATATGCATACACAGCTTTGTTGAATATTTTGTTCGTGAGCGATTTATATCTGACAATGGGGTTTTGTTGGCAATAGGACGGGGTCTCTAAGAGAGACAACTCACGCCAGGTTGTGGAGGGATTGATAACCCTGACGGACTGGCCAGGTGTCAACTTGCGCGTTGGCAGGTGGGACCTGCGGGGTCCCTGATAAAGTGGGGCCCTTACAATGTAGACACAATGTTAAACATGACAATGTTCTTTTAGTAGCCTGTTCTTATAGCAACCAATGTTTTAGACCCAGTCCGCTACTGGCGGATATGATTGGGTTGTGATACACAAGATTACCAATTTTTATGAACTATAATAATCTGTTCTTAACCTCGTCGGTTTTTATGTTTTAATGAAGTTATTTGATTACTACTCAGTCTCGGAGCGACTGTGATAGTCTGAATTCCATGAGAGGTGATGTTATTATTATGTTGTTGTTGGTGTCTGGTTTGATTACCCTCACCCAGTGACTTATCCTATGGAGAGGATTGTCCCCATTACAGTCGTTGGAAATATCTCTCTGTCATAAACCCGATGTCTATCTCTGTCGCTGTCATAAACCCCCCTTCCAGACAACAAAATCCCGCACGGAGGAATTGTGTGTCAATATTTATCTCAAGTATCAACTAATAGTTAACAATGGCAACTGGGCTGTGACTCACTGTATACTAAGCAACGTATGGTACGTTTCTTAATTACTACATTCATTGTATACTTTTCTCATCTCTTTCTGTTCTTGGTAATCGAGTCTGTTTCAACTGACTTATTTCATCAACCATCTCTGTCACATTCGTTACTTGAACTGCCTGTCTTTTCTTATTACATAAGCCGAGAAGATCACAATTGTTACTACAATTCTTTGTTCTTTAAGCTTTTATTACGTCATCTCAATCTATCACAATTTCTACTTGAACTTACTGTTTTTGGGGGTTTTATTTCACCAGCCCAATCTATTACATTTATTACTTGAACTCCGTGTCCTTCGGACTGTTAGTACATTAACCGCATCTACTCCTGTTGTTACTTGAACTTCGTTTATCTTAGACAATTATCGCATTAACCACGCCTCCAGTTGTTGCTTCTCGAAACCTTTCTCCTCCAGCCAGTTAGTACATTTACCAGCATACCTTAATTACTTCTTTAACTCCTAATGTCCCAGCGCGTTAGCTGTTAACTCGTTTAGACTTAAACAGTCGTTAAAAAAAAAGTGACTTAAAAATAAAAAGCGTCGACTTCATTACACCGGGTTGTTATCCCATATGGCTCAGTCCTCTTTCCGCGCGGGCTGCCGAAAGCGCCGCACAAAGTACGAACTCAGTAGCTCCAGCGATGACACCCCCCCCCCCCCCCCACAGTCGTTACTCTAAAGTAATACTACTCGGGGCAGGGTGAGTTAACCTGAACTGAATTTCTTTGTATATTTTTAAAACTCTTAGTATTCGTAAATTGATTAGAGAAATTAGACATAGTCAGTCAAAATTTTTTGGACATGTTATGAGAAGAAATGGATTGGAGAACTTAGTGACAACTGGCAAGATCGAAGGGAACAGACCATGAGGAAGACCGAGAGGAAAATACCTGGATGGTTTGGCCACATGGCATAGACGAGACAGGAACACTGAGCTGATCCACGACTCTGGTGATCGAGTGAAATGGCGAGTCATGACCGCCCACGCTTTCCCGCATGGCGCATGATTAATTAAGTATTTATTTTAATATGACACAAACTTACAGTTCACTAAACGTGTTAATACTCTCTATGAACTGGCGCTTTAACTAGATAGTCTCTTGTCCGGAAGATCCACGGGGCAAATGAAATAGCGGGAAACCTACAGGTACACGGAGAAAAAGAATGACACACAGAGACGGATAATATTGGATGGACGTGGATGGCGCTGCAGGAGACAGCAAATTATAAGAACGCTTCCCTGGGTTTGGTTGATGACCTATGCCCCTATAGGGGTTAAAGGGCAGAAGAAAAAGAATAACCGGGCAACTGGGCCGTATAAATAACATGAAAATACATTCACGAGTATTGAATGGCAATTATCGAAGTAAAGAAAATAAGTAGCAATTAGTATGATGTTGTCAGAACAAATAAATCTGCAAATCTGCAAAAGCAGAGGTGAAATAAAAATGCTCTTGTGAGTTTTAACTCTTATGTCCGGTGACTTGATGATCAGGTCGTCTGATCCCTAAAACGCATTATCATGGGTGTTGCGACTATGGGTGTTGCGGGCGTGTGGGTGTGTAGATAGATGGATCGACAGGCATACTGGCAGAAGACCACTGCTGCTCATGATTTGCCCTGAGATTTCCCCTCCCCAGTCTCGCACCTCAACCGTCAGTGCTGAAATAATCTCCATCTGTAATAGCTAGCCAGCTCACCAGATGTCGCACTGCCTATATATAGACAGTCTTTATATTTAACAAGCCGCGGCTCTTTCTCGCTTGTATTCTTAGTTGTCACTGGTACTCTTATTCACCAATAGTGTGTCACATTCATATGCATACACAGCTTTGTTGGATATTTTGTCCGTGAGCGATTTATATCTGACAATGGGGTTTTGTTGGCGATAGGACGGGGTCTCGAAGAGAGACAACTCACGCCAGGTTGTGGAGGCATTGATAACCCTGACGGACTGGCCAGGTGTCAACTTGCGCGTTGGCAGGTGGGACCTGCGGGATCCCTGATAAAGTGGGGCCCTTAAAATGTAGACACAATGTTAAACATGATAATGTTCTTTTAGTAGCCTGTTCTTCTAGCAACCAATGTTTTAAACCCAGTCCGCTACTGGCGGATATTATTGGGTTGTGATACACAAGATTACCAATTTGTATGAACTATAATAATCTGTTCTTAACCTCGTCGGTTTTTATGTTTTAATGAAGTTATTTGATTACTACTCAGTCTCGGAGCGACTGTGATAGTCTGAATTCCATGAGAGGTGATGTTATTATTATGTTGTTGTTTGGTGTCTGGTTTGATTACCCTCACCCAGTGACTTATCCTATGGAGAGGATTGTCCCCATTACAGTCGTTGGAAATATCTCTCTGTCATAAACCCGATGTCCTATCTCTGTCGCTGTCATAAACCCCTTGTCCCACATCTGTCGCTGTCGTAAACCGGATGTCCTACCCTGTCACTGTCATACACCCGATGTCCTACCCCTGTCGCTGTCATACACCCGATGTCCTAACTCTACCCCTATCATGTGTAAAGTATCTAACACACCCTGAATCCACCTACGCTGTAGCCTGCCTCTTTCTCGCTTATCCCGGTAGATTTTCCTGCATAATTGTATCCCCCCCCCCCCGCCCCCAGACATCCATCCTAGAGCCCTATTTGACCACACACAAATCACAATAAGCCTGCCACTGAAGCCCAACCGTTGGATTGGCAAACAAGTACATTGCCGGATATGACACCACAGCTCCCTGAACTAACAAATAATCACACGAACATGTGCACCACGCTAAAGGAATCAGAGGTGTTTTCATATATTCCAATGTTTCCTTTCATAATTCCAATACTGAAGCCAGGTCGCTTTATTACAGGGCTCATCGAGACACATCCATTAAGACGCATTTGCTGTGCTGTCGATACATATGGTCATTTAACTCCAGATACTGTATGTCGCTGTTTTACTGCACTTTCTGTATCTTGGTATAACATTAAGACCACTATATAAAGTAACAGGTTTTTGTTTTTTTAATGATACAATCCGATTCTGCCTTTGAGAATTAGTCAAATTTATAATTATCTCATCTAAATCAAAAGTTAAGGAAACAGTT
>JACEFZ010028171.1:0-2500 GCA_014155875.1 Cepaea nemoralis | reverse complement strand
ATATAATGTTGTGATATACGGACTCCATGCCTTTTCGGATAAGGTCGAAACATTGTAAGGGCCCGTGTGCATGTAAAAATCTCTCGGCCGTTAGAAAAAAAACTGACGAAATAGACAACTGCCCAGATATCAGGCTAACTGGTAGCATGCAGTACACATAGAAATATGTTCAAGTGGATGTGCGCTCGCACGTGTGTGTACGTGTGCGTACGTGCGCGCGCGCGCGCTCGTGTGTGTGTGTGTGCGTCCGTGCGTGCGTGCTAGCGCACACGTGCCTACCTGGAGCAAACATGATGAAATCGACCTCGTGGAAGTTCATTGAATATTCTGATGAAGTGTCAGAGCTCGTTAGTTGTACAGGCGACAGATGCTGTTGTGTTTATATTTACAGCTTGAACATGTTGGGCCAGATACCAAATACAAAGTCCATAGCTTCATGTCGTTGACTGGCGCAGGGAACTGTCGAATAAAACAGAAACAACTTGTCTCTACGGCTGTCTTTGTCGTCCTTCGTTAGTGATTGCAAGTTAATATCGTGTCCTTGTCAGGACATTGCCATGAATTGTAGCATTGAATATATGTTTTTAATTTACTAGCCGGCTCTGTGGTGAAGGTGTTACGGAAGCAATTCGTGACCCTACATACCGCGTTCGAAACACAGCTGCGGGCGATTAGGCAGCAGCATGTCTTACATTAGTTTTCATAGAATGGTATGAGTGTCGGTCGTTCAGAAAGCAGTGCCAAACTACTGAACGTAAACTTGCCAAGAAATCACAAACAGCCAACAAAAAAAAATAATGATGGGGGTTGACTTCGAATTCCTGTAAAGGATATGCAACTAATTTTTTATTATTTACTAGGCACATTTACGTTCAGTGGTTTGCCGTTGCTGTCTGAACAGCCGACACTCATACCATTGAAAGCAACGCAAAGCAATCGGCTCCCAAATCGCTGGTGACTGATATCGAACCCTTGACTTTGTATGTCGGGGCATTGTGAAACTGCGTTCACTAACTCCTAATCCACAGACTCGGACTCATTAATAACAAATCCAGTGTTTTATTTCATTCATTCTAAAGACATTAAACAAAGAGTGAAAGAAATCCCATAGAAGGAACTCGTTGTGGGTGTGTGAGGTGTTAGGATCATCTCTGGTTGTGTAGACCTGAGTGCGTGCAGGAGTAGGTGGCCAGTTTTCCTCTCCATTAGCGAAGGACGAGAGCGGGCATCGAACCTTTACCTGACCAGTGTTTATGCCACTGTCAGAGAAACCTAACTCTTACACCAACGCGACCGCCGTGTCTTGCACAGCCTGTCCTAAACTGATTTCTCTGCTGACCAGTCATGTCTGCTGGTCAACCGAAGGATTATGGGCATTTTGTTGGAAACATTCACAAAATATTAGTGATTTAACATTCACAATATATGAGTGATTTAACATTCACAAAGTATGGGTGAATTAACATTCATAAAATATGAATGATTTAACATTGACAAAATATGAATGATTTAACATTCACAAAATGTGAGTGACTTAACATTCACAAAATATGAGTGATTAACATTCACAAAATATGAATGACTTAACATTGACAAAATATGAATGATTTAACATTGACTAAATATGAATGATTTAACATTCACAAAATGTGAGTGACTTAACATTCACAAAATATGAGTGATTAACATTCACAAAATATGAATGACTTAACATTGACAAAATATGAATGATTTAACATTGACATATATGAATGATTAACATTCACAAAATTGAGTGACTTACATTCACAAAATATGAGTGATTAACATTCACAAAATATGAATGACTTAACGTTGACAAAATATGAATGATTTAACATTGACAAAATATGAATGATTTAACATTCACAAAATGTGAGTGACTTAACATTCACAAAATATGAGTGATTAACATTCACAAAATATGAGTGATTTAACTGATTCAGTTCAAACTAACAATAGGTATAGACCAAATATGGTAAACAAACAAATTAACAAATATTATAATGTAAATATCCGTTCACTGAGTATTCCAACTGCGGAAGATAGCATGACACAAAACAAATAACATCTTGGCCTTGGAATGGCGATATTTCGTCCTCTGTACAAATTAAGGGGGTGGGGGTGTGTGTCCTATTTGGCAATACATTATCCATCGGCTCTGAATCAGGAATCAGTTAACTCATAAGGAACACAAGGGCTAGCCTCTCACCTCCAGCTGTATCATATTCTTGTAAAGGATTAACAGCCCAAACCCATCACCACTGGTGATTAAATATACTGACCGAAACAGGAGTTAACATTCTATTGTAAAACTTTTATTGCATTGTTTAAATGCATACACTTTTGATTCCTTGCCTTCATCAATGTCAAATGGGGCTGGGTGATTTATGTCCGATCAACTTACAAAATGCCGATAGTATCGATCGGAAAGAAACCAGTTTATACGTCTACAAAGCCGCACTTCTATCAATCGTCAAAT
>JACEFZ010028170.1:395000-437320 GCA_014155875.1 Cepaea nemoralis | reverse complement strand
AGGTGTCGGTTGTCAATAAAGCACTGGCAAACTTAAATGCTGCAGCACCTTTGCATGACGTTGCTATCAACCCCAAATTGATTGTCTGGGCAATTTTACGTTCAGTAGCTTTCTGACCGAGACGGCAATGTTGATGTCAACGGACTGCTGTAGAGGTTGAACTCCCTACCACGTCATCAGTGCACGGGAAGTTTAAATTCAAGCGCATTAAGCTCTGTGGCCACGTAAAGCGGTAATCATCATCATCATCATCATCCTCATCACCATCATCATCATCATTATCATCCAGTGCCATGTCAGCTGGCCTGAGCGATCATGCCGTTCCACAAATTGCAATCTACCACGGCATGGATCAATTCCTGTGTTGACTCCCTTCCGTGCCATGAAACAAGACTGTCAAGAATCTTCTAACGCTGTCTTCCTCTTTCTCTCTTTCCACAAATATGGTCCGTTTGTCACGACATGTTCCAGTGTTTGTCTTCTCATAACGTGGCCATAAAACGATGACTGTCTCTTTATGATGTATGTGATAAGTTGTCTTTGCGACTCAGTTTCCTTTAAAATGTCCAGATTGCTCATTTTGGCTGCCCAATTAATATTCAGTATTCTTCTGTAAAACCACATCTCCAAGGCTTCCATAGATTGTTTCGTCTGTTTACTAACTGTCCAGGATTCGTAGCCGCATGTTAAAGCTGGTTCTATGTAACATGCAAGAACTCTCTTCCTCACGTTCAAGGACAATGATTTATTGCCCAAAACGTTCTTCATTTGATAGAATGCAGTTTTTGCTTGTTCTGTTCTGTTTTTCATCTCAGTGATGAATCTTCCATCTGATGTTATCCATGTACCTAGATATCTGAATTTCTGCCCTTTCCCCAAACTAAACAGAAAAGAAAGAAAATCCTAACCTGCACTGTTCGCGGCGACTGCACTAGCCAGGCGGCCCTTAATTCCTCAGGCTCAAAGACCCCTCTGCCATACACCGCAAGGTACTATATTGGCAGTAAATGAGTTTTTCCCCAAACTAACGTCATTTACTTTACTTGCATATTTAGATACAATTTGTTTCTTTGATACCACCATGACTTCTGTCTTTCTATTATTCAAACTAAGGCCCATTTTTTTCACTTTCTGCAACCACTGTGTCTACCATTACCCGTAGATAATGGCAAACTACTGAACGTAAAGCAATTGTCTGGTAAATCACAAACAGTGTATAAATGCTGGGGTAGACTACAACGAAGTGTAAATTACATACAACAAATAACCTGCATAACCAGACCAACAGAGGTTTTACACGGGGAGCGTTCGATATACTTTACTTTACATACAACAAATAACCTAAATAACAAGGCTAACGGAGTTTTTATATGGGGAGTGTTCGATAAACTTTACTGTACATACAACAAATAACATTCACAACCAGGCTAACCGAGGCTTTACACGGGGAGCGTTCAATATACTTTACAGGATTTTATTTCAAAGCGCTTAGGGAAGATGGTGTGTATGTGAGTGGGTATGAGTGTGTGTGTATGTGTGTGTGTGTGTATGTGTGTGTGTGTATGTGTGTGTATGTGTGTGTGTGTGTGTGGGTGGGTTTGTGTAGTGAGAGAGAGAGCACGTGTGTGTGTATTTGTATGTGTGCTTTGACTTAGGCGAGGGAATCTAAATATGCAATATGACAATCTTGGAAGTAGTAATAGCAGCAGTCGTACTGTCTGTCTGTCTGTCTGTCTGTCTGTCTGTCTGTCTGTCTGTCTGTCTGTCTGTCTGTCTGTCTGTCTGTCTGTCTGTCTGTCTGTCTGTCTGTCTGTCTGTCTGCCTGTCTGTCTGTCTGTCTGCCTGTCTGTCTGTCTGTCTGTCTGTCTGTCTGTCTGTCTGTCTGTCTGTCTGCCTGTCTGTCTGTCTGCCTGTCTGTCTGTCTGCCTGTCTGTCTGTCTGTCTGTCTGCCTGTCTGTCTGTCTGCCTGTCTGTCTGTCTGCCTGTCTGTCTGTCTGTCTGCCTGTCTGTCTGTCTGCCTGTCTGCCTGCCTGCCTGTCTGCCTGTCTGCCTGTCTGCCTGTCTGTCTGTCTGTCTGCCTGTCTGTCTGTCTGCCTGTCTGTCTGTCTGTCTGCCTGTCTGTCTGTCTGTCTGCCTGCCTGCCTGTCTGTCTGTCTGTCTGTCTGTCTGTCTGTCTGTCTGTCTGTCTGTCTGTCTGTCTGTCTGTCTGTCTGTCTGTCTGTCTGTCTGTCTGTCTGCCTGCCTGTCTGTCTGTCTGTCTGTCTGCCTGTCTGTCCGCGTATCAGTCCTAATGTATGTCTATCTGCGCGCATTTGTCTGTCTATATAACTGTCTTATATTTGACTGACTGTCTACATTTGTGCGCGCTACAGAAAATCATTTAAAACACTTACAGATCCTTGATGGTATGACATGCGATCCACCTCACGTTGAATGCCTATATAATTTCTAGGTTCAGTAGTTTGCCATTGCTTTCTGAACGAGACCTCAACGTTGACGTCAAACTTAATGTCAGATTTGAACCTCCCTCTCTTACACCATCAATTTACCGGAAGTTTAAGAGCGAGCGTTCTTACCCTTCCGGCCACGCCGACTTCTGCGGACAACCATGTTGGATTAAAAAACCTTGTGCCATGCAGTCGTCCCTTTTGTCTGTAGCCCACTCAACCCATGACCTATCTGTCCGTCCTTCCATCCATGAGTTCTTCCAATCATCCACAGATCAGTTATTCATCTCATCTCTCATCTCATCATGTTCCTCTTGTACCTTGCGGTGTCGAGGTGAAGTATAAACTTCGTGAGAGTGCCCGGTTATGGGCTTCGTATATCGACATTCCCATGGATTCTGTTATTCGCTCCGTCCAGCGTTTACGTGGTCGGCCTCTTCCTCTGTTTCCATCTGGTCTGTACGTCATTGCTTGTTGTGGCATGCTGTTGACTGGTAGCCTACTTGCATGGCCAAACCATTTGACTTGCTGCTTTATTCAGTTATTCCATCGGTATATTTGTCTGCTTACCTGTCTGTCTACTTATGTCCATCCAGCATATGGATCTGTCTGTTTATCTATATGTCTTCTCACCTGCTTTTCTGTCTATCTGCTTTTTCTATTTACCATTCAATCTGTTTGTATGTCGGATTTCTTATCTTCAAGAGCCGACCTTCAGTTTTGCAAAGCTAAAGCTACTTGCTGGCTTCCCCTAACGGCCTTGACGATAACAAACCTTGAACTCCCAACTAAGGTCCCATGCACCAGGCACCTCATGTACGAGCTGCGACTCGATCTTACACCTTATCGCAAATAAAAGGACAACCCTGACCTGCTTCAAATCATGGTTGATAAATGTACAAATGTAATCTCTGTCAGGCAAATTGCAGCGACCCTCGCGATATTAAATTCCCTTTCTGTCCATAAATCCTGGCTGGAAAACATGTTTGCATGTAGTGTTGATATTGTTCTGACATAAGTCAGCTTAAAACTGTGGCGGAAATTGGGAATAGTTCTTAAAAGCTATATTGAGCAATCCTGATATACAGTAGTGAATTAAGAACAACTGTGGAAACGGCAGAGATGTCTTATAGAAGAATAATGAGTACACAATGGGTGGATAGAAACGTTGTAGAAAGAGCAATGAAGATATCTTGAAATAAGCTACCTCACAAAGAGAACTTGTTACTTGAATCGGAAGAGGCCAATCCACATGCTTTGGGCATTTCACGAGAAGAGGAAAGCTGGAGTATGTCATTTGGAGACCAAGAGACAAGATGCTGGGCAGTTTGACATCATGGCAGGAAGAACATCAATATCAGAAATGATTACCAGAACACGAAAATAGGGCATGGACAGACGTAATCACCAACACCACACGGTGCTGGCTCAGTATTCTTATAGACCAATTGGTTCTCCCATAGTTTACAAGAAACATTTCCTCACTCCGCCATCTTAAACCGTCCAGCATAATTTCTCTCTGTCAGTCTCTGTCTCCACCAGCAACGATCTTTCCAGTCGGCTTAGTGTTATCCAATGTCTCTCTTCTCATACATGACCAAAGAACACCCTCTGTCATTTAATTGCCTATAATGTTCTGGTTAGTTAGTCGACAGATCATCCTCATTGCACGTCGAACCATTCAGTCCATAAGTGCTAGGATCCCCTCCTCAGTAAATCCTGCAGCGTGTGGTGGCTCACAAAACCAATTCTGTTGGCTTTCTGCGTAGTGTTCTTGTCAGGCCACACCTCTTTTAATTTGCTGTTCTCGCAGTCTGACCATGGTTGTAGATTCACAGTCATCACTTCTCGCAAAAGTCTTACTTCTCCTAGAGCATTCAGTATATCAGTCTGGTCCATGGCTCGTCCGCCCTCCACAATAGCCTTACCTGCAAGCCAGTCAGCTTGCTCATTTCCTTGTACAACCCGCATACACTGGCACGAAATTGAAACTAATCTTTGCCAGCCGGGGCTGCTCCAGAGACACTAATCACTGTCTTCGGATCCACCCATCTCTATCCTCCTGAGCATGTTCATTGAGTCGCTAAGGAAACATGCCTGAGTGAAGGTCTGTGTCTCAAGCCATTTAATTGCTTTACTTACTGCCATGACTTCCATAGTCAGGCTACTTGTGGTCAAGGCAAAAGCACCAGAATCTTCCTTCACAATTCTCTCTCCGTCACCTTCATCGCAGCCAACATTCACTTCACCTCTTCCAGGAATAGTTGATTACATTAAAATTTTTCGCAAATTCTTTGCAGAAACGAAAACTCTGCTGCCTCTTTTCTCCCCATAATGTATTCGTTCATATACTGCGGAGCATGTTTGATTGATCATTTGACGTCGCCATTCTGGCATTTAATGCAAGTGACATATTACATCAGATAATTTTCATTGTCTTAAATGTAGCGGTTGCTTGGATTAAATGGCCCCCTATTCTCTGCCCTACATCGTTCATCTGATACTATGACCGCTCCAAATATTTGAATTGCTTGTCTTGGTTAATCATGGTTCCTTATTTTGTCATTGCGCCCTTTGCTGTTATCTTTTTCTGTTATATAACCATTTTTGTTGTTGTTGTTTTTTATGTGTTGTTGTTTTTTTATATCCTGTTTACCACTCTGCATTAGTACAACTGTACTGTGGATATAAATGGAATCAGCATTGGTGGACGAAACATCAATAACATTAGATATGCAGATGATACAATATTGATTGCAGACAATGAGCAGGATCTGCAACAATTAGTAGATGCGGTTGTTGCACATAGTGAACAACTGGGATTATAATTAAACAGTAAAAAGACACAGATTATGGTCGTCACTAGTGTCGTGTGTTTCTTTAAAGTGTTTGTCCCTGGAGTGAGGGGAATCAACACCCACATTATATTTTAACCCCTTATCATTATCCTGGAGAATCCACTAGATTCCGTCCACCACACTCAGCTCAATTTATGGGCACCTCTTTCTCTCTCTCTATCACTACTAGGATCATGCCCCTCTCATTCTTCCCCACCGCAACATACTCAACAACTCTAGCTTCTAAAAATTAATAACAATTAATTTATTAAAAGAAAAGTGTAATGTATGTGAGAAGTGTATGCGAAGAATGTGTGTCGTGTACTATAATGTGTGTAGAATCGGACCATCAGATCAGTAGCCCAGTCAGATCATCCTAGCAAGGTCACACCACAGCACGTTAGGTCAGCACAAGAAAACCTCACCCAGTGATGCATCTCTCCTGCCAGACGCTGACTTTCTTCGGTAGCTGCTTGGTAATCCATCTACATGATCATCCGAAATAGATACAGTCTACAGTTTAACACTGATCACGGATCGGTTACACACTGCGTCCTATAGGTCCCTATAGTTCTTAAATGTTCAATCCTTGTACTTGTGAATATATGTATCACTGTTATTGGTAATACACTTGATCCTATCTATTGTCTATATTGTCTCAAATACAATGTCCCTTGTACTATTCCGATGGACTCTACAGCTCCATGTGGATGCTACGTGTAATGTTCCTTTTTAGTCACTATTGTTCATATGATATGTGGTGTATCAACGAACCTCACCCATCCTAGGTGAACCTTATCACACAGCAATCGTTATATGGTTTTGCTCATCTGAGCCATGTTCTGATGGACCCTCCTGATCATGGGCCCAGCGTAAACACTATTGTACAAACTTTCTTTTCTGACGTTATTCATTTTCTTAAAAAAAAAAACATTGGCTGTTCATCTGGTGTTCTTCCCAATCGGAGTAGCACTTCATCAACACCAGTGTAGAACTTCCTCGTAACTGGCGGGAACCTTATGTAACACTGCTTTACTCCTGAATCACATCTACATTTGCCATGACAGGCACGTGTAATATAAATTTTAATTAATCCCGCACACGGTAGATGTTCTTCAAATTCATCCAGAGCTAACGAAAACACCGTCCGCTCAGGCCCATTCTCTTGTTTACAATCACTGCAACCCGTTATATTTTTCAAACAGCCTTGGATTGTTCAAGTGACTTTCTTTGATGTCCACATCAGATGGTCCCAAGGGCACACAATTCGGTTTCCAACCTCACAAGAATATTTCTCTCCCCCTTGTTCAACCAATGCAAAAGTTGTCTCCCTTGTTTCGACAACCAAAACAAGCCAGCGTGTTTCCTGCACTCTCCCGATCGGGCTACAACAACATGCTTACAATTTTCTGTCTTATGGGGAACTCTCAAAGACAGCTGTACCGTTTGATTTCACCGCCTCCAGGAATAAACAACTTGCAGCTGCGAATCAGATTGTCGCTGTTATTTGTATCATCTGATCGTTAATTCACAGTGATTTCGCGACAACTAGGAAGAATGAAATACCACAATGTAATATACAAGTAAATGGGAATATTCTTCAACAAGTGAATCGGTACAATTATCTCGGAACAGTCATAACATCTGATGGGAGATGCCTTGTAGAGATTAGAACATGGCGAAAGTAGCCTTTAGCAAGATGAAAAACATATTGACCAATAAAAATGTTTCAATTGAAACGAGAAAAAGAGTGTTGAGGTGCTAGATAGAGCTTGTTCTTTTGTATGGATGTGAAACTTAGACAATGAGCAGTCAAGCTCAAAACATCTGATGGCTGCAGAAATGTGGTTTCTGAGGAAAATGCAAAGAATATCATGGACAGACAGAAAAACCAATGACCAAATACTACAGGAGACAAATGAAAATCGTAAATTGATTAGAGAAATTAGACGTAGACAGTCAAAATGTTTTGGACATGTTATGACAAGAAATGGATTGGAGAACTTAGTGACAACTGGCAAGATCAAAGGCAACAGACCAAGGGGAAGACCGAGAAGTAAATACCTGGATGGCTTGGCCACATGGCATGGTCGAGACAGGAACACTGAGCTGATCCGCGACCCTGGTGATCGAGTGAAATGGTGAGGCATGACCGGCCACGCTTTCCGGCATGACACATGATTGATTGATTGATTAGTATAACTCCAAATGTTGCAGTAGTATTAGTAGTAGTAGTCGTAGTAGTAGTAGTAGTAGTAGTAGTAGTAGTAGTAATAGTAGTAGTAGTAGTAGTAGTAGTAGTAGTAGTCGACGCAGCAGCAGCAGCAGCAGCAGCAGCAGCAGCAAGTAGTAGTAGTAGTAGTAGTAGTAGTAGTAGTAGTAGTAGTAGTAGTAGTAGTAGTAGTAGTACGCAATATTTTATATTAGGGGAATAATGGTCCACTGACGAGAATGTTAACATTGCTGGAATGCTGGTCCGCTGGAAATGAATGTTTAGATTAAGGAATGCAGTTGAATGTTTAGATTGGAGGAATGCTGGTCCACCCGACATGAATGTTTAGATTGGGAGAATGCTGGTCCATCCGTTGTAAATGTTTAGATTAAGGAATGCTGGTGAATGTTTAGGGTGAAGGAATGCTGATCCACTCCACGTGAATATTTATCCTGACCTATCCAGTGTTAATGTTTAGAACAGTGATTGCAGATCACGTGCAGAACACAGTGCATGAAATCCGTAGCACCCGTCAAGGATCAAATTCGATGTACAGAAGAAGAAGACCAACAAAATAAAAAGAAAACACGTTCTAGAAGTATTGTATGTTTCTAGGTTCTGTGAAAGTAGAGCATCAGTGCACCTCCCATAACGTTTCTTGACCCCAATTATGCTGAATTGACCTACCAGCCCAGATACATTTTTTACGACCCCACAATCACTGGGTGAACTGATAAATCATGTCTGGCACCTCGTCGCCACCGCTGTTCCCATTTGTATGAGTTAATTAGTTACACATCCTTTTCATCTCTCACTCTGTCTACCTCTCTATCTCTCTCCCTCTCTCCATATGTGTGTGTGTGTGTGAGTGTGTGTGTGTGATTATATATATATATATATATATATATATATATATATATATATATATATATATATATATATATATATATATATATATATAGTATATATGGCCGTGTGTTTGTATCGCTGTCCAAACATACAACCACCTTTGTAAAGATAACAGTGTATCAATACCCTCAGAACTTCCATGACGGAGGAAAAAACTGGGTGGGGGTGTGAACAGATCTGACTTAAATACCGGACTTCGAGACGATTGTTAACAGAACCTGGTCAGGTCTTTAGCCGAGACAATCCACGCTTACCAGGTAAGTGACAGTTGTGGGCCTTGCAACGGCAATGCTGTAGATAAGGTTTATAAAACAGACATCTGGGGTAGTATTCTAGAAAATTCAGCTGTAAGGGACGTAGATAGTAATACAGAGTTAAGTGGAGCTCAGCACGGCCTAATGGATAAAAACCCTCGCTCTTAAACTTCCGGTGTGCTGATGCTGAGGTAGGGAGTTCAGCCCCTACACCGGTCAGTTGGAGTAAAACTGTTGATGTTTCGTTCTTGAGTTGGAGACGTAAATTACAAGTACCTCAGAAGTCGGAGTGGATTAGCCTGATGGCGAGGGACACTGGAATTCGGGAAAGCTAATCCACACACACAATTCAGTTCACTGTATTAAAATTTGAAAGCTAGCGAATACAAATAAATATATATTTCGCATAAAAGTATCCAAATGAAAACAAGAACGGTGCTCATGCACACGGCTGTAGGTTATTAGGTATATGGCGCTAAGCACTTAGTTTTACAGATCAGTCGGCACTGGATGTGTGACGTTATCAGCATCACACAGCCCGCTTTTATGTCCCTGGACAGTTCCATAAACTATTCGTATGTTATAACCGGTACCATGGGAGTACTTGTCAAAGTTGACATATATTAATGTGCATATCAATATCAAGTTGAAGATGGAAGTTCAGATGCTCTTAACCATATGAAAACTGGCAAGACCCCGGGTACAGATAACATCACAATAGAAATGATCAAGTGCCTTAGAAGATATGGAATGGACATAGTCACCAGACTACGATACTGGAGATATACCTCCTGAATAATGTAATTCTGTATTTATTGCAATCCCAAAGAAATCAGGAGCCTTGGAATGTGATCAACATCGAACACTTAGTATAGATGAGCCACATCACGAAGATTCTGCTTATGTAATTCTATATTTATTGCAATCCCGAAGAAATCAGGAGCCTTGGAATGCGATCAACAACGAACAATTAGTATAATGAAGCCACATCAGGGAGATTCTGCTGAGAATCATCATGCAAAAGAGTTAGGAAGGAAATATAACCCGAAATAGGAGAATAACAATGTGGGTTTGTAGAAGGCAAGGGAACAGTAAATGCTGTGTATAAACTGAGAACAGAAATTGAACATTCTATAGAAGTAAACAAAGATCTATATCTTTGCTTTACTGACTACACAAAGGCTTTCGATAAAGTGAGACATGTCGACATGATAAGGATGCTTGAAGATCTACAAATTGATGGAAAAGACGCTAGACTTGTAAAAAACATATATTGGAAACTTTTGTGGGCATGTTATGAGAAGAAATGATTTGGAGAACTTAGTGACAACTGGCAATATCGAAGGGAAGAGACCAAGGGGAAGACTGAGAAGTAAATACCTGGATGGTTTGGCCACACGGCATGGTCGAGACAGAAACACGGAGCTGATCCACAACTCTGGTGATCGAGTGAGATGGCAGAACATGACCGCCCACACTTATCGGCATGGCACATGATGGATGGATGGATATCAATATCATCATGATTTATATTATCATCGCATCTCATCTTGCTCCCTTATACCATTGTCTATCCTGCCAGGCTGGCTGATGAACATTCCAAGATACTGGGGCTCTATCCTGCCTTAAGTCAAACCTACACTGAATACTGAATTTAAGAACCGACATTGCACCATCATCTAATCTTATCCCATCTTGTTCCTGTTGTACATAGATTGCTATTCCCTCTGTCCATCGCTTATATGTTCGGGCTCTTCTTCTGGTATACTGTCAGTTGGTAGCCTAGTTATGTGGTCGAACCATTTCATTTGCTGTTTCATACTGACATTTAGCGCTGCTATTATCTCCACTTTAGTCCTGATTTCTCCATTTCTATTTTTCTATCTTTTTTGCACAATCATCATCTGCATAACAGTCATCACCATCATCAAGTGCCTTGCCAGCTGGCATGAGCGATAACGCTTCCACACATATTTCCATTTCCAACAGAATATGTCAGCTCGGTTAATGCCATATTTTCTTTAAATGATGAAAGGTTGCCAGAATGCTTGGCTAATGTCCTCCTTTATCTCGTTTTTTATACATCTTTCCATTTGTTACAGAATGCTTAATTTTTTCCTCCTCTCATAATGTCGCCAGCAATGAAGTGTGCCTATTTCTGATGTTTGTAAAAAGTTTTCCTTGTGGCTTAACCTCATTAAAAATAATTGATGACTTATTTTGGCTGTCTTGGTATTTTTTGAATGTATGAAGGTATTGACGGACATGAGCAATGAACGAGGCAGTTGCACAAGAAACAATTGAAAACTAAACTGTTTCGAGAAATTACACTTAATCAAGATATTTTTGACATGTTATGCGGTGAAATAATCTAGAAATCATAGAGTAAAGTAGCAAAATTTATAGGAAAAGAGAAAGTGGAAGTCATAAAAATAAATACCGTGGAACAGGGCATAGTTGAGACAAGAACACTGACCTAAGTCATGACTGGTGAACGTGTGAAATGACGAACCGTCACAGCCCACATTTATTGAAACGGTGATGATTGTGGTATTTTCAGAATTCCTGTTGTATCAAAAACAAAAGTCACGGTCAATCAAACCAGTGTCCTTAGTACTATTCTGTATGACAACTAAGCCTAGTCGTCTTACTCACACCAATAGAAAAGTGTAAATACTTTTCATACGCAGTGTCTGCGAAGAATACTTGGTATTAAGTGGCAAATACTGAAGTATTGGAAAGATCGGGTTGTGTGACGGTTTGGTCCATTCTCAGCCTTCGTAGGCTTAGATGGATAGGACACATTAGGAGGATGAACAATGGTAGAGTACCAAAGGACTTCTTTTTTGGTGAATTACAGATGGGTTAAAGATCTTGGGATCGGCCTCTACTACGGTACAGAGGTGTGTGTGGTGTGGTGTGTGTGTGTGTGTGTGTGTGAGAGAGGGAGGGGGAGAGAGAGAGAGAGAGAGAGAGAGAGAGAGAGAGAGAGAGAGAGAGAGAGAGAGATTAGGACATGACTGATGCAGGCATTGATTAATAATGCACATTGGGAGCAAGCGCCGCTGATGCCTTGCATGGGAAGGGAGAGAGAGAGAGAGAGAGAGAGAGAGAGAGAGAGGAGAGAGAGAGAGAGAGAGAGAGAGAGAGAGATCAGGAATGGAATGAAGACGATGACAGTAATAGCTGCAAAGAGGTCACACACCGAGAGTGTGAGATGTCAGATGCTGCGTGGTGGTGGAAATGACCACGTGTTCACATGCATCATTGTGGATGAACATTTACCATGTGATTCGACCTGATCAGTAACATCCGCTACTGCCATGGGTTGTAGTTATTAAGCCTGTGTATTATTAAGCACAATGTAACAGTGTATGCGATGATTCTCTTGCAGAATTTCTACAACCAAGATCGTCGTACAATGGGGACGTGGTTCTTGTCTGCGACGGCGCTGATGCTGTTGTCCTCGGGCAGCTACCAGGGCAGAGAAAATGCTGTTGTTGCTGCATCTGTCGGGGAGCATGTCGAGGATGAGAGGCATCTTCAGGAGGGGGATAGAGATTTTCTCTTCGACTCTTTCCCCGAGAATTTCGTGTGGGCGGCAGCGACAGCGTCATACCAGATTGAAGGTGGATGGGATGAAGATGGTACGTGTTTTCTTTGTTGAAGCCTTACGTTTTATCATCATCAACAGCATCATCATAATCGTTGCCTTCATCGTTATAATTAACATCGTCATGGTCATCATCGTCGTCATCATATGCAGTATCATCATCGTCATATTCATCAGCAGCAGCATAATCATCATCATTACCATCGTCATCATCGTCGTCATCATCATCAGCATTATATTCATCATCGTTACCATCATCACCATCACTACCACCATCATCATCATTACCATTTACCTTCAAAACCACCACTACCATCGCCATCATCATCATCATACTCATTATCAATATCATCAGCATCATCATGTGCCATCTTCCTGTGCAGTTGTGTCTCTTTCTATTGCTAAATTACTTTAAATTCTTCTTCTTTTCTTCTTCTTTCGTTCGCTTGACATATGTCTATAACTGCAATGTTGTCTCTTGTATGAATTTAACTGTCTTTTTTAATTCACACAGCGGTCCATAGAGTTTATCTTCCACTGTCCCATTCTGAAGGTTTACTTCATGTCAGTTTTTGTAATAATTATTTGTTTGTTTTTTAGTTTGTTTTCCCCCACACGGCATTCTTCCTCTCCATCTAAACTACCACATGAACCTACCATTATTTATTTCAGCGAGTCGATCTAGCGCAGTGGGTAGTGCACTAGCCTGCCAGACCGGCGGCGAAGTATTTGAATCCCACTAGAGACTGAGACCCCTGTAACATTGACCTGAGCTCCGGGGACGACGATCTGGTCTCGACTGGGTACCCGCACATGTTCCAGGGAGTAAAGGTGGTCGGCGTGATGTTGACTATATCAGCCACCGAGTTCCGGTTGGTCAATAGAAGGCGGTGATAGCACCATATACCTGATACAGCTCAACAGGTGGAAGAGGGCCATTACTTTCTTATGAGATGAGGGGATCTGAAGACAACCGGAAACTTCGGGGTGTTAGAGACAGGGACAACGGAGAGGAAGACTGCAGGATGCGCTCAGAGAGGGGCAGAGGTCCATTTGATCAAGAACGCAGATGTACAGAAACATGATCGTCCGTGCAGCTTAGCGTGAATCATGATGGTGAGGATGGCAGAGCAGGATACGCTTTTTGATTGTCTGAGCAAACAAATATGTATCAGTAGATATTTTTTTTAAAAAGCACTCTCCAACAATCTTCCTACCAACTCCATGCTACCAATATCAAACCTATACAAGGATATAAAAAGAAAAAAGAAAAACTTAAAGCAACGGAAATGACATTCCCGAGAAGAATACTCAGTGTATAAAGAAGAGAGAAAATAAGAAATCGCGACTAAAGTGGGGGTTATAGCAGCGTTGGATTTCATTAGAAAACAGCAAGTGAAATGGTTCGGCCATATAACTAGGCTACCAACTGACAGTATACACAACAAGCAATGGTGTACAAACCAAATGGAACCAGAAGACGAGGCACAACATGTAAACTATGGTGAGAGGGAAGAACATTCCATGGGAATCTCGATACATGAAGCTACTAAACGGGCACTCTCCCACTGTTTATGCTTCAGCGCAACGTATAAGAGGAACGCAGTGGGAAGAGACGAGATGATGGTGTGATGTCGATTTTTAAATTCAGTATTTAGTATAGGCTTGACTTAAAGCATTCGACTCTCCAGGCAAGGGCCCAGTATCTGGGACACGTTCACCAGCGAGCCTGGCAGAATAAACAATGGCGAGACGGGAGGGTGGCCTGCGACAGCTATCATAGGTACAAGGAGGATGTGCGGCTGCTGAAAGAGCTGGGGGTAAGTTGTGTTTGTACAAGCATACACACTCACACATCAACACTCTCATACAGTGAGAGAGAGAGAGAGAGAGAGAGAGAGAGAGAGAGAGAGAGAGAGAGAGAGAGAGAGAGAGAGAGAGAGTGAGAGAGAGAGAGAGAGAGAGGGAGAGAGAGAGAGAGGTAAAAATATATTTGTAAAATACTTGAGCACGCAGCAAGTAAATTAATTCCCATTACTGCAGAATTCACAAACATAAAGTAAACTAACTAGATAATCCTTCAAGCTGAAATATACACATGTTCACACAGTAATGTCAATTGTCTACCATAGTAATTTTAAGCTGACTAACATGTCTTTCTGTTAGCACAAATCTGGCTTGCGTTGATTGATCATTATTGCTTCTGCAAACTTTAATAAGCGAGTATTTTGTGTGTTAAAAACACGCGAAAGGCAATGTTTTTGTCAATCACATGGCCGCTTTCGAGTATGTGACTACCAATTGAAGATGCGCGGAGCTTCCGGTGTGCCGGCCCCACTAGGCTCGTATCGCTTGTGTGTCGTACCTTGTCGATCCATTGAGGTATGTGTTCTGACACTCTTTTGTTCAGCTGTCTCTCTGTTCTGCCGATGTAGAAAGCCTGGCATCTATATGTGAATTGGTAAATACAATTGTTTTTGTCGTACAGAGGAACAGGCTCTTTTACTGCTGGTGTGGGAATCGGTGTGGTTCTATACCTAATGATGGAGTTGCAGCACAGAATGTTCGGACCGAGAACTGGTTACTCGGATCAGAAGAGGACAGTCCATATTGTGTGGGCATGCCATGATAAGGGGAAATCTGGAGTATGTCTTCACAAAAGGAATATTGGTGGGGAAAAGAACGAACGGGCGAACAAGCTTTATTTTCAAAGGGTTAAGAATTGAACACGCAGGCCCGTCTAACATTCTGCCCTTCTTATTTCTCTGCTCTCATACATTATTCCATTCACACATCACTTGTGAAACTAATCTTAGATAACAATAGAACAATATACATGGAAATGTGCAGTAATCAATAATACATAACTCACTAAAACTAATCTTTGACATAGGGGAATGTTTACTGACGCAGGGGGAGGCCAAGTGATAACGTTTCGCCATCATGGCATTGAGGAAGTTGCTATCAGAAATTGGCAGCACAAGAGACAGAAGGCTGTGGACAGACATGATCACCAACGCCACACGGCATGGACTATAAGAAGAAGAAGAACCTCTTATAAATGTGATATCATAAATGTAGCGACGTAAGTTATTTTCCGCTTGACTTAATGTTTATGAATTCATGGGAAAGATATTTGATGAGTTATTGTCGAGTACTGAGTTACGATGAGTACCATTTTCAGGGATAATTATTAATCCTTGTATTATCTCACAGGTGAGCCATTACCGATTCTCAATTTCATGGTCTCGTATATTGCCAGATGGTACAACTAAATTTGTCAACAAGCCAGGTTTGGACTACTATACCAGGTAAGTGAAGAAATTTATTAAAGTAAACAGCAGACGTGTTATGATTGTAACGGAGCATGCTGAGTAAAGACATGCACGCTTCCTCCATGCGCCAAATGGCATGCGCCAATTACAAACATCAAATTTATTAAAATGCACGGAAGAGTTACACATAAATGTCAATTCTAACTAGAATTACATTCATTAAAATAATGTCGAGTCTCTGAGTCTCTGTGGCGAAGTGGTCAAGCCGTTTGACTCGTGCTCCGAAGGTTGTGGGTTCGATTCCGGGCCGCGTCCTTCGGTTTACGAGTTAAATGTTTCGGAGACTCCTGTGAGTCGTCGCTAAAAGCTACGGAGGTCGTGCTTTGTGCGACGCTTTCCGTGCTGCGGAAAGAGACCGAGCCATATGGGATAAAATCCGGTGCAATGAAGTGGACCCTGTCGACTTTTAAGCGACTTTTTTCATTACAATACACGGACGAGTTAGAAATGTCAGTTCTCATTAGAATTACATTCATTAAAATATATGGACAAGTTAGAAAATATACTTCATGCCTAGTGGCTTGCGTCAATTAAAGAATCTAAAACAGAGTGCATCAGTTGGATCGTTTCCCCAGGATATGCTGGTGTGTTGGAGAATGAGCAGGTGGACAACTAGCTAGGGTATTGATGCACGATAACCCAAATGCCATGAGGGAGCTTTCTGAGATCGCGTGTCTTGTGTGGGAGAACAGATAGAGATCACCGTTGCCATGAGAGCATGGTGCAGCAAGTTGTGAAAAGATGATCTTGTCGATCCTCAGTAATCCGAGGAAAGACCAGACGAACACATCCTTAGACTGTAACTGTTACCATCAGTATTGAGATTCTTCACTGGCTGTTGAAGATGAGGACGAGCACGAATGGGAATTCCCGAGTGCTGCGATCTCGGATCTTCGCTCCACTCATGTATGAAAGTTGCGAAACTAATCATAGATGAGAAACTGAAAACCAGATCTATAGATGGGTGCGTGAGAACTCTTATGACGTGAAAGAGATGATTCATTCGATCGAAACCTAAATGGCACGGGACTAGAATGTGAACCGTTACGGGTTAGAATATGGACTTCTACGCGTTAGAATAGATGCTACCCACCAATCTCCACAATAAACGCATAGAAAACGATCGCAGAAGAAGAAGAAGAAGAAGAAGAAGAAGAAGAAGAAGAAGAAGAAGAAGAAGAAGAAGAAGAAGAAGAAGAAGAAGAAGAAGAAGAGGAAGAAGAAGAAGAAGAAGAAGAAGAAGAAGAAGAAGAAGAGAAGAAGAAGAAAGAAGAAGAAGAAGAAGAAGAAGAAGAAGAAGAAGAGGAAGAAGAAGAAGAGGAAGAAGAAGAAGAAGAGAAGAAGAGAAGAGAAGAAGAAGAAGAAGAAGAAGAAGAAGAAGAAGAAGAAGAAGAAGAAGAAGAAGAAGAAGAAGAAGAAGAAGAAGAAGAAGAAGAAGAAGAAGAAGAAGAAGAAGAAGAAGAAGAAGAAGAGAAGAAGAAGAAGAAGAAGAAGAAGAAAGAAGAAGAAGAAGAAGAAGAAGAAGAAGAAGAAGAAGAAGGCGCATTGTCCATATGGTGTCAAACCCATGTGGGTATTGCCCATTCGGCACTCGGTGAGTGAATCGACCAGTATCACACCGGTGGTCTTTACTTCCCATGTCATCTCCTGGTTCTCAGTTTAGTCTGGAAGACTGGTTGATCAGGTCCATTTTGAAAATATTGATTTCAACCCATGACCTCCGTGCCGGCAGGCGAGCATCTACATTACCCTACTCAGGCTCCAGCAATACCTTGCCGTTGCCCCCAGATGTTCATATCACATGACAGTTAAAGTTAGTTCCATGTCCTTCATAGGTGGTTGCAATCGACGCCAGCATGTATTGCATGTTTCTGACTCATCAGGCAATGCTAGTTGAGTAGTTTGTGACTCGTCAGGCAATGCTAATTCAGTAGTTTGTGACTCGCCAGGCAAAGCAAGTTGAGTAGTTTGCCATTGTTTTCTTTACCTAACAGTCTCATCTCTTCTCATCTTGTTCCTATTATACCTTGCGGTGTCGAGGTGAAGTATAAACAGTGGGAGAGTGCCCGTTTATGGGCTTCATATATCGAGACTCCAATGGTCTCTGTTATTCCCTCTGTCCATCGTTTACATGGTCGGCCATTTCTTCTGGTTCAGTTTAGTCTGTGGTATACAGTTGGTTGGTAGCCTTTTTTATATGGTTAACCCATTTAACTTACATAACATTAATTATTTTAAAAGAAAACAACAACAACAACGCAATTGGACATAAACAAAAACACATTTGCCAACTGTTTCCTTGCCTGGTGTCTCTACCAGACTCATCGACGAACTTAAGAACAACGGAATCGAGCCCATGATCACACTCTACCACTGGGACCTGCCCCAGGCTCTGGAGGACAAGGGCGGCTGGCTCAACGAGGACATCGTAGAGTATTTCAGAAACTACTCGGACGTGGTGTTTCAAGAGTTTGCTCCAAAAGTAAGTAGATTTTTTATTTACTTGTAATATTGTCCAGGGAGCTGCGTGGTCTCTAGCTATGGTGTCCGCCTCGAGTGCTGGAGGTCCCGGGTTCAAGCCCTGGTGAGGACCGGGATTTTTTCACGTGGACTTCTAGTAATAAAATTTCCCCTGGTCTCTGGGTAGTGAGATCGGACACCCGTGTGTATTGTTGCGCATGTAAAAAAATCCCTTGGCAGTTGGAAATCCAAAAAGAGTAGCCTAACGGCGCTGCCCGGGCAAAATTTCGAGTTAAAAATCTTCACAAAGTATTTCAGGATCCTAGCCGGTGCTACGGAGTTCGTGCACTGAGCTGAGTTTCTCCAGACTCAGGTTTGAGTTAGGAGAAGAACGGAGCACGTATGGGTTACACCCATGTGTCGTTATGTTGATCCATCGACTAAACTAAACTAAACTAAACTAAACTAAACTAAACTAAAGTAACTAAACTTGTAATATTGTCCAATGGAGTAATCTTTCACTGTGTTCAGTAGTGGTATAGTCTATAGCTCGTTGACCTTCCTACACTGTGGTCCCAGATATATAAGGATGTAGACATAATCTGGGCCGGATAGAGGTCTAACTGAATAAGTGCCATAGGATGATTAATATTCTTAAGTGAATTCCCGTATCTGACATGGGATAATATATCACCGAAATTCTTTCATTGCATTGTACTATAAAATGTCTGCTATCACATTGACAACTTTTAAGCCATAAATGTGACACACCCCTACTTCCAGTTTTCCGTCTTTCATTTGTGTTTAGTCCAAACCTAATTTTTGTTTGGCACAGAATCTGTTAATTACAACATGGGGTATATAGGTATATAGGTAGCAGAGTAGTTTCTGAGATACCCCCACAATGCCCTCATTTAGCCGGCAGCCCATGCCCTCACCATGCCCTCATTTGGCCGGCAGCCCATGCCCTCACCATGCCCTCATTTAGCCGGCAGCCCATGCCCTCACCATGCCCTCATTTAGCCGGCAGCCCATGCCCTCACCATGCACTCACCATGCCCTCATTTAGCCGGCAGCCCATGCTCTCACAATGCCCTCATTTAGCCGGCAGCCCATGCCCTCACAATGCCCTCATTTAGCCGGCAGCCCATGCCCTCACAATTCCCTCATTTAGCCCGGCAGCCAATGCCCTCCAGAGCCTGGGCTAAGTCCCATAATGTGTATGTGTGTCTATTATGTATTTGTGTGTGTGTGTGTGTGTGTGCGCGCGCGCGTGTGTATGTGTGTTGCATGTCTTTTGCAGGTCGATGCGATCAACCCCCAGATGGATTATCTAGGCAATTGTACATTTTGTAGTTTGCCATTGCTTTCTGAACGAGAAGGCACCGATTCAGCCCAACTGTCCGGTGTAGGAAATGAACCCACTACTTCGCAAACAGCACACGGGAAGGGTTTAAAAACTATCGTGCTTAGCCTTTTACCCACGCTTTATATATATATATATATATATATATATACACACACACACACACACACACACACACACACACACACACACACACACACACACACACATACAGTGTGCGTCAGAAAAATGTACAATAGTAATCGTCCACCTTTTTAAATGTAATCGCATTTCAATTGAGTATATTATTTTAATAACGTTGTCAAAACTTGTCATATTACACCATTTGTAGAACGTATTACGGTAGCTCACTTACTAAACTAGCTGAGCAGCGCATAAATGCCTTTGAATATAAATGTTATAGACGAGTTCTAAGAATATCTTGGGTAAAGAAAAGAGCAAATGCATCAATTCTTCAAGAGCTGAATATTGAAGAAGGTTGGCTATTAAAAACGATAAAACAAAGATAATTGAAATATTTTGGTCACTTGAAACGTCACGAAAGTTTGGAAAGAACAATAATGGAGGGGTATGTGCCTGGAAAGAGAGGAAGAGGAAGGCCAAAGAGAAGATGGGTGCAGTATGTGGCGGATGATCTCCAGATGGGTGTATCAGACGCGGGACATCTTGCTTATGATCGAGAGGTTTCCCGGAAGATTGTTATGGGAGCGAGGTTCTGCAAAGGACATGCTACTGAATGAATGAATGAATTATATATATATATATATATATAACCTCGCATACTTTATTTGCACGGCAATGTTCGCCCTCATGCCACAATCTAGGTCCATGACGCGTTAACATGGGAGAGAAAAGGAAGATACCGAGTTTGAAAGGGGGGAGTGGGGGATCTCCATGTGAGCAAACAGTAAAAATAGGGAACAATTTTAGAGTATACTATCTTTCATAAAATAGCAATAAAGCCATTGATGCATCGATGTCAGAGGTGCTTGTTATTTACGTCATCAGTTCAAGGACGAGAAGTTAACATTTTAGTCTAACTCAGGGTCGCCTGTGAGGTTTAATAATATTACATATTTTTATGTAAATCTTAGCTAGTTACGTCTTAAATTAATTGAGACTAGTAGTTTTATATTGACATTAATATGCTCCGCTAAACATACAAGAAATTTAGCCATTTATTATGTTTTTAGGGTTAATTTTGAATAGTAATGTATCCATGTCTAGTATATTTTTAAACCAAGTTTTCACCAAGCGCTTAATGTTGATACATCGGTCTGGACACCTGCCGAATTAGCTATCAGCGTGAAAGTTTATTGATGAGGTCATTACTTGGCCTTCTCGGGGTAACTCGAGTGATGGAATAAAGCATTTTCTGTCATATTGATTTCAATTTCCTCTTAGAATGGGGTTGATATCTACATGACTGGGGCTCGAGCGCACCGCACCGCACCGCACCACACACACACACACACACACTGGGACTCGAACCCAGGTGTCCGGCAGCTATTTGGTCTACTTATCTATATAAGTATCCCACATGCCTGGGGCTTACCTCACTGTCTTTGAATGGTCTCGAAAGCGATCGGGGGAAGCCGAGGCGGCCGGCGGAGGTACCTGTGCGCGCACGCCCGACCCCGGGACCGGAAGTAGTCGTCAGGACAACCGGAAGTGACCCAAGAAAATACCCGCTAATTTTTTGAAAATGAGGTCGGAAATGGAGCCGTTTTCAATCTGGAGCTATACCCTGCGTATAGTAGAAAATGACGTCAGCGATGATGTATTGCTCCATATTTAAGGTGTAAACGCAACATTGTATACTACGAGACCCGCGGGCCGCATGCTGCCCGCCGAGAGTCATGTTGCGGCCCACGGAGTGGGAAGCGACGATGTGGTCGAAGCTGAAGCACGCTTGCTTGTTTACTTTAATTAACACAAAAAAATTAGGTGCGTGGCCCGGCAGGGAATATTATTTCTGAATTTTGCCCCGCCTGCTGAAAAGGTTGGCCACCCCTGGTCTAACTGATCGGTGTAGGGGTTAAACACACTACCTCGACATCAGCACACTGATAGTTATAAATACTACCTTGCTGCTTTTGTAGGTCAAGTTGTGGATCACCATGAACGAACCCCTTGTGGTGGCCTATGAAGGGTATGGCTATGACGCGATGGCTCCAGGCAGATGGGGTCCTGGCACCAACACGTACAAGGTGGTGCACAACCTAATTAAGGCCCATGCTACAGCATATCACCTGTACGACAGCACCTACCGGAAACTGAGCCCTGGTGGCGCAGGTGAGCTGTTTTCTCTTTAAATACATATCTTTAACGCTTGTCTTCAAACTGAAAATCAAAGGATTTGACGGAAGGGCCGTTTGCACGAGGCTCTAGGCTACCATTTGTTTGTGATAGTCACTATAAACAGGGATAACTGGCCTGTGGCAGCCTAACGTTGTGCACCTGTGTCCGTCTCCAGTCGTCTTGCCATGCTAGCCACTGGAAGCAGATGGATGCAGACGAGAGAGTGAGGTCGACGGAGTTGCGCAACCACTACCTCACTATAATCCAAACTAAAGCGCAAGTCATTCGTTCTTCATCAAATCAAAAGATGCAATGAATGAATGGTCCTCATCATTCGTGATGGACGAACATCCCACATATCTTTAAGGAGCTGCAGGATCCTTGTGGCTAGACACTCGCCTGGGGAGCGGTGGTCTCGGGCTCGAACCGCATCTTGGTGGATTCGAATTTTAAAAATAGACCTGGGTTCCCAGGTCGACCTAGCCTCAATTGGGTACCAGGATTTGTCTTGGGAAGTAAACGCGATCGGTGTGATAATGGCCACATCACCCACCGAGTGGTCTATAGTAATATGGGTTTAGCGCCGTAAGTCGATAACACTCCAACGCGTGTAAAATTGACCTTTTCTTTACTGACGTGTCTTCTGTCTTTACGGACATGTCGTCTGTCTTTACTGACGTGTCTTTGTCTTTAATGGCGTGTCTTATGTCTTTACTCACGTATCTTCTGTCTTTACTGACTTGTCTTCTGTCTTTACTGACGTGTCTTTTGTCTTTGTGTGTTATATCTGACTGCCATTTCAATTCGAACGTCAATATGTTCTTTCTTAATTTCTTCCTTTCTTACTATCTAAAAAACACGCAGAAGAGAATTACAGACGGAGATTGATAATATTGGGAAGATATGAAGAGAGCTGCTGGCGACAGTAAGAATAGAACAGCTTTGCGTGGTGTGGTTTGAATGCCTATGCTCCAATGGAGGAGTGTTGGGCAAATAAAAAAGACTTTGTTTAGATCCGTGTGTTTAGTGCTGTCGATTCAATATTTTACATTCTGTTACAGCTTCATACTTTTAATCTGTTTATCTAACAGCTCCAATTCTAACTCTGTTTCTCTAACTTTTCCGGCCTCAAGTTTCGACAATATCTGGTCTAATAATTACTGCGTATTCTCTTCCACAGGCCAGATGGGGATTTCACTGAGTGCTACTTACGGGTTTCCTAAGAACAGGTCGGATCCTGGCGATATTGAGGCTGCAGATCGAGGGACTGACTTTAACTTCGGGATCTTTATTAATCCTGTTGTCGAAGGTAGGTGAAAGGCTGGTCTGTTGTGTGTCATCTTGAAGATGACTCGCTCCGCCAAAGAGCCCGAGAATACTACAAAATATGCAAAGGCATGTGGGTCTTACATACGTGTTCACTTCAATAATACCCTTGAAACTGCAAAGGCCATTAAGCGCATGCACCTGAAACGTACAAATCGACGTGTGAAGAATTTAGTAGCACAGAAAGAGTGAGTACCATTCCGACGATTCAGTGGTGGCGTTGGACGATGTGCGCAGGTTAAACAATAGAAGGCAGACCAGGAACGAGTGAGGAGTTTCTGCTTCAGCTCCTCAAAAATGCCGAGAGCAATGCTGAATCGAAGGGTCTCTCAACTGAGAACCTTGTGGTTGAACACATTCAGGCGAATGCTGCCTCCAAAATGCACAGGAGGACATACAGAGCCCATGGACGTATCAATCCATACATGAGCCGCCATTGGACTCATCAATCCACACATGAACAGCCCTTGGACGCATCAATCCATACATGAGCAGCACATGTCACATCGAGGTTGTTCTGGCAGACAAGGAAACAGCTGTCCCTCTTCCCAAGTCATCTGCTGAAGACGAGGAGCTAGTCAAGAAGAGGGCGTCCAAGAAGAAGCTCCAGAGACAGAAGTTGTTGCAGAGAGATTAGATTCTCAACACCCGTAACCGTTACACAAATAATTACAATGACAGTTGCATTTATTTATTGTTTTAATTTGTTAAAATCACCTTTCTTTCTGAGATAGGCTGCCATCGCTGCAGATTTGTTCTTTCCCAGTGTCAGATTGTCACAAAGCAATTGTTTCCCGTTGGCACACGCGGTTGTGCAGTGACTGGTACATTTGCCTATCATACAGATGGCCAAGTGATCGAATCCCCAGTGAATGAATCACCAAAAAACAAGAAGTAGATTGTGAGCTTTACTAAATTACGATTACAAGAAACAAACTGGACGTTGCGGCCCAAGCCTTCGTCAGCACAGAACAGACAAACACAAACCAACACAACACTAAATGAAACACACTACATGACAATAATATTAAGGGTACTTATCTGAATCCTCAGTGACACAATTTTTTTTGCGTTAACATAAGCTCTCAGATGGACGAAGTCTAGAATGGGTATAAGATAATATCATGGGAAGTAAAGTCGACCGGTATGATAATAGCCATATCACTCAGCGAGTATCTATAAATATATCACGCTATCACGATGTACTCAACAGGCCTCAATATGTGTGAAAAGGTGTTTCATTTTACTCATTCACTTTTCTTGTATTACATTCATACCCAAATGCTGTGTGGAAGGCAAGTGGAAACCATAAATTATCTTCCGAAGATTTAATTTATGAACAGGTCATCCATTCATTCATTCATTCAGTAGCATGTCCTTTGCAGAACCTCGCTCCCAAAACAACCTTCCGGAAAACCTCTCGATCATAAGCAAGTTGTCCCACGTCTGATACACCCATCTGGAGATCATCCGCCACATCCTGCACCCATCTTCTTTTTGGCCTTCCTCTTCCTCTCTTTCCAGGCATATACCCCTCCATTATTGTTCTCTCCAAACTTTCGTGACGTTTCAAGTCACAACAGGTCACAAAACTTAAATGATAAAGTAGAATAATCAACAGAAGATATCAGACAAATCTTCAGGCTAGAAAACTTGACATTACATTCAGAGGCGAACATAACGTGACAACTTAGGCAGTATGAAATCCTGACATTACATTCAGATGCCAAAAATGTATGAAAGGTTACCCTGTCTGACACCCTGATATTACCTTCAAATGCCATCATGGTATGACAGCTTAGACTTTCTGAAACCTGACTTTACATTCAAATGCCGATGTAACAGGGCAGGCTACAAGGTTCGAAACCCTGATATTACATACAAATACTAACATGGTATGTCGGCATACCTATTGTGAAACCATGGCATTACATTCAAATGCCATCATGGTATGTCAGAATACCTATTGTGAAACCCAGGCATTACATTCAAATGCCAACATGGTATGTCAGAATACCTATTGTGAAACCCAGGCATTACATTCAAATGCCATCATGGTATGCCAGAATACCTATTGTGAAACCATGGCATTACATTCAAATGCCATCATGGTATGTCAGAATACCTATTGTGAAACCATGGCATTACATTCAAATGCCATCATGGTTTGTCAGAATACCTATTGTGAAACCATGGCATTACATTCAAATGCCATCATGGTATGTCAGCTTACCTACTTTGTAACCTTGACATTACATTCAAAGAACGTAAGGTTACTCTATCTGGGAAATAGTATGAACTGGGTTGTTGTTCTTTTTGTTTTTCAAATATGCCATTGCACCCCAAATTTAGCATCGTCACTACTCATAAATTTATTAAGTTATTGCTGTATCTTCCTCTTATCTTCCACATCTACATAAATGAGCTATGCCAGAGATATTAAATGATGAGTACCATTTCTAATTTGTGATGCCTTCATTAAGAATAGAACACATGAGAGGGTTTCAAACATTATCCTGGTGTTAGGAAATACAACCTGAAGACTTAATATCATGGCAGGGCAGACCAGGCCCTAAGCCTTTGTCAGCAACTGATCTAGGATGGAAGCTCCGACAGGCGGGCAGTTAGAACATTGCTTTGCTGATCCGGCAGCTTGTGCAGCTTGTCTTGTTCCAGTCTTATTAATGTCATCTTTCCTCTGGAGTAAACTAGGCAGGCCTAATGAAGGATTATGATGCATGGGCAAAACATGCTCGCTATAATTCAGCCCAGGCTTTGTGCTATGGAGAGGTTATTATGAATTTTTTGAAGCACATGTTAACAAACTATCGTCTGCCAAGACGGCGAGTTTCCAGTACGAAATAGAAAGTCTAGTGTTATCGTAATGGCTAGTTTATTAAATATATGAAACAAAGTCTATTGTTATCATAATCGCTAGTATATTAAATATGTTGTTAATCTTGCATCAAACAGGCGACTACCCGAGCGTTGTCAAAGCAAAATTCTAGAAAAAAGCCAAAAACTTGGTCTGCAGACGTCAAGGCTGCCGTCCTTCACCCCGCCAGGAAGTGGCGCTAAACAAGGGTAGGTCTTCGGAACAGTCGTCATTGCATGAAGCTCTCACACGGGCACTCTCCCACTGTTTGTGCTTCACCTCGACACCGCAAGGTTCGAGAGGAACCTGATGAGATGAGATGAGATGAGACCAGATGAGATGAGATGTGATGAGATAATGATGAGATAGGATTAGATGAGATAAGATGAGATGTGATGTGGTAAGATGAGATAAGCTTAGATGAGACCAGATGAGATCAGATGTGATGAGATGATGATGAGATAAGATTAGATTAGATGAGGTGAGATGTGATGTGGTGAAATGCGATTAGAAGAGAAGAGATGGTACCAGAATGAGATGTGATGTGATGTGATGTGATGAGATGAGATTATAATGAGATAATATGAGATGAGATGGGATGAGATGAGATGATCATTGTACTCCGGACGTGTGGAGCCAAGGTGGCGCAGTAGCTAGCTGGCTTGTTTGTGATCCGGTAGTCATGTGTTCGAATCCACAAGGAGATAAGGTATCCCGTGTCTGGGACCTGGACTCCCAGGTCGAGCCAGCTTATGATGGGTACTAGAACATGCTCCGGGAAGTAGAGGTGACCCACTTGATCATAACCATAACACCCATCGATTGCCGATTGGTCTATGCAAATACAGGGTGTATTTGTAATGACTGTGCGGTGTTTGAAATATTGCAGGTCCAAGTTTTGTATTTACCTATTATATTGCATGAACTTTACAGAGGGTGAATACAAAACTTGCAATATTTTCAAACACTGCACAGTCATTAAAAATACACCCTATATAGAACTAGTATAAAATACCCAAGTACAATTGGTGTATAAAGATATAGGTCAAACGTCATGTGTCCAATGAGCTGTAAGACGCGTGAAAGGGTCCTGTACTCTGGGTTACCATGTACCCAATATGCATAAGGGTGTGGTGTTTGTCCATCAGGATTGATGATGACCATTCAGTTCATCCAGTGGTCTTGAAAGTTTTGAGCCGTGAGTTCTAAGATGGCTGGTGTTGTTTGTACATCAAGTATGATGATGACCATTCAGTTCATCCAGTGGGCTTAAAAGTTTTGAGCCGTGAGTTCTAAGATGGGTGGCAAGGTCTATTTTGCCTCGAAATGTTCTTTGACAATGTGGGACAATGTCTATTTTTCACAGCTCTTGCAGTCCTGTTTGTTTCCCAAGTGGACTGCACCCTTGCTTAATGATGTACACCACGAATTTACGTCTTTGGCTTCCAAGTGTCGTGATGAATTCCACAAGCTTTGAGATATATCTTCAGTGTGTCTTTAAAGCGTTTCCTTTTGTCGCCTTGGGGGCATTTACCATAACGAAACTTGCCGTAAAAACTTCGTTTAGGGAGCCTGTGATCTGGCATGCGAGTCAGGTCACCAGCCCAGCTTGCTTGCTTGTGTTCGTTGGCTTGAGCTCCAACGCGAACTCCTGTATGTCGGATGAAGACATCCTGTTGTCCAACATCAGTGTGATGTCATACAGGACCTGAGGTTTGCGTGAGTATTCGTTGTCCCATGTCTGGCTTATTGGTGTGCAGACTTATGGTTCCTCGCCGTACAGGCAGACACTCCGACTTCGGAGGAATCGGCGATCCTACTGACTTTAGCCAGGACTCCGAAGGGACCTGTTGCCCAGGACGCTCGACGAGGACGCGTCAATAGGTCTTGGCCAGTATATAATCCGGCCCTGGTGCCTTGGAAACATCTCTGCATCCCAACAGCCCAGCGAAAATGATTCTTTATTGAATCATAACGGTCTAGAAAAGGGTTCTTTCCGGGCATACACCAGCAAGATTGATGGGAAAAGAGCAATCGGGAGATAGAGTGATAAATATCCGGATGGCGTTGACACGTGGCGTTGTTGCAGCAGTTCTGACGCCTTATGCTGTAGTAGTCGCATAGACACGAAGATCAACTCGTTAACCATTTATTATAACATTGTATGATTTGTTCATTCTGCTGAAATTTTTCTTCTTGTGTTATCTACTGGGATACTGGAGAACTTTATTAGATATGTGTCTGCAGTAAAGGGGATCCTTTAAAGATCAACGGCAATTTGATAGGGGGGGGGGGGGGGAACAAATACAGATATTTATAGAAAAACTGAGGGAATTAATGAAAGAAATTTTTAAAAAAAAAATAGGCAAGTGAAATATCTCCGTTACGTTAAAAGACATAACACCCTTATAAACAACGTACTGCAGAGTAAGGCTGAAGGCAAGCGAGCAAGAGGTTCACAACGATACAAGTGGGAAGATAACACCAAGAGACGGACAAACAGCAGTCTGACAGAATGCACAATAAAGGCAAGAGACAGACAGTGTTAGAGATCTATCGCACTCAACCTATCACTATGGAGGGCGGAGCCAGAGTGATTGATTGATTGGTTGGTTGGTTGATTGGTTGATTGATTAATTGATTGACTGATTGATTGATTGATAAGACCATATCAAATCAAATATAGGGGAATCGTGGCTGAGAGGTTTAGAAAGTTACAGGGTTCGATTCCAGCATAGTGCTGGCAATTTTCCCAGGAAACATTGGTATTTAATATCACTCGTTCCCCTGATCGCTTGGGTAGTGAGATCTGATCCCTAGTCTTCTCGGATAGAGCGAAGAACTGGAAGTCCTGTGTGCCAGTCGTGCACGTTACAAATCCCTCAGCAGTTAGACGTCGTATAGAGCAGGCCGTACGGTCACTGACCAGGGTGGACAGAAACCGTTACCCTGGATAGAATCTGTCTAGAGCAGTGGTTCTCAACCCCCCCCCACCCCTCCAGGGGGGGAGGAATTTTAGAGTTTCACAGGCGAAAAGGGGGGGGGGGGGGAGGGATTAAGAATACTTCAAGATCGCGTTAATACGAGAACTGATTACTGGTGTTGCTTTACGCTCCATACAATATGGTTCTGTACTCGCCCTTCTGAAATTCGTTTTATAACGTAAGTAGACCCGCAAATCACGTTTTATGTAGAAGTCTAGACTTGTTCTAGTATGTGTTATTAAATTTAGCCTGGGAAGAACATTTTTGATCAGAAACACATTTTCATCCAGTGGGCTTGAACGTTTTGAGCCGTGAGTTCTAAGATGGCGGGTAATGTATCTGTTGGCTCGAAATGTTCTTTGACAATGTGGACAAATGTATATTTTTGACATTAATTACGTATACTGCGTGGGGGGGGGGGGGGGGGGGGGTTTACAGGGAGGAAATATGAAAAATGGTGTGGGGGATGACATTCTGAACATATGGTGAAGGGGTGCATGGGACAAAAAAGGTTGAGAACTGAGACTGAGAACTGGTTGAGACCCTCTGGTGTGGAGGAAGTTAACTTACAGAACTTCATCCCGTGTGGGGTAACTTACCTCTGAGGTGGACAACCAAGTGTGACGCCCCTCCCCCTCCCAATGAGGGACGCAGAAGAAGAGTTAGTTAAGTCAGTTGTATATCCTTTACAGGACACCGCAGTCAAACTCAACATTATTTTGCTTTTTGTAATCTCTTGGCAAGTTTACGTTCAGTAGTTTGCCAATGCATAAGAAGAGTAAGCAACCAAATAATAGTAGCCAATTGACTGATACTGCCGTTGGGTGTCACGTGTTAGACCTTCACACATTCTGGGGCTATCCATAGACCCATTTTATCAGCTGGGTCCGACCCCCAGTATCCATACTGATAGGTAAACACCGTCCTGTTACTAGGAACGAGCGAACGAACTTTATTTTCAACGGGTCACAATTTGGGCTCGCAGGCCCGTCTTACATTCGGCACCTTCCAATCACTTATCTTTCGTTCATCAATTGTGCATGTTACATTCATGAAGGAAAAATAAATATTGTCAAGTGAGTGTTGTGAACAATGCATATTATCATGTTATGAGACAGGCAGGCAGACACACGTAGACATGCGCATTCATAAACACATACATACATATCTGCATACATCATTTAAACAAACTCTCACATTTATGCACCCACTCAATAACACACAAATACACACTCCCTCCCTCACACATATACTCACTCACAATAGCAAAGGAATTGACTCTAAGCCACTGTCTTCGCTGGCAAGCTCACGAACAAATAGGTATAGATTATATATATATATATATATATATATATCTTTACGAAACATTAACTTTTAAAAGCATGCATAATTACGAGGGTGGTAATAAGGAGTAACTTTGCCTTGCAGGTAGTTCTGACTTTATTGGGGTCAATTATTACTATTCAACACTCGTAACGTCTGCTGTAAAGCCGTTTGACCCTCCAAGTTTTGACAACGATATGGACATAGACATAAGCGTTGACCCATCATGGACCAGGTTGGTTTCGTTTGTTTGTTTTTGAATTTTATTTATACCGTCAGTTTCTTGCCAGTTGCTTTCTTCCTCTTCTTCTTCCTCGTTTTCGTTTTCCCGTTTCCCTCTCTATGTTAGGTTATGAAATAATATGTGCGGGCTGTTGGCTTGCCGATACTCCTGTCTATTCCATTGTTTACATTTGGCAGCGAGGAGCATTTTGTGTGGTATTCACTAGCACAGGAACGGAGCAATATGGGGACGACCTGTTGCCGTGATGTTGGAACCACGACTAACTAACTAACTAACTAATACGTAAACTATGTATCAGAAACCAAGCCATGTTTATTGTCTAAGTTACATATGCCATAAGTGGGTATTGTACAAGTGATATATGTCTCTCACACGGCCATGAGTGGGTATTGTACAAGTATGTCTGTCTCTCACACGGCCATGAGTTGTTATTGTACAAGTGATATCTGTCTCCAACACAGCCATGAGTGGTTATTGTACAAGTGATATATGTCTCTCACACGGCCGTGAGTGGGTATTGTACAAGTGATATCTGTCTCTCACACGGCCATGAGTGGTTATTGTATAAGTGATATATGTCTCTCACACAGCCATGAGTGGTTATTGTACAAGTGATATCTGTCTCTCACACGGCCATGAGTGGTTATTGTACAAGTGATATATGTCTCTCACACAGCCATGAGTTGGTATTGTACAAGTGATATATGTCTCTCACACGGCCGTGAGTGGTTATTGTACAAGTGATATATGTCTCTCACACAGCCATGAGTGGTTATTGTACAAGTGATATATGTCTCTCACACAGCCATGAGTGGTTATTGTACAAGTGATATCTGTCTCTCACACGGCCATGAGTGGTTATTGTACAAGTGATATATGTCTCTCACACGGCCATGAGTGGTTATTGTACAAGTGATATATGTCTCTCACACAGCCATGAGTGGTTATTGTACAAGTGATATATGTTTCTCACACAGCCATGAGTGGTTATTGTACAAGTGATATATGTCTCTCATACAGCCATGAGTTGGTATTGTACAAGTGATATATGTCTCTCACACAGCCATGAGTTGGTATTGTACAAGTGATATATGTCTCTCACACAGCCATGAGTGGTTATTGTACAAGTGATATATGTCTCTCACACGGCCATGAGTGGTTATTGTACAAGTGATATATGTCTCTCACACAGCCATGAGTGGTTATTGTACAAGTGATATATGTCTCTCATACAGCCATGAGTTGGTATTGTACAAGTGATATATGTCTCTCACACAGCCATGAGTTGGTATTGTACAAGTGATATATGTCTCTCACACAGCCATGAGTGGTTATTGTACAAGTGATATATGTCTCTCACACGGCCATGAGTTGTTATTGTACAAGTGATATCTGTCTCTCACACGGCCATGAGTGGTTATTGTACAAGTGATATCTGTCTCTCACACGGCCATGAGTGGTTATTGTACAAGTAATATCTGTCTCTCACACGGCCATGAGTGGTTGTTGTACAAGTGACATCTGTCTCACGCTCATCTCTGAGCTTGCACAGTGTCTTCATTTAAACGTAGAAGTTACCAACGCATGGTAGTAAGATTTATAGCCTGGCATATTTCGCTGCACGTCGTCGGGTGCTTACAGCAGAGTTATATTTCTTATAAAATGAGATACTTAAAACAGTAACTAATATTGTTATAATGTAGTTTAGTTTAGTAGATGGATCAACATCACGGCACACGGGTGCAACCCATAAGTGCTCCGTTCTCCTCCTAACTCAAACCTGAGTCTGGAGAAACTCAGCTCAGTGCAGGAAACTCCGTAGCACTGGCGAGGATCCTGAAATAATTTGGGTAGATTTTTAACTCGAAATTTTGCTCGGGCAGCGCCGTTAGGCTACTCTTTTTCGATTTCCAACTGCCAAGGGATTTTTTTACGCGCGTAACAATACACATGGGCGTCCGATCTCACTACCCAGAGACCAGGAAGAATTTTATTACTAGAAATCCACGAGAAAATATTCCAGTACTCACCGGGACTTGAACCCGGGACCTCCAGCACTCGAGGCGGACACCATACCTCGAGACCACGCAGTTCTCCACTAATATAATAAACTAATATTGTTATTCCGTCTGTAATGGCACATTTAAAACTAATTTTCTGTTTGCACAAAATTGGTCGGAACCGTCTAATTGTATTTGAGTAATCATTTATTGTTCGTCGAATACATTAACGAAACGTCCTTTCTTTATTAACTTTATGGCAGCAAATTAGTAGGTGAGATATGCCGAGTTGGCGATTTATGACATTTCGTCTGAACATATTTTCCTGTAGACGATTATCTCTCCACCAACACTGGTAATTGTTCTGTTGGGGCAAAAAGAAAATCCTAACCTGCACAGTTCGCGGCGACTGTACTAGCCAGGCTGCCTTAATTCCTCGGACTCAAAGACCCCTCTGCCATACACCGCAAGGTATATTGGCAGTAAATGACAGTAATGACAGTAATGACAGTATGACTGGTAAATGTTCGACTTCTCGATTTGCTAATTGTCTATCCGTCCTACCTGTATAAGTTGCAGACATTCAAATTGGAATTGATAATTATAACTTAATTTTGTGCACAGACACAACAGTTCTTTTACAGATGGATCAGGTATCGAGTTAGTTTTATATTGATCATTGGTTTCAGCAGCAAAGAGTGTGTGGTTTACAGCTGTTTTATATCGATCGTGTATTCATTTCATTACGTTGTACACTGGAAAGGTCAGGTGAAGAAACATTTGCAGTTTGGAGACCGATGCTTCTTTTGGGGGTGCTTTGAGTGGCTGGCAGGGGAGCTTGGGGATGGCTGGCAGGGGAGCTTGGGGATGGCTAGCAGGGGAGTATGGGGATGGCTGGCAGGGAGCTTTGGGATGGCTTGCAGGGGAGTTTGGGGATGGCTGGCAGAGGAGCTTTGGGATGGCTTGCAAGGGAGTTTGGGGATGGCTGGCAGGGGAGTTTGGGGATGGCTATACCATGCAGCTCCACTCACGTCGTTCCCACATTATTCATTTCTTGGCTGAGTAGTTTGAGTTGAGCTGAGATGAGTTAAGTTGTGTTTGCGTTGAGTTGGGTTGAGTTGAGTCAAGAACCGACATCACAGCAATCGGGACATTCCCATACGTACCCTGTCCTCACCTGCAACAGCCAGCGAAGAATCCCAAACAAATGGTACAATAGCAGGCTGGTTATGTGTCTACCTGACCTTCCCTCGAGATTTGAGCACGACCAGATCATCTGGTCGCTCTCTGCAGCACATTTCTCTCCAGCATTGATAATCTATCGATCTTCTGCACAATAAACACGATCCCAAAAGACCCCGACCTCATCTTCTGCACAATAAACACGATCCAAAAGACCCCGATCACAGCTGCCTTATCATGCACCAATACCCCACCAAACCCAGCCAGTCTGTCTGTCTGCTCGTTTCCCACCACCAGCATGTCCTGGGGAGGCAGGTTATCAACGGATACTCTCTATTTTTGATTGTTGAGTGGAAGCATGCCATTCTGCCCGAAGCATATCTCTCTTCGCTTTTCTTTGCTGAAATTAAAGTAACTGTTATTGTTATTTGTCACTTGTACTTTAGCTCCGGATCAGACTGGCTCTTCAGTGCCCCGTTGGGATACCGAGGAATTCTCAACTGGATAAAGGACAAAATACAAGAATATCCCTGTGTATCTGACAGAGGAATGGCGTGTCTGACAGGAATGGGACGTTGAGGGACGCTCACAGAATCACATACTATCGGCAGCACCTCAATCAGGTGTTGAAAGGTCAGAAAGACATCGTGTGGTTGATTGGTTGGTTTGATGGACGGTTGGTTGGTTGGCTTGTTGGTTGGTTGGTTGGTTGGTTATTCGGATAGTTGGCTTGTTGGTTGGTGGTTGATTGATAGGTTGGATTGTTGGTTGGTTGGTTGGCTTGTTGGTTGGTTGGTTGATTGATAGGCTGGATTGTTGGTTGGTTGGTTAATTGGTTGCTTGTTGATTGATTGATTGATTGATAGGTTGGATTGTTGGTTGGTGTGTTTGTTGGTTGGTCCGTTAGTTGGTTGGTTGGTTGGCTGCTGGCTGGCTGGCTGTTTGGTTGGTTGGTTGGTTTGATTGGTTTTTGGTTGATTGATTGATTGGTTATTTGATTTGTTGTTGGCTGGTTTGGATGGTTGACTGATTTGTTGGCTGGTTGCTTTGTTGTTTGCTTGGTTGGCTGGGTGGTTGCATGGTTGGCTGCTTGAATGGTTGGGTAGTTGGACGGATGGATGCTTACTTGTAGGTTGGTTGACTGGTTGGATGGTTTTTTATATGGCAGTTTGTTGAGTTTTTGAAGGTCAGAATACATCAGAAATTGCAGTTTCTGTTAATTGGTTGACAATCATCATTTGCATCACTATCCTCATCATCAAGAGTGTCATATATTACCATTATAATCCCCATCAGTATCGTCTCTTGTTGTAGTCAACACAATGTAGATTAGCCTGAAGACGTGTTCAAGTCAACTAACAACTTAATCCGCTTTCCATATGATCTCTGTTAGAAGATTTACTGTTTAGTCACAATCAGACATGCTTTGTCTGATTCTCTTAACTCCTACATTTCAGCAAGTAACTGAATGGATGTGATGTAAGAAGATGTACTGTTTAGTCACAATGAGAGATGATTTGCCTGATTCTGTTACTAATACATTTCAGCAATTAAATTGGATGGATGTGACGTTAGGGGCTATACGGCCTGGTCACTATGGACAACTTTGAGTGGTCCCAGGCTACTCTGAGAAGTTTGGCCTCTACCATGTGGACTTCACAGATCCCAACAGAACCAGGACTCCAAAAGCGTCAGCTCTCTACTATTCCAATGTGATTCGAGACAACGGTTTAAGAAAGGTCTACAGGTAAGTCGTAGAGTAGATACCTTTCATCCCCTTATGTGACAACTGGTAACAAAATTACGTGACGGTCAGTTATATGTGTACGAATATCTGACTTATATATATATATATAGATATATATATATATATATATATATAGATATATATATATATATATATGTAGATGTGTAGTCTGGTCTTGGTCAGATATGACTGAGCTACGCTATGACAGTAGCCGGTGTATTACCTGCTTTCTGTTAGCGACGAATGTTGGAGTGTCAGGTCTGTCAGAAATGACTGAGCTACGATAGGACAGTACAGGTTACTGCCTGCTTTCTGTTAGCACTGAATGTTGAGGCGCTAACCTAACCCGACACTGCTCAATGTGCTAACGGATTCGGGCGGTAGAACACAACTGGAAGGATACAAACTCATCCTAGGAACGCAACCTAAAGACTAAATGTCAAAGCAGGGTAGACCAGGCCCAAAGCCTTGGTTGGCAACTGGTCTAGGATCGAAGCTTTGACTGTCTGACAGTTAGACCATTGTTTTGCCTATCCAACAGCTTCTGTAGCTTGCCTTGTTCCAGATGTATTGGTGTTACCTTTCCTATGGAGTAAACTAAGCAGGACGAGAGAAGGATCATGCTGCATGGGCAACACATGATCTCTAAATTCATACCAGGCTTTGTATTCGTGGAGGATATACCACCATTTTACCAACTATCGTCTGTCAAGACGGAAAGGTGCCAGTCATAAATCACATAATTATCCATACACTTATGACGTATGGGACTCCATCCACATATATATCTTGAATCTTCACTGTCCTTGACTTTTGCAGTGGACGAGGTGGCCAACCAACAGGCATTGTCAAGATGGAGAATGATTTCAGGGTCCTGTACGACCAGTTCCCAGAAGACTTTGCTTGGTCCTACGGCTACCGCAGCATATCAGGTGGAGGGAGGGTGGAATGCGGATGGTGAGTTCGTGTCGTTCATGACGTGAGGTTACATGAATATATGGAATAGGGATCATCATCATCATCTTCATTCCGCTTTTGCCGTTGTAGGGGAGGAATAGTTGACTGTTTCCAGCTTCCGATGGGTGGCACTGAACAGTGTAATTTCATGTGATTGTACAATTTCTTTAATGTTGTCTAGTTCCATTTTCTTCTCGGGTGTCCACTTGCTCTTGTAGCAGATCTTCTTATGCAGCGCTAGTGCTGGTAGCTGATGGTGTTGCGTTCTAAAGATGGCAGAACCATTTGAGCTTCTGCCGTTCAGTATATGTAACAGAAGGTATTGATCCCATTGTATCTCTCTGATACTGTGGTAAAGCTGTGACGTTGCAAGATATACTACCGCCGCATATGAGTCTTGAATTCGTGTCATGTCTTAGAAATGACTAAGCTACGTAATACAGCCGGCTTTGTGTTAACTACTGATTTCTGTTAGCGCCGAAATTTGGGCGTGAATTAACGAGTTCCAGAAAAGTTGTAACATGTAACTGAAGATACACTAAGAGAACAGACAGATGTGTCCAAGGCCAGCTCAGTATTGATTTATTTGGTTGTTTCGGGATGTGAGGTTTGAAGATTAAGCTACAACCCACTACTTGGCAACGCTGATTGTATTCCCGGCACGAAATGAGTATTGTAGAAATGTGGTTATCAAGACAAATACATTTAAGCAACATTATCTGATCTATTTCTGGCGGGTACAGAGACACAGATGTCTCGGCTGTATCATTATGGGAGAATGCGTACTCGGGAGCGAACACGATAATTGCCAGAGCGTAGATGGATTCCGTGCGTGCTAGATAATTTACATATTGGCAGCCACAGGGGCGTGACGGCTGGTTTATTGTAATAGGGAACTTCTACAGATTTATGAGGTAGGGGGATCCTTACTGGACAATCCATTGGATCGATGGATGGATGGATTGATGGGGATGGGTTTGGATGGCTGGATGGATGGGTGAGTGGGTGGATGAATGGATGGGTGAGTGCGTGGTTGGGTAAGTGAATGAGTGAGTAATGAGTGGATGGATGGATGGATGGATTAATGGATGTGTGAATGGATTAATGGATGGGTGAGTGAATGAGTGAATGGATGGGTGGGTGAGTGGGTTGGTGGGTGGATGGGTGGGTGAGTGGATGAATGGATTTATGGTTGGATGTATGCATGGATGAATGGGTCAGTGAGTGGGTGGGTGATGAATGAATGAAGTGTGTGTGTCATAGATGCTTTTCTTGGGAAAGAGGCGAACCATATGGGATATAACCCGGTGAAATGAAATCTATCCTCTTATTCTTTAAAAGCTGCTTCTATATATTGTGATCTTCCGTGAGATATTTGCTGACATCTGACGTCATGTTTCCCTGTCTGTGTTCAGGTAAAGGACCCAGTATCTGGGACACCTGGGCCCATGACAAGAAGATCTCCCACGGGGAGACGGGAGATGTTGCCTGCGACAGCTACCACAAGTACAAGGAAGATGTGCAGTTGATGAAGAATTTAGGGGTGAGTCGTCCTCGTCACCGTCGCCATCTGTACCCTTCTGCTTCCTTCACTTCTTCTTTAGGAGCCTGGTCAGGACGATACAGCTTGATCCGAACCCTCCTGTCCTCTATGTCATCTGATATTTTCATGAGGTTGACTGATTTTATACCCAAACAAAATGTAGGTCTGGACCAAACATGGCACACAGTCAAATGAACAAGTATTAAAATGTAAATTTCCGTTCACTGAGCATTAAAATTGTGGAAGATACCACGAAACTAAACTAATAACTTTCAGCAATGATAAGTACCTGTAATATTTCACATGTCTCCCACAACTTTCAGCAGTGATATGTGAATATTATATGTAACATTTCACATGTCCCTGCAACTTTCAGCAATGGTATGTGGATATTATATATATAACATTTTACATGTCTCCAAAACTTTCAGCAATGATAAGTGCATGTGATATGTAACATTTCACGTCCCCCACAACTTTCAGCAGTGATATGTGACTGTTATATGTCATATTTCACATGTCCCCACAACAGTCAGCATTGATATGTGTCTGTTAAATGTCACACTTGACTAATCTCAACACCTGACAGCAATGATATGTGTCTGTTATATGTCACACTTCACATATCTCAACAACTGTCAGCACTGATATGTGACTGTTATATGTCACACTTCACAAATCTCAACAACTGTCAGCAATGATATGTGACTGTTATATGTCACACTTCACATATCTCATCAACTTTCAGCAATGATATGTGTCTGTTATATGTCATATTTCACATATCTCAACAACTGACAGCAATGATACGTGTCTGTTATATGTCACACTTCACATATCTCCAGATCTTTCAGCAATGATATGTGATTTTTACATGTAACATTTTACATGACCCTCACAACTTTAGCAATGATATGTGCATGTAACATGTAACATTTTACATACCTCCATAACTTTCAGCTACGATAAGTAACATTCATATGTTCCCACAACTGTCAGCAATGATATGTGTCTGTTATATCTTACATGTCACATGTCCCTACAATTTTCAGCAAAGATATATGCCTGTTATATATCAAATTTAACGTGTCCCGACAACTTCCAGCAATGATATGTACCTGTGACTTGTCACATTTCAGATCACCCACTACCGATTCTCCATCTCCTGGTCGCGGATCCTGCCACACGGAGACATGCAAACAGTCAACGAGAAGGGGATAGATTACTACAACAAGCTCATCGATGAACTGCTGGCCAACAACATTCAGTGAGTAACCGTCATTCATCTGTTTGTTCTTTGTTGTTCTTCTGAGTTTTTTTTTTTATTTTTTTTTTTTTTGGTTCGCATATCCTTTAGAAGGCATCGCTGTCAACATCAGCATGTTTCAGCTGATTGTTGATTTCTTGGCAAGATTACGCCCAGTAGTTTGCCATTCATTTCTGAGCGGCCGGCTCACATACCCCGTTAGTCACCAACGCGGCGAGAACCGCTACCGATTCTCGCGCAGGTTACGTTACTTACAAGAATATACTGGATTAAGGAGAAAGTCGCTAACACCTTGGCTAGGGAGACCGGCTCTTCTGAAATACAAAACCAAAATTCCATAGCAGGAACTTGTATATGAAGTGTTAGGAACATCACATAAGGTGAGAAAGGAATGTTTCGCGTGGAATGGCTCACCTCGCTTCAGAGGCCAGAGGTTGTAAGAATTGTAAGGATTTATTGCCATGGCCATGCGGGGGTGCGGGGGAGATGAACAGGCTGATAAGCTGGCAGGGTTGCACCTCTTGGTGGTAGATTACCTATGGACAAGGAAGAGGTGGTCGTGCGCCTGTGGAACTAAGTGGAGAAGGCGTGGGAACATATTGAGAACTCGTATGTGGAAAGAAAAAGATTGTGGGGGATAGGAAGGAGTTCTGGAAGGATCTCAAAACTGAGAGGGAAGACTAGGGGAACTTTCAATCAGATAGCGGTGGGAACGATTAGTATTATGACTCTTCGCTGGCTGTTGAACGAGAGGGCGGAACGCGTATGGGAATGTCCTGAGTAAAGTGATGTGGGTTCTTAGCTCCACTCAACCTAACTCAACTCACCCTCAACTAGGAACATCACATATTGTAGGTCAGAATGCACAAGGAATTTGTGGCCAGTCGTTCCCTGCAGTGGCGAAAGTCAACAGATATTGAACCTTCATTCGACCTCGCTCCTGCCACTGTAACGTCGTAACCATCACAGCAACGCGTATGTTGTTTCCAGGTAGACAAGAATGTTGTCAGTGTACAGACAGGAGCTGTGGTCGCGTGGTGGCTAGCACGCTTATCTGTCGGCCCGCTGGTCATGGGTTCGAGTTCTTATGTTGGGAATCTCCTTTGCGAAGTGGTCACGCCGCTTCTCTCGCACTCTGAAGGTTGTGGGTTCGATTCGGGTCTACGTCGTTCCGTTCACGGGTGCAACTTTCTCAGAGACTCCTAGAGGATCGTCGCTGGAGCTACAGAACTCGTGCTTTGTGCGAAGCTTTCGGCCGAACTCCCCGTGGAAAGATATTGTGCCTTATGGGATCACACCCGGTGCAGTGAAGTCTTTTATTCTGAAGTGGTCGGATATTAAATCGAACTGAGCTTCCAGGTCGTCTACCCAGCATGAAATGTGTGCCAGGAAATGTCTTTGGAAGTAAAAGCAGCTGGATTTATTTTGACCACATCCCCTCTGGGGTGTCCATAGGTCTATACAAGGATAGGTCCGGCACCATATACCAAATGCACCTCAAGTTGTGTAAAAGGACTTTTACCGGGTGTTCGTGAAGTCTCACTATACTTTGTACGTAGATCAATTTTGAAAACTGAAGTAAAATATGTCATCAAAATATGTGCTAAAAATTAATTACATTAGTTACAATAGATACTGCAATGATCTAACGCTGTTTTTTGGGGAAGCTGGAAAGTACTAATGAAGTATTAATTGTTTGGGATGCAAAGAATTACTCCAGCAAACGACAGCGATTCGTTGCACATTGCTTCACGATGGACTGTGGAGCACATTTGTTTGATGACATCGTGTACTTCATTTTTCAAGTTTGGTTTTAACATATAAAAGTATAGTGAGACTTTACAAACATCCGGTACTTGTACTTGCATTTATCAGGTAGAGACAGAATAACTCGGATTGTATGGACGATATAATGGTAGACATCTCTAATGCTGTGTTTATGACATCCTCTAATGCTGTGTTTTATGGACATCTCTAATGCTGTGTTTATGGACATCTCTAATGCTGTGTTTATGGACATCTCTAATGCTGTGTTTATGGACATCTCTAATGCTGTGTTTATGGACAGCGCTAACCCAAACTCCGGTGAATCAAGAGCTGAGGACAGGAGATCAGCATGGCCAAATGGATAAGAATGCGCGGTTTTAAACATCCGGTGTGCTGATACGAGCTAAAGGGTCAACCCTATACCGGACAGATAGAGTAAAATATTGACTTCTCGTTTATCACTTCTTGTTCACAGACCAATGGTGACGCTCTATCACTGGGACCTGCCACAAGCTCTGGATGACCTCGGGGGCTGGCTAAATTCCAGCATCCAGGAATACTTTGTCAGTACAGTAGACTGTGCTTCCAACGTTTCGGCGACAGGGTGAGTTTATTGTTAACGTCATATTCTGTACAAACCTTGTGAGTTAAAATCACACACACACACACAAAACACACACACACACACACACACACACACACACACACATATACATATATAGATATTACTTTTTTTTTGTTCAATGTCTGGTGCATTGATTTTACAGCCTGCGATTTGGATTTTGCACTAGCCCCAACCACAAATTGAGGCTGAGGCGGATCAGGCCCTCAATTAACTGGGGGATGCCAAGCTTGAGGAGGGCGGTAGCTGATCAGTGACACCTGTAGGTTTCTCCCATCGTCAGAGGCAACTAGTAACGCCCCTGTCTGTGCTAACTGACAAGGACTTGTAATTTGCTGCCCAATCGCTTTGATTCCGAAACCGGTTAAGACGAGGGATGGAGTTATAACTCTCCATAGTACAAAGCCTGGACTGAATTCTATAGACCACGTGTTGCCCCAACACAGCATGATCCCTCTCTCGACTTTCCTAGTTTACCCCAGAGGAAAGGTAACACCAATACGTCTGGAACAAGGCCAGCTGAAGATATCAGTCACTTCACACCACAGTAGTGTCCCTGCTAGGTGCTATCTGTTGTACCCAGACGCATGCATACAGAGCTACTCAACGAGCATGCCCATGAAGGTCCTAAATAGTTTCCTAAGACGTGCGTGGCTCGACACACTGACCATATCACATTTAGTCTAGCTAACTTTCATCTATGTACAGGTTCACTCAGGCGTGAAAGGCAATAAGCGAGTCGTTTAGCG
>JACEFZ010028170.1:197500-390000 GCA_014155875.1 Cepaea nemoralis | reverse complement strand
AAAGCGTGCGAAGCAGGGGAGGAGATGTGTACGGCTTTTGGGGAAGGAGAAGGGGTAGGTAGTGAAGCGGATCTGGTGATGGGGACAGAGGGAAAGGGGGAGTGGAAAATGCGCAGAGAAAGGAATGCAGGCATCTGAGGTTATCGTGACTGACCCCTTTGCTACTTGTCGGGATCGTTGACTAGGTGTGGCAAGGGTCGTGAGAGGTTGTTTTATGTTTTGATGCTGAGTTAGGGAATTAGTGTAGTGGAGTAGTGTGTAAGTGTGTTTGGCGTAACTGGAAGGGATGGGGCAGGTAGTTGTGAAGAGTCGCCTTACCTGATTAGGATGGCTGATGTTATATCTTCTTTTTGTCAGCCCTGTACTGAGTAATGTTGTTCGTAGGACATTATACATCTATGGGGTAATGATGAGTGTCAGTAGTTTATCATAAGTCTATTTATTTACTCTTCTCTTGTGCGTGTTCTTTTTTTTTTGTGATTTCGAATTATGTTTAATCTTATTTAAGTTAGTCTGTGCGCGGACTTGATTATCTGTCATCGTGATTCTGAACATTGTATGTATTCTCATTTCTTCTATAATATAAATCGAGGTTGTATTGTTGTTACACTAAACTGGTAGCTGACGCGTTTTATGTGCCGAGTGCTTTTCTCACCTGTTATGCTGTGTGTCTCAGTGTTGTGATGCAAAATAGACGCTCAAAGGTTGGGAGCTTGTATTCTAATGCCGTACCGTAATGAAATTCTGCTTTAGTCTTATTCGTTACTACTTTATATTATGTTGAACCTTTAAAGTGTAGCGACAAATAATGTAGTGCTGGTTCTATAGTTTCTTTTAGCTCATTACGCATCTTTACTTCATGTTTGTGTTCTCTTGATGCGTTAGATGCAGTTACTACTTAAAAACCTTCTTGTGCTTTTTTTATTTCTTATCTACTCTTCATGCTTAATGCTTTCTTTTTTGTATTATTTAGGCTGGTTGATTGTTTTATATTTTGATTTGTGAATTATTACTATTTCAAACTGTTTCTTGTGTCTTCTCCTTCTTGGCGCTTTATGTTACTACGAAAAACTTAGTCGTGTAAAGGGTAAGACGTATTTTTTTTTCATGCGCTGGTTCTGAGCAGTCTTTGTTGTTACCCTCCTTTACCAGCTATTGTCTGGACGATGTCAGCGGAGGGTGCTCGCATCGTTTAGATTTCGTACTTTATTTTTTTTTTTTTCTTTACATTTCATTTATGATTTGTTAGAGAGTATAGTTTGTATAAAGAAACGCAGCGTCTTTTTTAAGTTTTATTTTCTCCTTGTACCTCGAAACTGGTATTGATGGCTATGGGGGAAGTTAACTGTCCTGATTTCTCATGTGATTCTCCGTTATCTATTCTCTCGCCCTTTCTTTAAGGAGTATTGTTTCCTTGGAGTTTCGCGGATTTGTTCTTAGGTTAATTTTTTATTTTAATTAATTTCAATGTTTTTAGTTCGTGAAGCCGTAACGGGAGATATGGCGGTGGTGATACTTGGGCACAGATTGTCGTCTTTCCCCTCATTCTTCTAAGTAACATTGACCTTGCCTATTACCCTCTGTTTTGCTCACTTTAAGTGTAGAGAAGGTATTGGTTTGGATAGTGTCATGTTCCGTTTAATTCCCTTTCCTCTCTCATTTCTCTTCTGTGTGATGGGGATGTATTCCACCACTATGACCGCTATCGTGTTTTAGCGGTACATTTTACTTATGGTGAGTTTTTCTGCTGATTATTGGCCACTTGTGGTTTAGTAGCTGTTATATTAGCTGTAGTCTATGTGATCTGTGGCGTTGTTCAAGATGAAGGCAAATTTTATCATTTATGAGGATGGGGCGGATGCCTGGAGTAGTTGGAGGTCCCGAAATTAAGGTTATGTCTTTTATCTTTTTACCGACATTCTTATCTCATTTTAGTAGTACTGAATTAATGTTTAGAAATAGCAGGGTTCGTCTATCCAGTGCCGGATGTGTTACGTCCTTATGTTAAGTCTGAGTATCACAGTTCATATGGCTTGTTTGCCTTACGGCGGTGATATATGTCAAGAGGATTGTGGGGCCCATTCCGTAATGACAGGCGTGTGTGATCTTTGTCAGAACGATAATAAAGGTGACTTTTGTTTATATTGTTGTGCACCGGTAGTTTTTCATATCGGGTAAGACGCTGAGCTGACAATGAATGTTAATCTTGTCGTATTAATGACTCTCCCCCTCTTTACTCATGATTTTCTTAGTTTGACGTGTTACAACGGTACGTTGTTTTATTTTTCCGTTCTGTTCGTTATTTACTTGTTTTTCTTTGCGTTGGGAGCGAAAGATGTAGATTGCAACAAAGGCGTATGCAGGAAGTAACATAATCGTCGCTTTGGTGTTCTTCTTGTGTTACTCCAGTTTGCTCTGTCATTTTCCCCCGTTGTGCTGTAGGGGCCGTGGGGGTTGTGATCATGGTAAACTCTACTTATTTCTTGTGATCCCATCCCTGTTTTATCTCCATTTTGTTGTGTGTGAAAGTAGAGGCATCTTCCAGGGCCCGTAGTTAGCCGCGATTGTCTTTGACCTTGCTCGGTACATTAGACCCTTCTTTTCTTCTGTGCTCTGTTTTACGATATTGGAGGCGTGGTGTGTTTGTTGTTGTATAGTCTCGTTTCGCCATTTTTTTTAAGCGCGGCCCTCTCCTTTTGTCTATCGTTCGTGTTGCAATGATTCAATGGGGGAGTAATAGCGTCTCGTCTGATGCTAACTTATTTTACACCTTTCTAATGTTTACGTCGGCTCTGTCTTCTAGTTTTCGACGGAATATTGCGGCTTGCATCGGCTTTGAGGTTTTTTATCGTCTGCCCCTGATTCCTTTCTTTGCCGGCTTTAACTTATGATGCTAATCTTACATTGTGGAACTTTGGGTTGTTTTACCCGCTTATTTGCTAGTGACGCCTTTCTTTCTTTCGCTCTTTCTTACCTCGTTATGGCTCTCTTGATATTGTGTACCGCTCTTTAGGTGTAGAGTGCGCTTCGTTGCGGGATTATTGTAGGCTAAAATCTTTTCGGGGCACCTGTGGGATTATTCGCTACATGCTTCATGCTTGTGTTCCAAGAGGCATGCACACCGTTTTGCGGGAGTGCGGGTGCAGTCCTCTTTGTGTTGTCGGTATTGGGTGGCGTTTTGGACCGTGCGTCTTTCGCCCGCGGATTCCCTTTAACTTCGTTCTATTTTTCATTCTGTGATTTCTGTGCTTCATTTTTATGTTTTATGCTATTCAAGTAACCGCGCATCGATTCTCTCGTTCGTCTATGTGTAGAAAGTTACTTTTTATCCGTAGGTCGTGTTTTCTTTTTTTCCCTTATTTTTTTTATTTCTTCTCCCTTTTTTGGGTGGGTCTTTATTCGCCGACTAGAGATGTTGGTTTTTATCTGTATTCGACCCTATATGTTGCCCCCGATTCTTTTTTTTCAATATTAACCTTGCGTTGTAGTTTCGCGGTGGTTTCCCGGTTAAACGATACCATTTCTTTTGGTACTGGCTCATCCTTTATTATTTAGTCCGATTCATGCCTTCCTGCTCATTTGAATTGACATAGGTTGCCTTTCATACTTCCCCTTGTATGCATCTCCAGTTGTTTGTTGTGTTTCCTCTTCTTTTCTCTCGTTTATCTCCTTCACGTTTTTTTACGTCATTTAATCCGCCGTGATTCTGTGTCGTTGGACTATTTTTATTCCCAGGGTCTATCGTCGTGCTTCTGCTCTGCTATTTCATACGTCTCCGTTAATTAGGCGTCCGGACTTCGTGGGAGTTTTCTCTGCCCTTTTTTCGGCGGTTCACATTAGGTATTGCATTTATCACTTTTCTTTCTGCCGGTTTATGATTATCCATGTATACGTTTATTCTTCTTTAAGTCGTTGATACAGTCATCTATTTTTTTACGTCCCGTTATTCTTTGTACTCATTAAGATCTCTTAATCTGTCCTGTTGATTTAATTTTTCGTCACCTTTTTCTCCTGTTATCTTTTTATTCCTGGTCTCTGTTGGGTCAGTCCTTTATCCCTTCATATGTTTCCTCTTCCGTATATTCTCCTCCTGGGACTGACATTAAGTCTCTCGCTCTTGTTCTGATGGGTTCATTAGATAGGTAATCACTTTTTTGTGTTGCATCTCGTTATGGATTCTTTGCTTATTAGTATGGTATGCGGAGAATACAAAGAGACGGCATACGGCTTGTATTGCTCTTTTTGATTCGTGATTTTTATCCTTTGTCCACCTTTCTTCATTTCCTGCACCCCAGGACGACATCTACAGGCGGAGGGTCGGGCATGACCGTAGGCGCGCCTTTCACTTAGCTGGGCCCCTGCTTCCATCACTTTGTACCACATATTCATAGGTTGGTAGTGGCCTCTGTTTCCTGGGATATAACGACAGGTAAAGGTTGTATTTATACTTGTTTCTTTACCCTGGGGCACGCGTTCAATCTAAAAATTGTGGTACTGTGTTGGCAGGGCCCTCTCAGTGTACAGGTGATATTTGGCGGACCCCAATTTATGTTCTCCTGCTCTGTTTGGTCCTGATCTTCATTGGAGTGTCTCGGCATCATGGTCGTCCCTTTAGTTTCGTCGAGGGCCTAGAGAATGTTACGGTTGTCTGGTTGTGAGCCTCTGTTTGTGCCGTTTTGGAGTGGTGTTTTTGTATGTGTGGGTTTACATGGCATAACATGTGGTTCGGCCTTACTTGAATCCACACGCTACCGCACTTTATCTTGTTTTATTCCGTATTATTTCTCGACGCGGGATATTTTCTGGGCGTGTGACAATTGCCACATTCGCTTTTTCCTGTGCTTTCCTCCTCGCCTCATTTGTTTTCTTCATTTCTTCTCTTTCTGGTTACATGTGTTGTCTGTTCTTCTCTTCGTTTCCGCCCCTTGTTTTTGTATTTCTTTGTCCTCTTGATTTCCTTCTCTGACAAAATTTTTATTTATCTTATATAGTTCACTTACTTTACATTCCCTTTTTCATTCAATTACCTTCTTCTCTTTTACTTTTTTTTTAATATCAGTATTTTATCTTATTTTATATACATTTTTTATCACTCTTCCTCTACTTATTTATTTTATATTTTATTTATTATTTCCTAATATAAAACTAATTTCATTCATTTACACTTTATTATATCCGCCTTTTTTTTTCTTCTTCTTCTCTACTATATTTCTGAGTTTCTCTTATTTTTTTATTTTTGACCCATTTTTTACATTTTACCCTTTCACTTTTTTATTATCTCTACTCTTCATGAACTTCCTATTTCATAATTATCCACACTTAGATTTTTTTGTCTTTCATTTCTTTTTTTTTTTTACTTTTGTTCTTCTTTTTATTATTTCACTTTTCTCTTTCCTTATTGTTATTATTTTATCTTTATTTCTTTTTCATGTACTGTTTAACTTCCTTCTTTATTCTTTTATTTAACTTCTCTTTTCAACCTAAGATATTTTATCTCATTCGTTAAATATTATTAACTATTCATGTTTTTGTAATATACTATTTTTTTTTTGTTTTATTCCTTCAAACAATTCCTCTCAGTTTATTTCAATTGTATTTTTTGTTACATTTTTATTATCTGTATTCTCTTTTATTTCTTCCTTATTTTCTTTTATTCCTTTATTTCATGTTCATTAACTTTAATTTTCTCCGGTTACTTTATTTGTAGATACGAATTTAGCTTGCTTTTATCAAATTTTGTATTCATTCCTTTTATTTATTGTTTTTTATTTTTCAGATTCTTTTCCTTACTTACACCTGCAATTTTATAGTTTTTATTTTACTTGTTACAATTATTATTTTTATATTTTTCAATCTCTTCACATTCTTTTTCATCATATAATTCTTCCGTAACTCTTTAACCTTTTTTCTATTGATAATATATCTTTTAAAGCATCCACCCTCAACTCTACTTTACTGATTTCACTTTTTATTATTTTCCCTTATTTAGTACTTTACCTTATCATTCAATTTTTACAATTTACAATTATTCCATTCTTTTTTTTTAATTCTTTTTTCCCCACTCTCTTATTTATTTTCTACTTTTTATATCTTTTATTTATTCATATTTTTTCTCTTTTATTGTGTTCTTTTTCTTGGCTTTTACTTCTTTTTTTCCTGGATACTCTTTGGATATGTTTTCCATTTTATTTCCGTCTTTTATCTTTTTTTCACTTCCTTCCCTCTTACTCACTTTCTTGTCTCTTCTTTTTCTCTCCGTATGCTCTTGACTTCTCTAATCTATTTATTCTCTTTTTTTTTCCTCTTCTTTTCTCCCTCGTGTTCCCCACCATTATTTACCTGATGTTATCATTGCATACTTTCTCTTTTAAATCTTTGTTTTTTTTTTTCACCTTCTTTACATCCCTTCTATTTTTCTTCACCTCTTTCCCCCATCTCTTATATTCCCTCTCATTATTTTTTACCTCGACTTATTTTATTTATTTTTTTTATTTATTATTTTTTTCCTCTTCAATTTTTTAATTTTCCCATTTTTTAGACATCTATTTTTCCTCATTCACATCTTATTCTCTCTTTACTTTTTATCCTTTATCCTTTCTCTTTTTTCTCTTCTTTTTTTTTTCCTTTCTCTCTTCTTTTTCTTTTTTTTCTTCCTTTTTTCTTATTTTTTTCCTTTTCTTCTTTCTTTTTTTTTTTTTTTTTTTTTTCTTCTTCTTTTTTCTTTTTCTTTTTTCTTCTTTCCTCTTTCTTCTTTTTCTCTTTTTTTTCCTTTTTTCCTCCTTCTTTTTCTCCCTTTTTCTTATTTTTTTTTCTTCCTTTTTTCTTCTTTTTTTCTTTTTCCTCTTTTCTTCTTCCTCTTCTCTTCCTTTTTCCTTTTTTTCTTTCTCTTATTTTCTTCTTTTTTTTTTTTTTTTTTTCTTCCTTTCTTTCTTTTCCTTTTCTTTTTTCTTTTTTCTCTTTCTCTTTTTTTTTCCTTTTCTTTTCTTTTTCTTTTTTTTTTTTTCTTTCCTTTTCCTCTTCTCTTTTATTTTTTTCTTTCTTCCCTTCTCTTTTTTCCTCTTTCTTCCTTCCTTCTTTTTTTTTTCTTTTTCTTTTTTTTTCTTTTTCTTTTCCCTTCTTTCTTTCCTTTTTTCTCTTCTTTCTCCTTTCTTCTTTTCTTTCCCCTTTTTTCTCCTTTTTTTTTTTTTTTTTTTTCTTTTCTCCCTTCTTTTTTTTTTTCTTTTCTTATTTTCTCTTTCTTTCTCTTTTTTTTCTTTCCTCCTTTTCCTTCCTTTTTCCTTTCCTTTTTTTCTTTTTTCTTTTTTCTCCCTTTTCTTCTTCTCCTTTCTCTCTTTTCTTTTTTTTTTTTTTCTTTTTCCTTCTTCCTTTCTCTTTTTCTTTTCTTTTTTCCTCTTCTTTTTTTCTTCTCTTCTCTTTTTTCTTCTTTTTCTCTTCTTCCTTTTCTTCCTTTCCTTCTCTTCTCTTCCCTTCTTTTTCCTTTTATTCTTTTTTCCTTCCTTTTCTTTTTTTTTTCCCTTCCTCCTCTTTTTTCTTTTTCCTTCTTCTTTTTTTTTCTTCCTTTTTCTCCTTTTCTTTCTCCCTTCTTCTCTTTTCTTCTTTTTTTTTCTCCCTCCTCTTCCTCCCTCCTTTTTTTTTTTTCCCTTTTTCTCTTCCTTCCTTTCCTTTTTCCTTCCCCTTTTTCCTCTTCTTCCTTTCTTTTTTTCTCCCTTTTCCCTTCTTTTCTATCTTTTTTTTCTCTCTTCTTTTTTCTTCTTTTTCCTCCTCTACTTTTTTTCTTCTTCTTCTTCCCTTCTTCCCTTTTTTTTCTCTTCCTCTTTTTTTTTTCCTTCTCTCCTTTTTTTTTTCTTTTTTTCTTTCTTCTTCTTTTTCTTCTTCTTCCTTTCTTTTTTCTCTTTTCTTTTTTTCCTTCTCTTTTTCCTTTTCTTCTTTCTTTCTTCTCTCTTCTCCTTCCTCTCTTCTTTCTTTCCTTCTTCTTCTTTTCTTCTCTTTTCTTCTCTTCTTCTCTCTCTCTTTTTTCTTTTTCCTTCTCTTTTTTCTTTTTTCCTCTTCTTTTTTTTCTTCTTTTCTTTCTTCCCTTTTTCTTTTTTCTTTCCTTCTTCCCCTTTTTTCCTTTCTTTCTTCCTTCTTTTCTTTTACTTTTTTCTCTTCTTTTCTTTTTCCTTTTCTCTTCCTTTCTCTTCTTTCCCTCTTCCTTCCTTCTTTTTCCTTTCTTTTTTTCTTTTCCCTTTTCCTCTTTCCTCTTTTCTCTTTTTTTTTATTTTCTCTCTCTTCTTTTTTTTTCTTCTTTTTCTTTTCTTCTCCCTTTCTTCCTTTCTTCTCTTTTTTCTTCTTTTTTCCCTTCTTTTCTCCTTTCCCCCTTTTTTTTTTTCCTTCTCTCCTTTTCCTTCTCTTCTTTCTTCTCTCCTCTTCTTTTTCTTTTTTTCTTCTTTCCTTTCTTCCTTTTTTCTTTTTCTTTTCTTTCTTCTTTTTTTCTTTTTTTTCTTCTCTTTCTCCCTATTCCTTTTTCCTTCTCTTTTTTTTTTCTTTTCTCCTTCTTCCTCTTTTCTTTTTTTTTTCTTTTTTCCTTTTCTCTTCTTTTTTCCCTCTTCTTTTCCTTCTTTCCCTCCTTCCTCTTTTTCTCTTCTTTCTCTTCTCTTTCTTTTTTTCTTTCTTTTCCTTTTTTCTTCTTTTTCTTCTTCTTCTCCTTCTCTTCCTTTCTTCTCTTCTTTTCTTCCTTTCCTCTTTTTTTCCTCTTTTCTTTCTCTCCTTCTTTCTTTCCTTCTCCTTCTTTTTTTTTTTTTCTTTTCTCCTTTCTTTTTTTCTCCCTTTCTTCTTCCTTTCCTCTTCCCTTTCCTTATTCTTTTTTTTTCCTTTCCCCTTCCCTTCTTTCTCTCTTTCCTTTTCTTCTCTTCCCTCTCCCTTTTTTTCCTCCTTTCTTTCTCTTTCTCTCCCTTCTTTTTCTTTTTCTTTCTTTCCTCTTTCTCCTCTTTTCTTTTTTTTTTTTTTCTCTTTTTCCTTTTTTCTCCTTCTCTTTCCTTTCTTTTCTTTTCTTTTTCTTTCTTTTCTCTCCTCTCTTTTTCCCCTTTCTTCCTTTTTTCTTTTTTCTTTTTTTCTTTTCTTCTTTTCTTCCTTTTCTCTTTTCTTCCTTTTCTCTTTTTTTTTTTCTCTTTTCTTTTCTTTATTTCTTCCCTCCTCTCTTTCTCTCTTTCTCTTTTTTTCCCTCTTTTCTTTTTCTTTCCTTTTCTTTCTTTCTTCCTTTTTCTTTTTCCTTCTCCTCTTTTCTTTTTCCTTTTCCTTTCTCTTCTTTTCTTTTTTCTTTTTTTTCTTCTTTTTCCCTTCTTTTTTTCTTTTTTTCTCCTTTCTTTCCCTTTTTCCTTTTTTCTCCTTTTTTTTTTCTTTCTCTCCTTTTTTTTCTTTTTCTCCTCTTTATTCTCTTTTTTGTCCTTCTTCCTTTTCTTTTTTTCTTTTTTCTCTCTTCTCTCTCTCTTTTCTTTTCCTTTTTTTTTTCTTCTCTTTTCTCTCCCTCTTTCCTTTTCTTCTTCCTTTTTTCTTTTTCTTTCTTCCTTTTCCTTCTTTTTTTTTTTTCTCTTTCTTTCTTTTTTTCTTTTTCCTTCTTCCTTCTTTTCTTCCTCTTTCCTTTCTTCCTTTTCTCTTTTTTTCCCTTTTCTTTTTTTCCTTTACTTTTTTTCCTTTTCCCTTTTCTTTTTTTCTTTCTCTTATTTTTCTTTTTCCTTCTTTTTCTTTCCCTTCCTTTCTTTTTTTTTTCCCTTTCTTCTTCTTCTCTCTTTTTCTTTTTTTTTTTTTTTTTTTTTTTTTTCTTTTTTTCTTTTTTCTTTTTCTTCTTTTCTTTTTTTTTTCTTTTCTTTTCTTTTCTTCTCTCCTTTCTTTCTTTCCCTCTTTTCCTTTTCTCCCTTTTTTTCCTTTTTTTTTCCTTTTTTTCCCCTTCTTTCTTTTTTTCTTCTTTTCCCTTTCCTCCTTTTATTTTTCCCTTCCTTTCTCCTTCTTCCTTTTTTTTTTCCTTCCTTTTTCTTTTTTTCTCTTTATTTTTCTTCTTCCTATTTTTCCTTCTTCTCTTTCCTCCCTTTCTTTTCCCTCCTTTCTTTTTCTTTCCTTTCTTTTCCTTTTTTCTTTTTCCTTTCTCCTCTCTTTTTTCTTTCTTTCTCCCTTTTTTCTCTTTTTTTTTTTCTCCCTTTTTCTCTTTCTCCCTCTTTTTTTTTTTCTTTTTTCCTCTTTCTCTTTTTCCTCCCTTTCCTTTTCTTCTTTCTTCTTCTCTTTTTATTTCCCTCTCTATTTCTCCCTTCTCCTTTCTTTTCCCTTCTTTTTCTTTTCCTTCCTCCTCTTCCTCCTTCTTTCTCTTTTTTTCTCTTCTTTTTCTCTCTCCTTTTTTTCTTCTTCTTCCTCTTTCTCCCTCCCTTCCTCTCTTTCCTTTTTTTTCCCTTCTCTTTTTTCTTCCTTCCCCTCCTTTTCCCTTCTTCTTTTTTCTCTTTTTTTTCCTCTTTTCTCTTTTTCTCTTCTTTTTTTATTTACTTTTTTCTATCCTTTTCTTTCTCTCTTTTTCCTTTCTTCCTTCTTTTCTTTCTTCTTTTCTTTTTCCTTTTTTTTCTCTTTCTCTTTTCCTTTTCTTTTTCCTCTCTCTCCTTTTTTTTTTCTTCTTTCTTCTTCCTCTCTTTTTTTCCTTCTCCTTTTTTCCCCTCTTTCTTCTCTTCTTTCTCTTCTTTATCTCTCTTCTCTTCTTTTTTCTCTTTTTCTTTTTTTCCTTTCTTCTCCTTTTTCCCTCCTTTCCTCCCTCTTCCCCCTTTTCTCTTTCTTTTCTTTTCTTCCCTTCTTTTTTTTCTTTCTTTCTCTCTTTCTTTTCTTCTTCTCTTTCTTTTTTTCTTTCTTTTTTCCTTCTTTTTTCTTCTCCTCTTTTTCTTCTTTTCCTCTTTCCCTCCTCCTTCCTTTCTTTTTTTTCTTTCTTTTTTTCTTTCTTTTCCTCTTTCCTTTTTTCCTTTTTTTTCTTTTTCTTTTTTTTTTTTTTTCTCTTTCCCTTTTCCTTTCTCTTTTTTTCTCTTTTTCTTCCTTATTTTTTTTTTTTTTTTTTTTTTTTTTTTTCTTTTTTTCTTTCCTTTTTTTTTCTCCTCTTTTTTTCTTTCTTTTTTTTTTTCCCTTTTTTTTCTTTCCTTTTTTTTTCTTTTTTTTTTTCTTTCCTTTTTCTTTTTTTTTCTTCTTCCTTTCCTTTTTTTTTTTTTTCTTTTCTTTCTTTTTCCTTTTTCCTCTTTTTTCCTTTTTTTTCTCTTTCTTTTTTTTTTTTCCTTTTTCTTTCTTCCTTTCTTTTTTTTCTTTTTTTTTTCTTCCTTTTCCTTGTTTTTTTTTTCTCTTCTTTTCTTTCTTTTTTTTTTTTCTTTTTCTTCCTTTTTTCCTTTTTTTTTTCTTTTTCTTTTTTTTTCTTTTTTTTTTTTCTCTTTCTTTCCTTTCTTTTTTCTTCTCTTCTTTTTTTTTCTCCTTTTCCTTTCTCTCCTCTTTCTTCCTTCCTTTTTCTTTCTTTTTTCTTTTCTTTTTTTCTCCTTTCCTTTTTTCTTTTTTTCTTTTTTTTTTTTTTCTTTTTTTTTTTTTTTCTTTTTCTCCTTCTCTTTTTTTTTCTCTTTTTTCTTTTTTTTTTCTTTTTTTCCTTCCTTCTTTTTTTTTTCCTTTTTTTGTTTTTTTTTTCTTTTTTTTTTTATTTTTCTTTTTTTTTTCTTTTCTTTTTTCCCTTCTTTTTTCTTTTCTTTTTCTTTTTCCTTTTTTTTCTTTTCTTTTTTTTTCTTTTTTTCTTTTTTCTTCTCTTCCCTTTCTTTTTTTTTTTCTCCCTTTTTTTTTTTCTTTCTTTTTTTCTTCTTTCCTTTTCTTTTTTTGTTTTCTTTTCTCCTTTTTTTTCTTTTTTCCTTTTCCTTTCTTTTTCTTTTTTCCTTCTTTTTTTTTTTTTTTCTTCCTTTTTTTTTCTTTTCTCTCCTTTTTTTTTTCTTTCCTCTCTTTTTCCTCTTCTTTCTTTTTTTCCCTTTCTTTTTTTTTTTCTTTTTTTTCTCTTCTCTTTCTTTCTCTTTTTTTTTTTTCTTTTTTTTCCTTCTTCTTTCTTTTTTTTTCTTTTTTCTCCTTTTCTTCCTCCTTTCCTTTTCTTCTCTTTTTTCTCTTTTTTTTTCTCCTTTTCTTTTTTTTCTCCTTTTTTTCTTTCTTTCTTTTTTTTCTTCTCTTCTTTCTTTCTTTCTCTTTTTTTTCTTTCTCCTTTTTCTTTTTTTTTTTTTTTTTTCTCTTTTATTTTTTTTTTTTTTCCCTTTTTTTTTTCTTTTTTCTTTTTTTTTTTTCTTTTTTTCTTTTTTTTCTTCTTTTCTTTTTTTTTTTCTTTTTTTCTTTTTTTTTTCTTCTTTCTCTTTTTCTTTCTTTCTCTTTTTTTCTTTTTTTTTCTTTTTCCTTCTTTCTTTTTTTTTCTTTTCCTTTTCTTCTCTTCCTTTCTTCTTTTTTTTTTCTCTCTTTCTCTTTCTTTTCTGTTTTTTTTTTCTTTCTTCTCTTCTCTTTCCTTTTTCTTTTTTTTTCTTTTCCTTTTTTTTTTTCTCCTTCTTCTTTTTTTTTTCTTTTTTTCTTCCTTTTTTTTTTTTTTTTCTATTTTTCTTTTTCTTCCTTTTTTCTTTTCCTCTTTCTTTTTTTTTTCCTTCTCTTTCTTTCTTTTATTTTCTTCTTTCTTCCTTTTTTCTTTCCTTTTCTCCTCTTTGTTTTCTTTTTTTTTTTCTTCCTTTTTTCCTTTTTTTTTCTTCTTTTCTTCTTTGTTTTTTCTCCCTCTTTTCCTTTTTTTTTTCTTTTTTTCTTTTTCTCTCCTTTTTCTTTTCTTTTTCCTTTTCCTTTTTTCTTTCTTCCTCCTTTTTTTTTTTCTTTTTTTCTTCTCCTTTCTTTTTTTTTTTTCCCTTTTCTTTTTTTCTTCTTTTTTTTTCCTTCCTCTTTTTTTCTTTTTTCCTTTATTTCCTTTTTTTTTTCTTCTTTTTTTTCTTATTTTCCTTTTCTTTTTTTTCTTTTCTTTTTTTCCCTCTTTTTTTTCCTTTTTTTCTTCTTTTCTTTTTTTCCCTTTCTTTTTTTTTTTCTTTCTTCTCTCTCTTCTTTTTTTTTTTCTTTTCTTCTTTCTTTTTTTTTTTTTTTTTTTTTTTTATTTCTTTTTTTTTTCTTTCTCCTTTTTTTTCTCCTTTTTTTTTTTTTTCTTTCTCTTTTCTTTTTTTTTTTCTCTCCTTTTTTCCTCTTTTTTCCTTTTTTTTCTCTCTTCTTCTTTCCTTCTTTTTTTTTTTTCCCTTTTCCTTTTTTTCTTTCTTTCCTTTCCTTTTTCCTTTTTTTTTTTTATTCTCCTTCTTTTTCTTCTTTCCTTCTTTTTTTTTTTTTTCTTCTTCCTTTTTCCTCTTTTCCTTCTTTTTTTTCTTCTTTTTCCTTTTTTTTTTTCCTTTCTTTTCTCTTTTTTTTTTTTTTTCTTTTTTTCTTCTTTTTTTTTACTTTCTTTCTTTCTCTTTTTTTTTTTTTCTTTTTCTCTTTCTCTTCTTTTTTTTTTTTCTCTTTCTTTTCTTCTTTTTTTCCTCTTTTTTTTTTTTTCTTCTTTCCTTTTTTCTTTTTTTTTTTTTTCTTTCTTTTTTTCTCTTTCTTTTTTTTCTCCTTCTTTTTTTTTTTGTTTTTTTCTTTTTTTTTCTTTTCTTTTTTTTTTTTTTTTCCCCTTTTTTTTCCTTCCTTTCCTTTTTTCTCTTCTCCTTTTTTATTTTTTCCTCTTTTCCTTTTTTTTTTCTTTCTTTTCTTTCTTTTTTTTTTTTTTCTTCTCTTTTTTTTCCTTGTTCTTTTTTTTTCTTCTTTTTTTTTTTTTCTTTTTTTTCTTTCCTTTCTCTCTTTTTTCCTCCTTTCTTTTCTCTTCTTTTCTTCTTTTCTTTTCTTTTTTTTTCTTTTCCCTTTTTTTTGTTTTTTTTTTTTTTCTTCTTTTCCTTTTTTTTTCTTTTTTTCTTTTTTTTCCTTTTTTCCTTTCCTTTTTCTCCTTTTTCCTCTTTTCTTTTCCTTTCTCTTTTTTCTTTTCTTTTTCCTTCTCTCTTTTTTCTTTTTTTTTTCTTTTTTTTTCTCTCTTCTCTTTTTTCTTTTTTCTTCTTCTTTTTTTCTTTCTCTTTTTTTTTTTTTTTTTTCTTTTTTCTCTCTTTTTTTTCTTTTTTTTCTCCTCTTTCTTTTTCCTTTTTCTTTTCTTTCTTCTCTTTTTTCTTTTTTTTTTTTCCCCTCTTTTTTTTTCTTTTTTTTCTCTTTTCTTTTCTTCTTTCCTCTCTTCCTTCCTTTCTTTTTCTTTTTTTTTTTCTTTCCTTTCTTTCTTCTTTTTCTCTTTTTTTTTTTTTCTCTTTTTTTTTTTTTTTTCTTTTCCCCTTCCTTTTTTCTTTCTTCTTCTCTCTTCTTTTTTTTTTTTCTCTTTTTTCTTTCTTTTTCTTTCCTCTCTTTTTTTTTTCCTTTTTTTTTTTCTCTTTTTTCTCCTTCTCTCTTTTCTTCTTCTTCTTCTTCCTTTTTTTCTTTTTTTCTCCCTTTTCCTTCCTTTTTTCTTTTTCCTTTTTCTTTCTCCTTTTTTCTTTTCTTTTTTTTTTTTATTTCCTTTTTTCTCTTCTTTTTTTCTTTTTTTTTTTCTTCTTCTTTCTTTTTTTCTTTTCCCTTTTTTTATCTTTTTTTTCTTTTTTTATTTCTCTTCCTTTTTTCTTTTTCTCCTTTTTTCCTCTCTTTTTTCTTTTTTTCTTTTTTCTTTTCCTTTTTTTTTTTTCTTTTTTTTTCTTTTTTCTTTTTTCTTCTTTTTTTTTTTTTTTTTCTTCTTTTCTTTTCTTTTTTTTTTTTCTCTTTTTCCTTTTTTTTCTTTTTCTTTTCTTTTTTCCTTCTCTTTTTCTCTTCTTTTTCTTTTCCTCTTCTCTTCTTTTGTTTTTCTTTTTTTTTCCTTTTTTTTCTTCTTATCTTTTCCTCCTCTTTCTTTTTTCTTTTTTCTTTCCCTGTTTTTTTTTTCTTTTCTTTTTCTTTTCCTTTTCCTCCTCTCTTTTCTCTTTTTCCTTTTTCTTTTCTTCTCCTTTTTTCTCCTTTTTTTCTTTCTTTCTTTTTTTTTTTTTCCTCTTTTTTCTTTTCTTCTTTCCTTTATTTTTTTCTTCTCTTTTTTTTTCCTTCTTTCTTTTCTCTTCTTTTTTTTTTTTTTTTTTCTTTTTCTTTTTTTTTTTTTTCTTTTTTTCTTTTTTTCTTTCTTTTTTTTTCTTTTTTCCTTTTTCTTTTTTTTTTTCTTCTTTTTTTTTCTTTCTTCTTCCTTTCTTTTTTTTCTTTTTTTTCTTCTTTTTTTTTTTTCTTTGTTCTTTTTTTTTTTTCTTTTTTTTCTCTTTTCTCTTTCTTTTTCTCTTTTCTTTTTTTTTTTTTTCTTTCTCTTTTTTTTTTTTCTTTTTTCTCCTTTTTTTTTCTTCTCTCTTTTTTTCTCTTCTTTTCTTTTCTTCTTCTCTCTTTTTTTTTTTCTCTTTTTCTTTTTCTCTCTTTTTTTTTATTCTCTTTTTTTCTCTCTTTTCTTTTTCCTTCTCCTTTTCCTTTTTCTTCTTTTTTTTTTTTCTCTCTCTCTTTTTTTATTATAATCGTCATCATTTCGATTATAATCATGATTATCATAGTTCTCATCACTTGTTATATAAGGTAAAATGAATTGTTACATGTTATTTTCTAAGACGAGCACGCCACTGCCGTGATCGTTATCGTCGTCATCATCTTCATCATTATCTTCACCACCATCATCATCATATTCATCTATTATCTTTACTACTATCACATCCCCCACTATCATGACAATCCATGTTTATATCAGACAAGCATGTATAAGTTATCATTACCATTTATTTCTTCTAATCGTAACTTACATAACTGAGAAGCGACTGAAATGAAATAAACAAAGAAATCAGCAACAAACAAAGAAAGGCACACCATGGCAAAATAAATAACTTAACATGACGGTTCACAAAACTGCATAGCAACGAACCCGGTCACCGAAACGTTCAAAGCACAGTTTACTGTAGTCCACAAAGTAGCTCTGAATAGATGCATTCAACCATCCTCCTTGGTCTTCCAATGCTTGGGGAAGGTCCCAGTGGTACAGAGTCACCATTGGTCTGTGAATAAAAGCCATTGGTAAATTAACATCGTCAGCATGATTTCATGATCATTATCGCTTACACCATGAACATTGAAATGGCTGCAGAAAATTTCATCTGAGGTTCTTGTTCAGAATAGATAGACATGATTCGAAAGTTGCGCTTCACAACACTTACCTGGATATACTCACCCGGACATTCAAGAGTACAAGGTAATGGACGCCAGTACTAGCTGGAGAATACATCAATACACATGGGAAGAAGCATGGACAGTATTGATATAATCAGTACAGTACGGACTCGGCTGCCGGATGCTGACGAGACTCTGACGCTTACCCGAGTACACGAACTGGGACTGAAGCCTGGTGAAGTTCGAAATTCCGCCTTTAAGGTGAAGAAAGGAGATACAAGAACAAACTCTTCATCCATCCATCCATCATGTGCCATGCCGGTAAGCGTGGGCGGTCATATTCTGCCATCTCACTCGATCACCAGAGTCGTGGATCAGCTCCGTGTTTCTGTCTCGACCATGCCACAAGGCCAAGCCATCCAGGTACTTGCTTCTAGGTCTTCCCCTTGGTTTGTTCCACTCGATCTTACCAGTTGCCACCAAGTTCTCCAGATCATTTCTTCTCATAACATGCCCAAAAAATTGTGACTGTCTAATGTCTCTAATCAGTTTACGATCTTCATTTGTTTCTTGAAGAACTTGTTCATTGGTCTTTCTGGCTGTCCATGGTATTCTTTGCATTTTCCTCAGAAACCACATTTCTACAGCCATCAGATGTTTTTTTCAGCCTGACTGCTCATTGTCCAAGCTTCACATCCATATAATCCTCCGAAGTCGGAGAGTGTCTGCCTGTACGGCGAGGAACCACCAGTCTGCACACCAATAAGCCAGACATGGGACAACGGATACTCACGCAAAACTCAGGTCCTGTAAGACATCACACTGATGTTGGACAACAGGATGTCTTCATCCGACATACAGGACTTCGCGTTGGAGCTCAAGCCAACGAACACAAGCAAGCAAGCAAGCAACATCCATATAAGAGTACAGGTTCTATGTAGTATCTCAACACTCTTTTTCTCGTTTCAACTGACATCTTTTTATTGGTCAGTATGTTTTTCATCTTGCTAAAGGCTACTTTTGCCATGGCGATTCTTGTTCTAATCTCTTCAAGGCATCTCCCATCAGATGGTATTACTGTTCCGAGATAATTTTACCTATTCACTTGTTGAAGAATATTCCCATTTACTTGTATATTACTTTGTGGTATTTCGTTCTTCTTAGTGACGACCATAATCTGTGTCTCTTTACAATTTAATTCTAACCCTAGTTGTTCACTGTCTGTAACAACCGCATCTACTAAATTTTGCAGGTCCTGTTCATTGTCTGCAATCAAGACTGTATATCATCTTCATGGGAGTAGTATTTTGGGTTCGCTGCTGTATCGGAGGACTGAACCTGCATGGGAATACCCAATGTGCAGTGATGTCGTTTGACATACCATATCATAACGTAATATGTGATATAGCATAGCATAACATAATATGTGACATAGCATAACGTAACATAATATGTGACAGCATAACATAATATATTACATAACATAACATAATATTTGACATAGCATAACATAATATATGACACAACATTACATAGTAGGGGGCCGAGTGGTCTCGAGGTATGGTGTCCGCCTCGAGTGCTGGAGGTCCCGTGTTCAAGCCCCGGTGAGGGTCGGGATGTTTTCAAGTAGACTTCTAGTTATAAAATTGTCCCTAGTCTCTGGGTAGTGAGATCGGACGCCCCTGTGTATTGTTGCGCACGTAACAAATCCCTTGACAGTTGGAAATCGAAAAAATAGTAGTTTAACAGCGCTGCCTGGGCAAAATTTCTAGTTAAAAATCTACCCAATGTATTTCAGGATCCTCGCTGGTGCTACGGAGTTCGTGCACTGAGCTGAGATTCTTCGGACTCAGGCTTGATTTAGGAGTAGAACGGAGCACTTATGGGTTATACCCGTGTGCCGCGATGTTGATCCGTCGAATAAAGTAAACTAAATAAACTAAACAACATAACATAGTATGTGACATAACAAAACATAATATGCTAATCATCGTCTAGAAAAGATTGTGACAAGCAGAAAGATCGATGGTATTTGAAGAAAAGGCAAACATGCTGGATGGACCCTCAAAGCTGGATGCAAGACGATCAGCCGTCGAGTAAATCAACATCACGGAAGGGATCTGTTTGTGACGGAATATATCACCTGCGCAATTTGGCATGGCACATGGTAATTGTGAACGGACCTAAGGTATTAAAAATAAATTTTAAATTTTCCCCGAATTACAGATCTTGTTATATCTACTTTCTTATTGTCTTCTTGATAGTGTTTGCCGGCGGGTTCTCTTTTGTGACCATTTCTTCTTTCTTTTTTCCCTGTCAATGGGTTTAGTCGTCGTTGAGTGAGGTATGCTTAGAAGGACTCATCCTTTGATCTAGTTGCTTTTGTGTCCCTTTTCAGTGTCTGACCAATGAGCACCTCAGACAAAAACTTGGCTGTCTCTGCAATCTTTTCGTCGTCCCATTCGGATATATCATTGAAATTTTCGACAGGTTTATCGGTTTTCTTCTCTAGGCTGAATTGACAAATTTCCGGTTGGAAACTGGTTTCCCCTTAAATTTTTTTGTTCATGGAATGAATGTTGGCTTTAGCTTGAGGTTTTTTCATTGGTCTTTGGTTTGGGTTTTTCTGTCGGTTTTTTGTAGTTTTGCATGTCTTCGCTGGCTTGTTTTTGGTTTGCTCCTTTCGACTTGTGTTCTCTCTATGTTTTAAATTTGGGGATGAAAAATTCACAATCTATAACCCGGGGAAAAATAAATAAAAGCAAAATAAAAAGGGTGAAAAACAACACTTAAAAGTAACAAAACAAGCAGTGAAATATTGAAGAAAACTGACTAAATATTGTTGGCTGCTTAGTAGCTCAACCTGTGTTTTAATTGCTGTTGATCTTCACTAATCCATAACCACGGTTGAAATATAAATAAAAGCAATTAACCTATAAGGAGTCAAGTAACACATACATTAAATAATGTAACATAACAAACAGTGAATTGTTGAAGAAAACTAACTGAATATTGTTGGCCAGCAGATCGTTAATGAGGTTGTTGAATATAACCCCCTTCCGTTGAGTCCCCAAAAGGCCACCCGGGCAATATTCGCACCAGGAGATAGAGAACCGGTAGTGCGTGGTCTGAAATGTAACATGGGATTTCACAATTATGGTCAATGTTTTGGTTGCAAGTAAATACACGTAGCTGGCAACAAACAAGTGAAACTAGTGGCGGATTAAATTTCGGGTTTTGTGTTGGGGTTTGCTGGTTAACCCCCACCCCGGTCAGTTAGACTAAAATTGCCCTTTTGCCTTGAATGAGGACAAAAAATTTACAAGTACCTCACAAGTCGGTTCGCCTGTTGGCGATGGTCATTGGTATTAGGGAAAGCTAATCAATCAATCAATCATGTGCCATGCCGGAAAGCGTGGGCGGTCATGACTCGCCATTTGACTCGATCACCAGTGTCGTGGATCAGCTCAGTGTTCCTGTCTCGTCCATGCCATGTGGCCAAGCCATCCAGGTATTTTCCTCTCGGTCTTCCTCTTGGTCTGATCCCCTCGATCTTGCCAGTTGTCACTAAGTTCTCCAACCCATTTCTTCTCATAACATGTCCAAAAACTTTTGACTGTCTACGTCTAATTTCTCTAATCAGTCTACGATGTTCATTTGTCTCCTGTAGTACTTGGTCATTGGTTTTTTCTGTCTGTCCATGGTATTCTTTGCATTTTCCTCAGAAACCACATTTCTGCAGCCATCAGATGCTTTTCAGCTTGACTGCTCATTGTCCAAGTTTCACATCCATACAAAAGAACAGGCTCTATGTATCACCTCAACACTCTTTTTCTCGTTTCAATTGACATCTTGTTATTGGTCAGCTAATGCACACGCGGAAATCAGTATAGAGGTAATTGCCGTATATTGCACGTATACGCTTGAGTTCAAAATGAGCGAGCGTAAGAAAGGAATTACAACTGTGTTATTAAGAACAGTGAATATAATTTAGAATTACAGTGTGGTCGACAAATTCCGCTACTCTTCTGCACTTTAATCCAATTCGTCGTACAAGCCATTCTTCACCCAGCTACGGTGAGCTGTGTTGTGATAAACGCTCCCAAGGCGCCAGGGGAGACGCTTTAAAGACACAATAGATCTCACTAAAAGCTTTTGGATTTCATCACGACACTTGGGAGACTGCTTTCAAGGACCGAAATTCGTGACGTACATCATTAGTCAAGGGTGTATGTAGTCACTTGGGAAGCAAAGTGCAAGAGCTGTGAAAAATGGCTGGAAAAAGCCACCGGAGAACTTGCCTCCTGGAACGTTAAGCATTCTTCGACAACATTGACAACGAACATTTCGAGTCAAAATAGGCCTTACCAGCCATCTTAGAACTCATGGCTCCAAACTTTCAACATCACTGGATGATACAAAAATAAGAACATGGCTTACCCCTAAATGTTTATTAAGTTGAACGTCCTCCTTGTATTTGTGGTAGCTGTCGCACGTGACGTCACCGGTTTCGTTGTGGGCCAGTAGGTGATTGTGTGCGAACGTGTCCCAGATACTTGGGCCTTTGCCTGGTTGTAAGACATAGTCAGCCGTTACCAGCGTTTCTTGAAAGTAACATTAAAACACTCTCCTCCTCCTCTTCCTCCTCCTCCTCCTGCCCCTCCTGCTCCTGCTTCTGAAGAAGAAGAAGAAGAAGAAGAAGAAGAAGAAGAAGAAGAAGAAGAAGAAGAAGTAGAATGAGGAGGAGGAGGAGGAGGAGGAGGAGGAGTAGGAGGAGGAGGAAGAATAAGAAGAAGAAGAAGAAGAAGAGGAAGAAGAAGAAGAAGAAGAAGAAGAAGAAGAAGAAGAAGAAGAAGAAGAAGAAGAAGAAGAAGAAGAAGAAGAAGGAGGAGGAGGAGGAGGAGAAGAAGAAGAAGAAGAAGAAGAAGAAGAAGAAGAAGAAGAAGAAGAAGAAGAAGAAGAAGAAGAAGAAGAAGAAGAAGAAGCAGGATGAGGAGGAGGAGGAGTAGGAGGAGGACGAGGAAGAAGAAGAAGAAGAAGAAGAAGAAGAAGAAGAAGCAGAAGAAGAAGAAGAAGAAGAAGAAGAAGAAGAAGAAGAAGAAGAAGAAGAAGAAGAAGAAGAAGAAGAAGAACTACCACTCAACCTACCATCTTCATCCCAGCCTCCTTCTATCTGAAAGGCAGCAGTGGCCGTAGCCCAAGCAAAGTCCTCTGGGAACTGGCCATAGAGGATGTCGAACTCATTCTCCAATTTCACCACCCCTGTTGCCTGCCCCCCTCTACCACTGGGACATTCGAGATAAACATATTACTAAATTAATGACAGGCGTATAGGGTTGGACTACACATGGTACACAATCATATGGACAAGTATTATAATGTAAATTTCCGTTCACTAAGTATTGACATTGCGGAAGATACAACGAAACAAAACAAATAACAGAATAACCCTAGAGTCGATATATCGTCCTTTTGTCCAAATTGGAGTTCACATGTGTGGCTATATAGTATACTTCGGCACTCAATCAGTTAAGAGGGGCATTTCCGTGTTTGACTGACTATACAGGGTGTATTTTTAATGACTGTGCAGTGTTTGAAAATATTGCCGGTCCAAGTTTTGTATTTACCTATTATGTTGCATGAACTTTACAGAGGGTGAATATAAAAGTTGGACCAGAAATATTTTCAAACACTGAACATTAATTAAAAGTACACTCTATACAAAGCTAGGCGTGAGATTGACTCGGTTCCTAACTGCATTGAGAGACGGAGGTCGGCAGAAAAATCATCTGTTAGAAGTGACACTCGCTGATAGTAAAGGTTAACTGGCATCATCATTATCAAGTGTACTGCCGACTGGCGTGAAAAATCTTGCCGTCTACAACAGCATGTGAATCTGAGGATATACCATCTGTATCAGCTGCGGGTGATTTGGAAGCTGACCGCCTTGCATTGGTTTCCATACAATGGTATTTGTGCCGGTTGTTCAGAAAGCAATGATAAATACTGAACGTAAACTTGCCAAGAAATCACAAAAAGTAAAAAAAAATGCTGGGGTTGACTGCGACGTCCTGTCTAGGATGTGCAACTAACTAACCACTTTTATTGTAATTTCATGTTTCACCAGTACACTTTTACTACAGGTGCTCTAAAAAGACAGGTAGATAATGATATGTAGGAAATGTTAAGAAGGCTAAAACGCCTAGACTGCGGTAGGATATTTGGTATGAGAATGCATCATCACTAGTGTAGAATGGCTTGCCTCGCCTCAGAGGTCACAGATTGTGGAATTGTAAGGAACTTTCTGCCCTAGTCATGCGGGAGGGCGGGGGGAGGGGAGGGGTGGGGGGTGAACAGGCTCATAGGCTGGCTGGCGGGGAATGCACCTCTCGGTGGTAGATTACCAATGGACAAAGGAGAGGCGTCCGACGCCTGTGGGAGCATGTGGAGAAAGCGGGAGGAACAGACTGAGAACGTGTATGTGGAGAGAATAATATAACGGGGGTGCGGCATGAGCTCTGGACGAATCTGAAAACAGAGAGGGAAGGCGAGGAGAACTTTCAATCAAATGGCAGTTGGAATCATTAGCAACATGACTTTTCTCTGGCTGTTGAACGAGGGGACACGTGCGGAAATGTCCAGAGTGCAGTGATGTCGGTTCTTAGCTCATCTCAACTCTATACATCATCACTTTACGAACTAGCTTAACAAGAAAAACAATGATGAAGCAGGTGAAACAACCGCCTACCTGTAACCTTTCTTGAATCCGTTGTCTCGTATAACATTAGCATAATAAATTGCTGAAGCTTTCGGAGTTCTAGTTCTGTTTGGATTTGTGAAGTCCACGGAGTAGAGGCCATATTTCTGCGTGTAGCCACTTGTCCACTCGAAGTTGTCCATGAGTGACCAGGCAGTGTACCCTCTGACATCGCAGCCATCTAATTTAATAGCTGGAATGTAGTATAGTAAAAACAATATAATAGCTTGTTTTGTGTTATTCATTAGACGATAGCATACTCCCAAAATATCAAATCGACCTGTGGCACGATCATTGGTCTCAAACGTATCATGATGGAAGCATCGACATCCAATATGAACAAACTACCAGCCAATCATATCTCTCCTTTAGAGGTCAGCATGATCTAATGGATAAGCGCACTTGCCATTAAACTTCTGGTGCGCTGAATCCGAATTAGCGGGTTCAACCCCTACACTGGCCAGTTAGATTAAAATGTTGATTCCCCGTCCTTGACTTGGGGACTTAAATTAGAACTACCTATGAAGTCGGAGTGGGTTCGGCGAAGGACACTGATAATAGGGAAAGCTAATTCACACGCAAAAATTAGTCCAGTGCACTAGAAGTCTCAATTGTTTGCCTGTGTTCCTGCCTCTTGGAACCTTTTGTTCAAGATGTCCGCGGTGTCCTGCGTCCATCTTAGTCCATGTCGACCTCTGCCTCCTGTGACATCCAACATGCCTTCGCTCACTGGTCTTTCCAAGTCACTGTGACGGTCCTTAAATAAACATGTATTGTTTGGCCCTCATAGGTGTAGAAGAACAAAGTAGGAAGTAGAGGACGTAGTAGAGAACATAAACATTGAAAATGTGTCCTCTAATCCTTACTTCATTCTTCTACTCCTATGAATGAAAAACCTAAACACGAGAAGTACATAGTGAGCTTAACTAAAACATGATTACATGTAGCAAAATGTATTCATGTTCTAGTAAAACTCACCGTTTACTTCTTGTATTGTTGATGATTCATTCACTGACTTTTTAAGCTTTACTGCAGTTCTCTTCCTTGACAAATACTGAAGTATTGGAAAGATCAGATTGTGTGACGGTTTGTTCCAGCTCAATCTTCCCAGACTTAGATGGATAGGACACGTTAGGAGGATGGATGGTGGTAGACTACCAAAGGAAATCTTTATTTTTTGTTGTTGTTGTGAATTACAGATGGGTAAGAGATCTTTATTACGATACAAAGATGTATGTAAGCGGGACATGAGTGATACAGGCAATGATCTTGCACATTGGGAGCACGTCGCAGCTGTTGCATGGATGACAAAGATCAGAAATGGAATAAAAACAAAGGAGAAAATGATTACAGATAGGTCACACACTGAGCGCGTGAGACGTAAAATGGTGAGTGATGATGAAAATGACCATGTGTTCACATGCATCCATTGTGAACGAACATTTACAGCGCGAATTACTCTGATCAGTCACATTCACTACCGCCATTGGTTGAAATTATGCCTTTTTGAAGCACAATGTAACAAACTATCGTCTGTCAAGACGGCAATGGGCCAATAAATGAGTTCTCCTTCATCTAGTGTTAATGTCTACGTCTATGAACGCCACATAATACATGCGTGTTTATTTATAAACTGCCTTGGTGGTTTCAAAAGGTTCCCAAATTGATATTTCCAAGCCATCTGGGCGTTTTTTATCTGGCGCTGTGTCGAAGAGCTTACTAAAGCTGTCCGCAATCCCGCTTACTGCGTTTGAAACATAGCTGCTGGAGATTTGGAAGCAGATCGCCTTGCTCTGGGTTTTCTACAATGGCGTGAGAGCCGGCCATTCAGAAAGCATTAACAAGCTACTGAAAGTAAACTTGCCCAAAAATTACAAAGAGCCAAACAATGCTGGGGTTGACTGCAACGCCCTATAAAGGATATGAAACTAACGAACTGTGACGTTTAATGAGGTGAAATATTTCAGTTTTTAAAACATGGTGCACTTTCTAAGCCATCTTTTCATGTTCATCTACAAATTAGGACATTCTAAAAAAAAATCACTAATCTCTAATATGTTCTGACCTTTCAACACCTGGTTGAGATGCTGGCGATAGTATGTGATTCTGTGAGCATCCCTCAACGACCCATTCTTGTCAGACACGCCATTCTCTGTCAGGTACACGGGGATGTTCTTGTATTTGTCCTTTATCCAGTTGAGAAGTCCTCGGTATCCCAGCGGATAATTCAGCAATAGGTTCACGGCAGCACTAAATATCCAACAACAACAACAATTCAACGAACCATCAAAGAACAGCAGCTTGGTGGATTTTCAAAGGTTTCAAAGGATTAAAAGTCAAGAAGACCGATTTCATTGCACTGGGTTATATACCAGATCAATCAATCAATCATGTGCCATGCCGGAAAGCATGGGCAGTCATGACTCGCCATTTCACTCGATCACCAGAGTCTTGGATCAGCTCAGTGTTCCTGTCTCGACCATGCCATTTGGTCAAGCCATCCAGGTATTTACTTCTCGGTCTTCCTCTTGGTCTGTTCCCTTCGATCTTGCCGGTTGTCACTAAGTGTTCTCCAATCCACGTCTTCTCATGACATGTCCAAAAATTGTGACTGTCTTCATCTAATTTCTCTAATCAATTTACGATTTTCATTTGTCTCCTGTAGTACTTGGTCATTGGTTTTTCTGTCTGTCCATGGTATTCTTTGTATTTTCCTCAGAAACAACATTTCTGCAGCCATCAGATGTTTTTCAGCTTGACTGCACATTGTCCAAGTTTCACATCCATACAAAAGAACAGGCTCTATGTATCACCTCAACACTCTTTTTCTCGTTTCAATTGACATCTTTTTATTGGTCAGTATGTTTTTCATTTTGCTAAATGCTACTTACGCCATATGGCTCGGTCTTTTTCTGAAGAACAGCCTGTCGAAAGCGTCGCACAAGGCATGAACTTCGTATCTCCAGCGATGACCCCAGGAGTTTAGTCGAAAGGCATTATACAATATTAATAGGAACGTCTGTCAAGAGAGTGGTCTAACATATGTCAATAAACCACGAATGCACAGCACTTTTGTGGGAAGATATTACACAGAATCAACAAGTATTTGTATTTCACATAAATATCAATTGGGGATCCCTTTGAGGCCACTAAGAAAGGTCAAAAATAAAGACACATGTATTATTGGAAGGAAAAGGTACAAATAATGCAATATATACATTACGAACACTATTAGAAAGATCAGTAGAGACAAAGGAAGACATACATTTGTGCGTTATAGATTATACTAAGGCATTTGATAATGTAAAACATGATGAAATTATTAAAATGTTGGAAGATATTAACATTAATGGGAAAGATCTCAGAATAATAAAAAAAATATTTACTGGAACCAAATAGCAGCAATTAAAATAGGAAATAAAGACGGGAATTATGAACACATAAAGCTGGGAGTAAAACACGGGTGTGTTTTGTCACCAGATCTCTTCTCCCTCTATAGCGAAGTAATAATGAGAGAGATCAAAGAAAAGGCCAGGTATAATATTCCGAGGTTATAATATAAATAATATACGCTATGCAGATGACACAGTATTGATGGTGGATATACACAAAAGATCTACAACAACTGTTGGACATTGTAGTAACAGAAAGTGCAAAGAAAGGACTCTCCTTGAATATCAAGAAAACAGTAACAATGGTGATATCAAAGAAACAGGTAACGCCCAAATGTGAAATAGAGATAGAAGGGAATATTTTTCACCAAGTGGATAGTTTTAAATATCTAGGGACATTTGTAACATCAGATGGAAGATGCACAACAGAGATTAAGAGCAGAATAGGGCAAGCAAAAGCCGCATTTCAGAAAATGAAGAATATCTTATGCAATAAGTCGCTATCAATGAATGTAAGAAACAGAGTGCTAAGGTGCTAGATAGAACCTGTTTTGCTATATGGCTGTGAATCTTGGAATATAAATGAACAAATTAGGAAGAGATTGGAAGCAACAGAGATGTGGTTCCTTAGACGAATGTTGCGAATTATTTGGATGCCAAAGTAACTAACAACGAACGCCTGAAAGAGGCTAATGGAACAATAAGACAGAGGCATCAACTGTTTTTGGTTGGTCATGTGATAAGAAGAGAGGCATTACAGAACATTGTGACAACTGGGAAGATCGAGAGGAAGAGAGTTAGAGGCAGACCAAGAGAAATGATGCTGGATGGATTGCGACGGTGGCATGGTGGAATATCAACGGTAGAGTTGATCCAGAAAACCAAAGACCGAGATTTGTGGGAAGTCATGAACGCCTACGCCAAGTCGACTTAATGATGTATTGTTTGGCTGTCAAAGACATAGAAGAACGAAATAGAGACTAGAGGACGCACTAGAAAACATACAAAGTGAAAGCCATAGTTACCGACCGGGATTCCAACTTGCACTTGAAGATAACAACGGTTCCTCTCTGCAGGCAGAGTTATATTTCGACGCATAACCAACTAGACACCACTAAAAACAGTGTCTTAATTAGCCGGGTCGATCATCCTCAAATAATAATAGATAAGAGAACCAACGGCTGCAACAGAATATAACGATAGGCCATAAAAGGTTGGATATACTAAACACGGACACGGTATAAACACCTTACAACGGACTCCATAAAGGTGAACATAAATCAAAGGTGGGAAATCCAGATAAAATAACAAATAAACATACGTGAACTACGATACAACGAACGACGTTGCGATTATAATAATCTTCATCAGGAACGGAACAACACGAAAATTTCTGAAGCAAAACATGAAATTAGAAAATATAATAATATAATGTGAATAACAAAGACACAAACAATAGATTGCAAAATTTATTGCGTGGCATATTTCGCTGCATCTCGTCAAGTGCATACTGCAGAATTCACACAACATAAAGTAAATTAACTAGATAAATCATTCAAGCTGGAATATACACATGTTCACACAGTAATGTCGATTGTCTACCACGGTAATTTTAAACTGACTAACATGTCTTTCTGTTTGCACAAATCTGACTAATCATTATTGCTACTACAAACTTTAACAAGCGAGTATTTATATAATATAATATAATATAATATAATATAATATACTATAATATAATATAATATAATATAATATAATATAATATAATATAATATAATATAATATAATATAATATAATATAATATAATATAATAATATATAATAATAAACACAATTCCTTCGTTGTTAGGCAGGCGGCGTCTTGCTGCAGGAGCAAGTCTATTTCAACGAATTACCAGCTAGACCCCCTTAATCCTGTTCGATATTCTCAACATTCTTCTCTGTCCACAGTATTCTCAAACTTCTTCTCTGTCCACAGTATTCTCAAACTTCTTCTCTGTCCACAGTATTCTCAAACTTCTTCTCTGTCCACAATATTCTCAACAATCTTCTCTGTCCACGATATTCTTAACATTCTTTCTTTCCTACATATTCTGAACATACTTCTCTGTCAACAATATTCTCAACATTCATCTCTGTCCACAATATTCTCAACACTCTTCTCTGTCCATGATTTTCTCAACACTCTTCTCTGTCCATGATATTTTCAACATTCTTTTGTTTCTACAATATTCGCAACACTCTTCTCTGTCAACAATATTTTCAACATTCATCTCTGTCCACAATATTCATGAACATTCTTCTTCACACCATATCTCCACTGACTTAACAAACGAAGATTACAAAAGATGAAACGCCAAACGACTGCAAAATAACTTTTCTACACCAACCATATTGATTTACATTATGTTACCTACTTTGTTGTCTGCGATCTTTGACTGCCTGCTTCTAAAATTTCATCATAATTTGTCGAATTGGAAGTATACCGAGTTGACGTCATAAAAAGTGACTGGTAATAATTCACACCAAGAAAATCAGCACTTCCTGCAAACGTGAAATTAAATATTAGTACATTGTATTCTGAATAATCAAAACTTCGAGCGATTTCAATAGATAAGATGGGATGAGTTGAGATCATGCAAACGGTTTTTTTTTTATTCCGGCAGGTTAGTTAGTTATCTTTTGGTGGGCCATACTTGAACTCCGGACATGTCCGTGGGTGCTCAGATCCTCCATCAACACTTGCATCAGTGTCCGGCAGGTAATAGTGCCAGTTCTATGTTGGTTGACGAGGACCCTAGTTCTCACAATGTTCCTCTTGTGTCTGGCTATGCCAATCCTCATATATATATATATATATATATATATATATATATATATATATATATATATATATATATATATATATATATATATATATGTGTGTGTGTGTGTGTGTGTGTGTGTGTCCAATACACCCTTAGTGAGCGCAGAAACTGTCGCTGACCTATTTATCTACAACCTGTCCTGTATGGATGTGAATCGCAGTCGATAAGCAGACAAACCAAACCCCATCTAATGGCTGTGGAAATATGGTTTCTGAGGTAAATGCAAAGAATATCATGGGCAGTCATAACAAATAATGAGCATAGTCCTGCAAGAAACAAATGAAAACCGCAACTAATTAGATAAATTTAACGTAGACAGTCAACATTTTATGGGCACATTACGAGAAGAAATAAACTAAAGAACTTGTTGACAACTGGCAAGAATGAGGTGGGGGAGGGAGAAACAAGGGAAAGGCAAAGAAGTAAATACTTGGATGGCTTGGCCTTGTGGCATGGCCGTGACAAGAACATGGATCTGATCCACAACTCTGCTGATCATGTCGGATGACGAAACATGGTCGCCCACAATGTTCGACACGGTACATGATGATGATGACAACTACGGAGTATGTATACAGTCGTGGTAGTTCTGTTTTATTAATACTATTCTAACTACCTTCATTAAGTGCCACTTCCTGCGGAGTGAAGCTGGGCAGTCTAGATGTCTGCAGCCCGAGCTGTTGGCTTCTCTCCAACAATATTGCCTTGACAACATCTGGGTAGTCTCCTGTTGAATGAAAAAACAAAACGTGGGTTTACTTATAAATTATTCTCAAGTGTGACAAACCGCTATCACTGGCATCTCGCAGTCATGACAGACGGTAGTTTGTGACATTGTTTTTAAAACAAAAAGTCATAATAACTGCAAACCATTGCGGTAAGGCCAGGGATGGAGTTATACTTCTTTATAACACAAAGCCTGGGCTGAATTGCAGAGACTATGATTTGCTCAAGCAGCATGATCCTTCTCTCGACCTGACTAGTTTACTCCAGAGGGATGGTAACACAAATACATATGGAACTAGACAAGCTGCAGAAGCTATCGGATCAGCAAAGCAATGCTCTAACTGTCCGCCTGTTGGAGCTTCCATCCTAGACGAGTTCCCGAAAACAGCGTAAGGCCTGGTCTACCCTGCCATGACATTTAGACTTAGATTGCATTTCCTTACACCAGGATACGGCTTGTACCCTCCCAATTGTAGTCCCCCCCCCCCCCCCCCCCCGACTCGGTTGGCGCAATGTGGGGTGTAGGGTTTGGTAAATCCGCCCAACATTGACAAACCACTATAACAGATTAAATTGTGTATGGCCTTTGCAGGGCATTACGACCAACCCAAAGCCTAGATTAATGCACCTAGCCATTTTACGTTCAGTAGTTTGCCGTTGCTTTCTGAACTAGAAGTAAACGTTGACACCCAGCTGATTGATGTGTGGAAAGAACCCTGTACCCTGATGTAAACACACCGGAAGTTTAAGCGCAAGCATGTAAGCCCCGCAGTCACGCTGAGCTCTAATGTAACTGGTAGTAAGAGCATAATGCACTTACTAAACAAGCTGAACAGCGCATAAATGCCTTTGTATATAAATGTTATAGATGGGTTCTAAGAATATCTTGGGTCATTACTTACCAACAAAGAAATTAAAAGACGAATATCAATTGCCCTTCAAACACTAAAACAACTAAATAAATTGTGGTGTGTGACATTTGGCATACCCTTTACGGACATCGCTGTCAACACCAGCATTTTATCGCTGTCGTTGATTTATTGGCAAGATTACGCTCAGTAGTTTGCCATTGCTTTCTGAGCGGCCGGCTCACTTATTTCGTAAGTTACCAACGCAGCAAGAACCGCGTCCGATTCTCGCGCGCTGCGTTACCCTACGTGGATAAACGGGATTAAGTCGTTTAACGCCAAAGCCAGGGAGACCGGCTGTGGGACAGATAGACATGCAAAAATTAGATTTTTAAGAGCATGCATTTTCCCCAATGCAACATACACCTGTGAGACCTGGGTACTTACTAAACGAGCTGAACAGCGCAAAATACCTTTGCATATAAGTGTTGTAGACAAGTTCTAAGTATATCTTGGATACAGAAAAGAACAAATGTATTCAGACGACAAGGTCTTAATACTGAGGAAGGTTGGCTACTAAAGACGATAAAACAAATAATATCGAAATATTTTGGTCACTTGAAACGTTATGAAAGGTTGGAGAGAAAAATAATAGACGGGTATATGCCCGGAAAGAGAGGAGGAAGAAGCTAAAGAGAAGATGGGTGCAGGATGTGGCGGATGATCTCCAGATGGGTATATCGGACACCGGATATCTTGCTTGTGATCGAGAAGTTTTCCGGAAGGTTGTTATAGAAGCGAGGTTTTGCCAAGGACATGCTACTGAATGAATGAACGAATGAATGAATGAATAAATGAATGAATGAATGAATGAATGAATGAATGAATGAATGAATGAATCGGAGCTCAAAGAGAGAACTAGGCACATTTCAATGAATCAGGAGTTGAGGAATGACTTAGGCGCTGAGTAGGACGCACACTGAGAAAACCTGAAGATAACATAACTAGAAAGATCTGTGTCTGGAATCCACAGGGCAAAATAAAACAGGAACGCACAAAAACTCACGGAGAAAAGAAGTGGGGACATGTGAATGGAGGACATGGGCAGGGTCGCGTGGGATAGCTACAGACAGGAGGACTTGGGGTGAGCTGGTAGAGGGCCTTTGTCTTGATGGGGGATAACGGACGATAGAAGAAGCGGTCATTGCCATTTGGAGGTCAGCATGGCCGTACGGATAAGATTGCTCGTTCTTAAACATCCGGTGTGCCGACGCTGAGGTAGCCGTTTCAACCCCTACACTTGTCATTTAGATAAAAATATTGACTTCTCGTACTTTGACTTACAAGTACCTCTGAAGTCGGAGTGTGTTCGCCTGAGGGCCATGGACACTGGTAATAGGGAAAACTAATCCACTACAAAAAATGCAGTTCAGTGCTACTAGAAATAGCACCACGTTTATGGGCTACTCTTGAGCTCAAAGCAAGCAGCGCCAAAAATATGTTGTTAGTTGTTGTCCATTTATGTACTGTAATATTGCATGTTTTAGCTCTTGGTTATTCTCATTACCTTCTGAGACAGTAAATCAATCAATCAATCAATCAATCAATCAATCAATCGGTAAGATAACATTAAGGACCTCTTGTTCCACTCTTTGAGACATATTGGCTAAATGGTCAATCAATCAGGTGCCGTCTCCGCAATCAAGGTTGGCTATCTCGAAGAGTGTCTATCTCTCGCCTTGACAGTACATTCTATCATATTGCTGATCGTCCATCTCTTGATGTTATCATTTTGATGGTATATGGTGCTATCTCCTACATTTGTCTAGACCACCTGGTACTCAACGGGAGATGTGATGAGCATCACATAAGTCGCTATTGCTTTCTACAACACCTTTATACAGTACAAGGTTTTGACCGGAATCCCAGGTACATTTTTCAGCAAATCCTCGATGTCATGGGAATTCGAACACATTTCCACGAAGCCGACAGGCTGTAGGCTTGCCACCGGTACCACGGATCTCAAATAAATGGGTAGCCACTGGGACATCCTCAAGCAGCTTCAAAGCAGAGACCAACCAACACGCAAGGACAGCAGAGATTACCACAGAGATACACGAATATAGCAAACAAAGTAATGTTCTTGACAGACACTTGGTCAGTTACGTCCACCACCATCACTACCACAACCGCCACAACAATAACCACAATAATAATATAATAATAATACATATTATTATTATTATTATTATAACAATAACAACAACAATATTCATAGTAATAACAACAGCAACAACGATAATAATAATAATAATAATAATAATAACCATCCTAACAACAAAAATAACAATAATAATAGCACCTTGACACATTTTCTTTAATAAACGAACGAACGAACCGAACGATAATCTTTATTTTCAAAGGGTTAAGAATTGGGCACGCAGGCCCGTCTGACATTCTGCCATTCTTCTCTATTTCCTCTCATACATTCTTTCATTCAACATCACTTATGAAGCAAAGTTTTGACAACAAAAGAACAATAAGCATTAAAACGCATGAAAAATAATCAATAACAAATGACTCACTGAGGCAATGTTTAACATGGGCATTATAAATAACTAAGGAAGGTATAAGGTGCCATATACATGGGAATGTTTTTTGGCTGGTTGCCGTTTCAGATAATTTACCATTGTTATTGTCTTTTTGTTATTGTCTTTTTGTTGTTGAGTTTTGTTTATAGGGGAATGTAGTCTGTACTGAGGTAGTGTTCAAACAGGTTGCGAATGTATGTATAATGATTGGTGGCGTCTTTGATTTCTTGTGGAAGATAGTTCCACAACTGAGCGGCAGAGTATGCTAAGCTTGTTTTATATAAGTTTATCCTAGGTTTAGGGACATGAAGTATATTTAGTCGTTCGCTATGTCTTGCGTTACATTTAAACAATGGCTAAAGGTAGCTTGGAGCATTTTGAAATAGGATTTTGTGAATTAGTTTAGCCTTATTAAAAAGTTGGCGTTTGTGGAGTGGCAGTAACCAAAGATGTTTATGTAGGTTAGAATTGTCGGTAAACGTATTGCCCTTTTCTGGAGTGAATAATGACGTTTTGTTATTGGTTTGGAGCATCCATCCCAGATTGTGGAGCAATAATCAGTATGTGTTTGTATATGGGAAGTATAGAATATCTTTCTTGTGTTTTCGTCAAGGAATATTTTAATTTTGGCAAGTTGGTATACTTTTTTGGCTATTTGTTTATCGAGAGCATGAACATGTGAGTTAAAGGTTAGATTTTGATCTATGATAAGACCCAGTGCCTTGTGCTTGTTTACACTTTCTATAGGCATGCTACCAATGTGCAGCTGTAGAGTTCTCTGCGAGTTTAAAGTGTGAAGTCTTTGCCTGGTTCCTATTAACATAGATTTTGTTTTAGAAATGTTAATGTGCAATGAGGTTTGCATGACTCCAGTTAACTACACTATTTATTTCCTGTTGCAAGGATAATTCTAGCACATTACGATCAATAGCGTTTGTATATACTGTGCAGTCGTCTGCAAATAGATTGCAGGACGACGACAGATATAAGGGAAGATCAGTTATATAAATGGCAAGTAACGGAGGGCCAAGAATAGACCCCTGAGGTACTCCAATATTAAGGTAATGGCTAGAGATAAAGATTTATTGTACGATACTACTTGTTTTCTGTCTAATAAAAATGATTTTATTAATGTCACTATATTAAAGCTTACTTTCATTGTTTCTAGTTTTTTAATTAGAATAGTATGATCTATCATATCGAATGCTTTTCTAAAGCCTATAAACACCGCGCCACAAAGAGTATTGTTGTTAATATTTTGATGCCAGTTTTCTATCATATTTGTTAGGGCCGTATGGCAAGAGTATTTTGGCCGAAATCCTGACTGACTGTCAACTATTAGTTTGTGGCGAACTAAGTGCTTTAGTGATGTTTTGTTGATGTGCTTTTCTAGAGGTTTGGATAGTGAGGATAATATGGAAATTCGCCTATAATTACTCATGAGACGATCGTCTAGAGAAACAGCAAGCTTTTAAATGAGGATAAACTTTAGCAATTTTAAAGGCTGATAGGAAGTGACCTTTGGTGAGACGTTGATTATATATAAAAGTTAATGACTCGCAGATCACCGGTGAAGCATGACGAAGGATCCGATTACTGATTCCATCTAGTCCTGATGAGTTATTGTTTTTTTTTTTTTGTTTTTTTTTTTAGGTTACTGAGATTAGTAAATACTTCAGTGGTCGTCATTAGCGGTATGTTGGAGGGAATGTCTCCATAACATTTGTTCTCACAGAATGATGATAATAAAGATATGTCATGATGCGTATCTGGTATTGCAGCCTTCAGTTGGTTTATGTTGGATTGAAAGAATCTACTGAATTTATCACATGTAACCTGATTTGATGGTAATGATTGTGATGATTTGTGTTTGTTTGACAAGGTATTAATTGCTTCCTATACAGTTTTAGTGTTGGTTTTATCTATTATTAAGTTCTTAAAATAGGTTTTCTTTTCCTTCCGAATAACATTGATAATTAACTTTGTTTCTCAGACTACGGGACATAGTTAGATTTCTATTTGTATCTGCCCTGTCCTGGTCTCTCATAAGTTCAACTACCTCCTGTGTGATCCATGTGTGATGTTTAACACGAACTTCCTTAAATGGAACATGCATATCAAATATACTTAGAAAATCTTCAGCCAGTGGTCCAGAGCATCGTCGGGGTCAGAAAGTTGGTGAACATAGCCCAGAGATGAGTTGAGCAAGTCTTGTAAACTGACATCGCGATTGAAAGTTGTATAATTTCTATATTTTATACTTATATGCTTGTGTTTTGGAGTTTTGGTACCTCTTTTTGACCACGTGCAACATACTGGGTAGTGATCGCTCATTTCATTAATAGGTACAGTACATTCTGTGATGTTGTCAGCACACGTAGTATAAATATGATCTATAAGTGTTGCAGATGATTTGTTATTCTTGTGGCTTGTTTGGCTAACTGTTGGAAGTTATATGCCTCTATTATGTTTTCCCATGTTTTGTTTGATTTGTTAGTGTCTAGGTTGAAGTCAATTAGCAGTATTATTTCTCTCGAATTACTAAAGACTCCATCCATCATAGTGGTGAATTGTTCATACCAGATATTTCCTGCACTAGAGCTTCGATAAAGATAGCCAACTACTAGGGGTATGCGATTTTGAAGTTTAACCTTAAGCCATACACACTCAATCTCACAGGTTTCAAAATCTAGCATGCGGCGGGCGTTAAGCCAGTAGAAATATAAACTGCAATACCCGTCTCTTGTTTCTGATAAGGATCTCTTCTAATAACTTTAAAACCTCTGATAGCGATGTCATCATCTGAGATGTTACCATTTAATCGACTTTCGCTAACACCGAACTTGTGAAAATTTTGATTAAGTATAAGTGATAGTTCGGGCAGCTTCCCTAATAGATGGCAGATGTTTAAATGCCCCATTCTAAGCCCATTATTACTGGGCCAGTGTTTGTACTTATTAGACATTTTAACAATGCGTAATCATAGATTTTTTTAAACCACAAAATGAATACAACTTACGTCCCTTATAACAATACACACTCCAAAGTACAGAGAAACAGTAATATCTCTGGCAATATACAAAAATAAAAAAGACCCCCTCACTCACATTATAAACACAATTAAGAGTATTATAAAAGATATACAACTAAGTATCAATTTATGTAGCGTCAATAGGAGTCAATGTTTATAGTCACGTAAAATCTAATACGTTACTATATGAAACAATAACCAAATATGCACATAAACGTTCTAGGAGAGGCTCTTTCTTGTACCGAGATCCGGTGTTGCTTTGTGCTAAGTTGCTAGTAAATACCAGGTTGTGTTGGTTGTTGGTACAGCGACATCATAAGTGCTTGACGAAGTGTAGCTGGGCTATAACATGTGAGGTGCAACCATTCTGGGTTACAATTAAATGGGTATGTTGATGTCTCATGGGTATGTAATGTCTACCAGCTACAGCCTCTGGTTGATGGCGAACGGGAGGTTGTAGTGGCACGTCGTTGTTGCTGAAAGTTGGTTCCTTTCTGGGGAGAACAGGAAACATATCTTCATAATTATTACCCTCCTGTGTGAAAGACGACGTATTGTAAGGACTTGGTGTGGTGAAAATGTCCCGTCTGGCTTGGATTTCAGGTGCACTGGTTATGAGTGGTCTGCACACTTCTGGCCTATTGGTACTTGATGTGACGAGAGTATGTCGTCTGGCTTGAGTTTCATGTAGCGTAGCTAAAATTGTCTGACGCGATCCTGTATTAGATTTATGGTGTGTCCGTTCTAGATACTAAATATTTTTGGTCAGCAAGCTGGCGCCCAATGTAGACAAATGTAATTGATGCTATAAGGACTCTTTTTTGGTGCACCAGCCTGTGAAGTGAATGACGGTGTGTTGTTGATGAACTGTATCTCGTTTTGAGAACAGAACTTCTGCAAACTTTTGTTATTTATGTCGGCTAGATGGCGCTGGCGTCCATAACTCGGTGATATGATGGAGAAGAAGAAAATGGACGACTTAGGAAAAGTGTGACGTAATCCGTTCAAGAGTGGCAGCAGTTGAGACCCTGCGATTTGTTGGTTGTTCATGGTGTCGTTTATACCAGTGTGCACGCTTGCCTTGCTAACGTTGTAATTTACAGCCAGCCTGCTGATCTTGCCTGTTAGCCGGTCAACACCAGCCCTAGGAAGTGCGATTGTGGAAACAATGTCTGTGTCTGAAGTGGGAATCCGGTCGCTGTATAAACCTTTTATTAAAGAATCGCCTAGTGCTTGCTTGCTTGCTTGTGTTCGTTGGCTTGAGCTCCAACGCGAAGTCCTGTATGTCGGATGAAGGCATCCAGTTGTCCAACATCAGTGTGATGTCATACAGGACCTGAGTTTTGCGTGAGTATCCGTTGTCCCATGTCTGGCTTATTGGTGTGCAGACTGGTGGTTCCTCGCCGTACAGGCAGACACTCTCCGACTTCGGAGGAATCGGCGATCCTACTGACTTTAGCCAGGACCCCGAAGGGACCTGTTGCCCAGGACGCTCGACGAGGACGCGTCAATAGGTCTTGGCCAGTATATAACCCGGCCCTGGTGCCTTGGAAACACCTCTGCGTCCCACGCGTGATGTTAAAGATAGGAAAATAGGAAATAAGGATGCAGTAATTAGCATGATGTAAAAGATGGACAAATAGGAAATAAGGATAACATAATGAGCATGATGCAAAATTAGCTGGATTAGAAGAGAGAAGACGCAGAGATATGGCGTTAAGAAAGCTTTTTATTAATTATATATGTTAGCAGATGACTGCGCTGACGTTGTAAACGCTTTCGTTGGCAAAACAACGCTCTTCCATGTGAAACACCGCCCTCGCATTATATTTTGTCATGACTGTTTATGTTCGGTCAGAACATACGAAAATATTTGGCTTCCTTGTCGCTGTCCTTGTTTGTTCTATTTAACCTCTGTGGAAGTAATGCACTTGTTATTTTTTTATCCGAATTACCAGCGGTTCCTCACTAAGTTGGGTACCAGGTGTTAAACGTTGTGCTATTGAAAGATGTAAAGCTGTTAAGTTAATTGCATGTTCTTTACAAGATGTCGCAGCCAACCCCAGAATTTGTTGGTTATTTGTGACTTACTATGCAATTCTGCCTTCAGCAGTATGCTTTCTGAACGACAAACACTGATACCATTGTTTAAAAAAATCTACACAAGGCTGGCTGCTTCCGTATATTCTACAATCGTTTTCATACACAGTATGCGATATTGCTACCCCTTCATCATATCGCTGGAACAACACGCTTAAACTTCCTTTTCTGGGTTTAATCCACACTCTTATAAGTTAGAATCACCTAGTATAATGTGTGTACAGTCGGGTCGTGCTGTCTGTACATGTTGGTTGTCAGCACGTCTCGACCGTTGTTTCATCCATTTCCGATTATCAGCAGTCTTTATGTCTCCATGTGGTTCTCCCGATGTATCTTGTAGGCATGTGTTGCCCGTTGGAGGCATGTTAAAGCACTGTACGTTTTCTGGTGATTTTTCTTGAAGCACTACGAACTTATTGCTTATTTTGACGTCAATGGGGTAGACTGCTTGTTGTTGTGTATCTTCCTCTACGCGTTGAGGTGTTTTCATAGTAGTTATCTGTTCTGGGTGGGACTGAGCTTCCCCAAGATTTCCCAAGGGTGAAGCTGTTGCTTGGGAATTACATGCTTCTTCGGTTTGGTCGGTAGAAGACACATTCTGAATGGTTTGAACTGTTTTTCGCAGCTGCAAATTTTCATCTCGCAAGAGCGCGACTTCTGTCTTGAAAGCATTGTAATCACTGCCTATCTTGCTGTTTGTTTCAATGCTAGTTGAAACAGTGTCAATGAGAGCTTTTAGTGATTGTTCTAGTTTCTCAATGCGCTTTTTACAGTCGCACGAATGTCCATTGATAGTTAAGATGTTATTGTTATCTGAGGCAGGTACTTCTTCAACAATGTCCACGTTGGGTTCTATGTTGTTTTGGATGCGCTCCATTGGGTATTCAATGGCCAATAGCACTGTTGGGTTGGCAGGCCTCGTCGTATGGTCAAAAGAAGCTTTCTAGGGGTCAAATTGCTACATCAAACTTTGCCAATATTAAACAATTCACAAACATAATACTCTTAGAATCTTAACTTTACATAACAACAATGACAACAGCAACAACAACAAAAAGAACAACAAGAACAGCAGCAACAACAACAACAACAACAACAACAACAACAACAACAACAACAACAACAACAACAAGAGCAACAACAACAATAACAATAACAACAACAGCAGCAGCAGCAACAACAACTAAAAGAACAACAGCAACAACAACTATAAGAACAACAGCAACAACCACAGCAACAACCACATCAACAACAGCAACACCAACAATAACAATAACAACGACAGCAACAACAACAACAACAGCAACAACTACGTTTCTCGAGTGAAATGAGATTTCCAAATGTACCTGCAACAATGGGGTTGGCAAACAGACCAAACAGTAACTCCATCCCCAGGACGGCAGCGTCCACATCGCCAGGATCAGAGCTGTTCTTGGGCAGGGTATAGAGGCAGTTGAGTGTGATACCAATCTGGCCTGGGGATGCCAACATGTCAGCATGATATACTTCTTATATGAGGATTGGATTGTAGAAGAGAGATTGAAGCTCAAATACAGAAAATATCAAATAGGTTATCTTGTGGGGATAAACATACGTGTATTGATTGGCACTCATATAAATAGAAGAAAAGAAGTAGAGACTACAGGACACGCTATGAATTTTTTGACCTAATTGTTGTGACCTCTCATACAGTGTTTACTTTATCCTGCGTCTGATTTCGTGTATGGGAGAGGAGGGAGCTGTCATCAGCAAAGTCCAGATCATCAAACTGCTAACATGTCGTAAGAGATGATCAAGGAAGGTTGGGCTTGGGGCTGGCTTTCCCAATCCGTAGAAAAAACTTTAGCTGTAAAATGCAAGCAACCCAAAAGTCTAAAGATAAGGAACCAAGAATAACTCAGCCGGCAAATGTTACTTCCCATAACAATTCCTGGTAACCATTTTCATGCGTGTTCACATTTGAGCACAGTTAAATGAGATAATCATCCCCTGTTAGGAGTAGATATGAACACATGACCAACACTCAGGTGGAAGGGGTGCCCTACCGCTACACCACGTCATTGGTACAACTACAGTGAGAGTTAAGGAGCCTTTTCTCATGCCTTCTGGCTTATTGGATCATCATCATTGTCAAAGATCTACACAGGAGCTTAGAGAGTTAAGACGGAGCTATACAGAGAACACTAGACAGGAGAGACACAGGCACTATATGTAGCTTGACAACAGGACACACTCGTGTCAACTAAGAGGTCATTGAGTGCTTATGAGCGAGGGTTTCCCAAGAGTATAGGGAACTCGCCTCTCGACGAGTAACTGGAGAATACCAGTTACTGTCGTTAACTAACCAAGCGTGCTGGGACTCTACGCACGCAAACTCGCCAGCGCACGGAGGACTGAATGTCCGTGGTTCAACGCGCAACTAGAAGCGTGCCTCAGACTGGGACAAGGACAGATAGAGAACAGACGTGTTCGCTAGGAACCTTATATAGTTTATCAGCAATAGTGTTAGCTAGGCTTTAGATTCCAATTAGTTAATAGTATCGTTATTTTCACCTCTTCAATGCATCTGTGAAACATACCATGTTGTTGATTATCCATGAAGTATTCCGCTCGCAGAGCTTGCGTGTAAATAGCTCTAAATAAAAATGTATCCTTTTGTAAACCACACGAGTTATTGATTCGTATCGTGCAAAAGTAGGGAGTCCTGAATTACCTGTCGCAAGTAGGTTGCTGACAATAATCACCATTATCATCATCACAAATGCCCTGCCAGCTGACATTTACGTTCATGTTTTCCCCACAGATCTCGGTCCATGGTGCTGTGAATCAACTCTGCTGATCTTATTTGGTACATAGATTTTAAAATAGTAAAGGCCCTTTTTAAATAAGTTGAGGGGTATTGGGTATACTATCTAGCTCCAGATATTATAGTTCCGTCTGTACTCAGTATAATGTGTTATCAATATCGCATCGGCAACTTGTATTTCCCAACATATCCTGGTACCATTTAAAACTGGGTCGATCTGAGAGCACAGATCAATTTGAGTTAAAAGTCCCCGCCTTGACTGGTATTCAAACATATATCTGGCAGACAGGTAGGCAGGCGGGCAGGCAAGCAGGCAGACAGGCAGGCTGGCAGACAGGCAGGCAAGCAAGACACTCAATCAAGAATACACTGCATACAGTACAACTCAGCTCAGACCAGGCGACTCAGCTGACTTCAATGCGAGAACTTCAACTTTACCCCTGGACTTAGCAGGAGTCGCAATGGCACAGTAATTAGTGTCTAGCCTGGGAAAACACTGCTCAGGGGTTAGATCTCCGGCAATGGCAGGTTTCGTCTGTTCCTACCAGTTGGGTTCAGGGGTCGACCCAGCCACCCGAATAAATTGAGTTCCAGACAGGTTTCAGGGTGCGTGTGTAATTGTATCATATGCATGTGCCAACTTTGGGCTCAATATCAACTTGGAGAAGACTGTAGTTATGTACCAGCCAGCTCCAGGGAATAATCACACTGTGCCGAATATCAAAGTGAATGATCATAGACTAAGTGTTGTGGACAAATTCACCTATCTTGGCAGCACCGTGTCACAAGCTGCCACAATCGATGACGAAGTGAATGCAAGAATCTCCAAGGCCAGTGCAACCTTTGGAAGACTGTACAAGAATGTATGGGACAGAACTGGAATAAGCCTGCAAACAAAGCTAAAAGTCTACAAAGCAGTTGTATTATCCACACTGCTATATGCTTGTGAAACCTGGACTGTGTATCAGCGACACGCTAGGAAATTAAACCACTTCCACACAGTCTGCCAAAGGAAGCTACTGAAGATTAAATGGCAAGACAAGATTCCAGACACTGAAGTCCTAGAAAGAGCATCCATGCCCAGTATCCACACTCTACTGATGAAGAATCAGATTCGCTGGGCTGGTCACTTGACTCGCATGCCAGATCACAGGCTCCCTAAACGAATTTTCTACAGTGAACTGCGTTGTGGTAAACTCTCCCAAGGTGTCCAGAGGAAACGTTTTAAAGACACTCTGAAAATTTCACTGAATGCTTTTGGAATTCATCATGACACCTGGGAGGCTGCAGCCAGAGACCGAAATTCGTGGCGTGCATCAGTGCGCAAAGGTGCAGTCATATGTGAGGCAACCAGGACTGCAAGAGCTGTGAAGAAAAGGCAGAACAGAAAAACCACTGCAGGAAATCCTCCTCCAGAGACGTCAAGTATTCTTTGCCCACATTGTCAAAGAACATTTCGAGCCAAAATAGGCCTTATCAGCCATCTTAGAACCCACGGCTCCACACCTTCAACCCCACTGGAAATGAATGGTCATCATCATTCTTGATGGACAAACAACAACATAACATAATTGTATAGAAATGAAAATTAGTTAATTGGTTAGTTAGTAAGTGAATTAGTTAGCTGATTAGTTAGTTAGTTTGGTTGTTTCTTTGTTTGTTTGATAGTCAGTCAGGCAGTCAATCAATCAGTCAGTCAGTCAGGCCACACCACTTTTAATTTGCTGTTCTCGCAGTCTGGCCATGGTTGTAGATTCACAGTCATCACTGGGTTCTCGCAAAAGTCTTACTTCTCGTAGAGCATTCAGAATGTCAGCCTGGTCCATGGCGCGTCCGCCCTCCACAGTAGCCTCACCTGCGAGCTTGTCAGCCCGCTCATTTCCTTGTACTCCCGCATGACCTGGCACGAAGATGAAACTAATCTTTGCCAGCCGAGACCGCTCCAGAGGCAGCAACCATTCTCTTCGGATCGACCCTTCCTCTATCCTCTTGATCATGTTCATTGAGTCGCTAAGGAAACATGCCCTAGTGAATGTCTATGTCTCGAGCCATGTTATTGCTTTACTTACTGCCATGACTTCCATAGTCAGGCTACTTGTGGTCTCAGCAAAAGCACCAGAGTCCTCCTTCACAATTCTCCCTCTGGCCCGAACCGTAAAGGCCCGTGAGCTTCTCTCATGTCGGACGACCGACCCATCTGTGTAGATGACAGCATCACCGTCTAGCGAATTCTCGAATATCAACGCTTGTACTTCAGCCTCCACAGCAGCCGGATTTTCTTGTCTGCATTTTCTATCTAGTTGGATGCAAACTGAAAAGGATGTGCAGAAATCTGTTGGCACTTGCACCCACTCCTCGCCAGGTTCTAAGTCCTCAAATGAACACACCTGTTGAAGAATGTCTTTGGCTTGACCCATCCACGACCGTCCTCTTTCTAATCTGCTGCCCTTCACCTTCATAATTTCACTATGCAGTTGATGTTGTGTGTTTGCGTTAACTCTGAGGTAGGCGCGAGCCCTGCAAACTTGTATTCTCTCTTCAATGGTTGGAAAATCAAGAAGGTAGCGCATCGCCCTGCATGCTGTATCTCTTGTACATCCAAGAATAATGCGCATAGCTTCATTCTGTATCCTTTCCATCCTTTCTATCTGCTTATGGCTGACAGTCAGGATTGCCATTGCATACTCCAAAACAGACATGACCAGCCCCTCGTACAGAAGACATAGATGACGCTGCTCACAGTTTGCTGCCGCCATCACCCGCATCGCAGCCAAACCTCGCTTGGCCTTTGTTATCACCTGGTCTATGTGCTCATTATAAGCAAGGCTTCGATCAAACCGTATCCCCAGGTAATTCATTGCCTGCGTTTTTTCCTCCGTCTCTGAACACAGCTTTACAGTTGGTGTTGGAGTGTTGACAATATGGTTATTCAACGAGAACCAAGTCACTGTTGCCTTTGTTGGGTTGACCATTGCCCCAGCTTCATCACACCAAGTACTTATGCGATTGAGTTCGGTTTGTAGTTCCACAGCAACCTGCTCTCTATCCTTACCCTGACGATACACTAAAACATCATCGGCATATGACAATTTCCTGCCAGGTCCAGTGATCTGCTCACTGGTGATTCTCACTGTGTAGGCGTTGAACAGTACCGGAGATAATGGTGATCCCTGTGGTAGGCCAGGATATATTGTTGTTGGTTCCGAAGTCCAACTGACAGATCTAAAAACTACTTTCCGTTGGAAGAGGGCTGCAGCGATCCAACTAAGGAGGAATGGACTTACTTTTTACTATTCATTCTTGTTTGACTTTCCTCGTGGCGCTCTAGTCCAGTAGAGTCCAGTTAAGTCATTTACTCGCCCTATCTCCCTGAGGGTGCTCAGGATGTCTGCCCAGTCCATTGCTGCTCTACCTCCCACAGCAGTCAGGTCATCAAGCCCGTGTGCACGTTCATTTTCCCCTACCCGCGCGTGCCCTGGCACAAAGATGAAACAATAACCAGCCAGTCTGGACCGCCTCATAGACATTAACCATTGTCTTCTGGGCCGAACCATCTCGATGCTTCTTAGAAAACCCAATGAGCCGATGAGAAACATACATGGGTGAAAGCCGGCCCCTCCAGCCATGTTCAATCGTTAACTGATTCAGTATCAAACAAAAAGTACGTTTCTAGATAACGAAAATGGATAGCAGGAAATGGGAAGTAGGCGTGCGTCACAGTTATGATTTACAAGTTGTTAATATGCAGCTCTATAGTGAAAACAACTGCCCATGGCAGATACTGTAAGTCGCTTAAGACGATTAACCATCCAGTGACACTGAATGAGATAATGGCAGACAAAAGGCAGCACGGGATATTAACACTACAACTCACCTGCCCCACCCGGGCTCAGCTTTCTGTAGGTGCTGTTGTACAGGTGATATGTGGCCACGTGGGCTTTGATCAGATTGTGTGTCACAACGTATATGTTGGTGCCAGGACCCCATCTGCCGGGGGCCGCTCTGTTATAGCCATAGCCTTCATAGGCCGTTACGAATGGTTCGTTGTTCGTAATCCAAAACTTGACCTACCGTGAGAGGAAGGGAATGTGTCAATTAAAGTGCAAACATGATGGGCATTGGATTATCTTTAATTTGTCACCATTGTAATCAGCAACATTATGACCATCATTATCACTGTCGCATATTGCACACCTCATTTCACTCCCCAGTTGCACTTATACTCAATACAGAGATTTTAGTGAACGCCTTGCGCGGTTTGGCATTGGAATGTTGCGTCAACGTTATATTTTTCGAACTGCAAACATCATGACACGCAGGTCAGCGTTCGAAACTCCAAAGATGATTGGATAGGAGAGACAATGGTAGCGTCGCCAAGTGACTGATGGGACAGCCCAGAGTTTAAAACCGACACTCAGGTTAAAAAATTTGTGAGGACAAGATGTGGTTTTTCTTAAAGAAGTATTTTTAATTTGGTGTCCCTCACTGATTGAGGTGAGGAAAGACGGTGTTCGCAGAATAGATGGACGGATAGACTGGTGAAAAAAACGATGGACGAATCCAGAGCAATAAAGCCAATGATCAGTCTTGGGTGGGATTTGGGAATTTGGTCAGAGTTTGGTCAGCTTCCCCGAATTGGTTTGTCCTAGAGAACATAAGTACTCAATAAAGGTTACAACAATTTCACAGTAGACTACCAGCCCAATATCTCCAGCAAATATCTGTGTGCTAGTTGTTCTTGGACGTCCTCTCAAAACTCATCAAGTCATACCATTCCATACCACAAAACCTAAGATGTCAACCTCTGACTCATTCATAGTAAACATACAAAGGACTGAGAACTTGAAAACTAATTAACTCAGGTCTATGGTGTTAGAGACTTTTTTTTTTCAAGGACAATGAATTCATTAAATCTTCAACATTACCAAGAATTTAAGAGATCAGACAATGGTAGGAGGAAAACTGTGGGAAAGGCTCAGTGTGTCATTATTGAACTAACTCCATCATGAACTCAGTTTTGTATCAGTGATCTATTGTTGACATTAAGACGCATTTCGCTGTGTATTCTGATGTGTTTGTTATGTTTAAAGATGTATCAGTGATCTATTGTTGACATTAAGACGCATTTCGCTGTGTATTCTGATGTGTTTGTTATGTTTAAAGATGTATCAGTGATCTATTGTTGACATTAAGACGCATTTCGCTGTGTATTCTGATGTGTTTGTTATGTTTAAAGATGCATGAAATGCTTCTTCACCCACAGGATTTTTTAAAAGTAATAAACTGATATTAATTTACCTCCTTATCTTGTCAAGTATCTCGTGATGTGCCAAAACTTTTCATATGTGTTTAATTATTCATATTTAAACCATTGAAGAATTTGGAACGGAAAGTGACTGGGTAATTACGAACAGTCAGAAAATTCCTGGTCTGTTGTAAACTCCCAGGTTCTAAATTGTTCAGAAGGGATAACTTTACATTATATATACATATATATATTTCCTGTAACCGTTTCACTTTCTTAAGGAAAATGGATTCAGGTGGGGGTTAAACGAGCGAAACATTTTCAGTTCTCCTACTTCATTTGAGAGGGTGTAAATTGGAGAGGAACCACCACTTAACCAGGGACCTCCCTAGATATCCCGAGCCAAATATGGGTAACTTTGTCTTCCAGCGATATCTTCCCTCCAATTGAAAGTAGTCCCATTACTCTAACACAACTTCATAAAGGGGTAAGCTTTAGTGGGTACTGCACCTTCCTCCCCATTATACCACAATCACCATCATCATCATCATCATCATCATCATCATCAACATCATTATCACCATCATTATCACCATCATTATCACCATCATTTTCACCATTATTATCACCATCATTACCATCATCATCATTATAATCATCATGATGATGGTCATCATCATTACCATCATCATCACCATCATTATCATCATCAGCTTTATCATTATCATCATCATCATCATCATCATCATCATCATCATCATCATCATCATCATCATCATCATCATCATCATCATCATCATCATCATCATTATCATCATCATTACCATCATCATCACCATCATCATCATCATCATCTTTATCATCATCATCATTACCGTCATCATCACCATCATTGTTTTCATCACCATTTTCGACTTTTGTAGTCTAGCGTCGTTGGGAAACATAGTCGATTTTCCAACGCCTAGTGGGTGGCACAGGATAGTATCATTCCGTGTGATTGTACAATGATTGTACAATGATTGTACAATCTCTGATGTCGTCAATCCATTTCCTTCTCTGACCGTCCTTGTGTTCTCGTATCAGATCTTCTTTGATGTAGGGCCAGTGCTGGTAGTTGATGGTTTTGCATTCTAACGAGATGGTCGAGCAATTATATCTTCTGCCTGTCAATAATTGTGGCACAAGGTGTTGATCCTATTGTCTGTCTGATTTCTAACTCGGAAGATTAAATTAGAAGCTCTTCTGGGGCACCTCATCTCGCAGCTGTTGATTTAATAAGAAATATCTATTAAAAATACCTTCTTTTTGTTTGATATCTGCTTGCTCAGCTGTCAGCAGTGCCATTTGGATAATGTTCATGTTTGACATTGGTAGCATAGGGTTGGTTTGAATATGCTGTCTATTATCTGTTGTTTTGTGAACAAGGCTATATTTGGATGTTTCAGTAAGGGTGACAGTTGATTTAAGAGAGATTTAACGCGCTTAAACCTTCTTTTCTGACAGCGGGGTCGTGGGGTAGTTCCACAAAGCTATCAGTTGGACATACAGGTTGACTTCCTGTTGGACTGGATGCGACTGCAACGCCCGGCAAAGGATTTGCAATTTTTAAAATATGCTATCCTTATCTGTTATATTACCTTCCCAGAATACTCTTTAAACACCACGTCCGAGTAGTTTCTGAAATACTCTACGATGTCCTCGTTTAGCCAGCCGCCCTTGTCCTCCAGAGCCTGGGGCAAGTCAAAGTGGTAGAGTGTGACCATGGGTTCTATCCCGTTGTTCTTAAGTTCGTCGATCAGCCTGGTGTGACATTAAGAGACATTACACATTAAAGTGTACACGATTCACACAGGATGCTGAGCAAGGTTAAGACAGGCATGCTTCGTTAAGAGTGGCAGGATTCAGTTTAAGAAAGATAAGGAACATATGTTGGATCTTTCCCCCAGGACATGCTGGTGTTGTGGGAAACGAGCAACCGGGCAGATTGGCTGGGTCTGCACCGCTGGGTGGGGCATTGGTGTAGGAGAGGGCAGATGTGGCCAGGGACCTTGCGGATTATGTCTACAGCATGGATGAACAGATAGATCATCACGCCCTGGAGAGAATGGCTGGCAGGGAGTGACCAGGCGATCTGGCCGACAATCGGGACTCCGAGGAAAGACCAGTCATATAATTAGATAAAATATAATAATCAGGACACATAATCAAATTATAAGTGGTACCATCAGTATTGAAACTGTTCGCTGGATGTTGAAAATGGGAGCAGGTATGGAAATATCCCGAGTGTGGTTAAGTCGGTTATTGAGTCAGCTCAACTCGAACATTAAATTCGTGGACCAGTCTGTTTAACCGTTTAACCATTGCCATACAATACATATCAAGTTAGCAATCAATGACACATACAACAGTAGCAGGAGTAAAGGTTCAAGAATGCTATGTATGTCAACACTAATCATGTCCACTATTGCAATTACTTTCTTGTCCTTCCATTGCTCTTTGTTCATGACTCCCAGGCGTCTTTTTCCTGCAGCGTTTGGCACCCATTGTTGTTGCTGTTGTCTGTGATTACTCTGGAAGATTGAGTTAAAACTCTTAAGAACGGATCACTGGCGTTCAGGTCGTCTCGGCCCCAAAAGAGCTTGCATCAATTGGAACGACGTTAGTGTAGCGACATTCCTTCAATCTGGTAACACAATGCCATCGAAGTGATGTTATTGTAACAACATTCCTTCAATCTGGAGAGTCTTTGTGGTGATGGTGGCTAAGTGTCGGGTGTGGAGAAGAGCCTTCATAGTGATGGTGGCTAAGTGTCGGATCTGGAGGAGAGCCTTTGTGGTGATGGTGGCTAAGTGACGGGTGTGGAGCAGTGTCTTTGTGGTGATGGTGGCTAAGTGACGGGTGTGGAGCAGTGTCTTTGTGGTGATGGTGGCTAAGTGACGGGTGTGGAGCAGTGTCTTTGTGGTGATGGTGGCTAAGTGTCGGATCTGGAGGAGAGCCTTTGTGGTGATGGTGGCTAAGTGACAGGTGTGGAGCAGTGTCTTTGTGGTGATGATGGCTAAGTGACGGGTGTGGAGCAGTGTCTTTGTGGTGATGGTGGCTAAGTGACTGGTGTGGAGCAGTGTCTTTGTGGTGATGGTGGCTAAGTGACGGGTGTGGAGCAGTGTCTTTGTGGTGATGATGGCTAAGTGACGGGTGTGGAGCAGTGTCTTTGTGGTGATGATGGCTAAGTGACGGGTGTGGAGCAGTGTCTTTGTGGTGATGGTGGCTAAGTGACGGGTGTGGAGCAGTGTCTTTGTGGTGATGGTGACTAAGTGACGGGTGTGGAGTAGTGTCTTTGTGGTGATGGTGGCTAAGTGACGGGTGTGGACCAGTGTCTGTGTGGTGATGGTGGCTAAGTGACGGGTGTGGAGCAGTGTCTTTGTGGTGATGGTGGCTAAGTGACGGGTGTGGAGCAGTGTCTTTGTGGTGATGGTGGCTAAGTGTCGGATCTGGAGGAGAGCCTTTGTGGTGATGGTGGCTAAGTGACAGGTGTGGAGCAGTGTCTTTGTGGTGATGATGGCTAAGTGACGGGTGTGGAGCAGTGTCTTTGTGGTGATGGTGGCTAAGTGACTGGTGTGGAGCAGTGTCTTTGTGGTGATGGTGGCTAAGTGACGGGTGTGGAGCAGTGTCTTTGTGGTGATGATGGCTAAGTGACGGGTGTGGAGCAGTGTCTTTGTGGTGATGATGGCTAAGTGACGGGTGTGGAGCAGTGTCTTTGTGGTGATGGTGGCTAAGTGACGGGTGTGGAGTAGTGTCTTTGTGGTGATGGTGGCTAAGTGACGGGTGTGGACCAGTGTCTGTGTGGTGATGGTGGCTAAGTGACAGGTGTGGAGCAGTGTCTTTGTGGTGATGGTTGCTAAGTGACGGGTGTGGAGCAGTGTCTTTGTGGTGACGTTGGCTAAGTGACTGGTGTGGAGGAGAGTCTTTGTGGTGATGGTGGCTAAGTGACGGGTGTGGAGGAGAGCCTTTGTGGTGATGGTGGATAAGTGACGGGTGTGGAGCAGTGTCTGTGTGGTGATGGTGGCTAAGTGACGGGTGTGGAGGAGAGTCTTTGTGGTGATGGTGGCTAAGTGACGGGTGTGGAGCAGTGTCTTTGTGGTGATGGTGGCTAAGTGTCGGGTGTGGAGCAATGTCTTTGTGGTGATGGTGGCTAAGTGACGGGTGTGGAGCAGTGTCTTTGTGGTGATGGTGGCTAAGTGACGGGTGTGGAGCAGTGTCTTTGTGGTGATAGTGGCTAAGTGACGGGTGTGGAGCAGTGTCTTTGTGGTTAGTTAGTTAGTCGCAGTTCCAACTTCACAGCATCGGGTCGTCCCCATTATGCTCCGTTCCTGTGCCAGTGAATATCACACAAAACGCTCCTCACTGCCCAATGTGAAAAGTGAAAAAGACAGGAGTCTCGACAAACAACAGCCTGCACAAGTACACTGTACATAATGCCGCCACCAGAATGTCAACACACCAGTCCCCCACGAAACACCCAGTTCATCTCTGATGGAATCGGCTGTCATTTTCCTATGTGAATGTTTCCTAGATGTTCACCCACACAGTCCACGAAAATACAGTTCATCCTTTATGGCAGTGACAATCAACCAAAAGCCCAGCAGCCACGCATTTCTGCATAAGGCAAAAACCGGTCAACTCTGGACATAGCCACCTGCCATCACTCCGAACATGCAGTCACGTTCCAAAACACCTCAGGCAGATTCGAAAGCATTTCACACGAAACTCACAGCTCACAGTGTCGCGCCACGCACTCACTCAGTAGCAGGGCGACGGAACCATCAAGCCTCCTTAGTCGCCTCTTACGACATGCGTGGTAGGCTGCAGTGTTGCTATTCTTTGCTTCCCTTATGGGCCCCGGCAACGCACGGGAGTGTCTTTGTGGTGATGGTGGCTAAGTGGCGGGTGTGGAGGGGAGTCTTTGTGGTGATGGTGGCTAAGTGACGGGTGTAGAGCGGTGTCTTTGTGGTGATGGTGGCTAAGTGACGGGTGTGGAGGAGTGTCTTTGTGGTGATGGTGGCTAAGTGACGGGTGTGGAGGAAAGTCTTTGTGGTGATGGTGGCTAAGTGTCGGGTGTGGAGGAGAGTCTTTGTGGTGATGGTGGCTAAGTGTTGGGTGTGGAGCAATGTCTTTGTGGTGATGGTGGCTAAGTGACGGGTGTGGAGCAGTGTCTTTGTGGTGATGGTGGCTAAGTGTCGGGTGTGGAGGAGAGTCTTTGTGGTGATGGTGGCTAAGTGACGGGTGGAGAGGAGAGTCTTTGTGGTGATGGTGGCCAAGTGTCGGATCTGGAGGAGAGTCTTTGTGGTGATTGTGGAATAAGTGACGGGTGTGGAGGAGAGTCTTTGTGGTAATGGTGGCTAAGTGTTGGGTGTGGAGCAGTGTCTTTGTGGTGATGGTGGCTAAGTGACTGGTGTGGAGGAGAGTCTTTGTGGTGATGGTGGCTAAGTGACGGGTGTGGAGCAGTGTCTTTGTGGTGATGATGGCTAAGTGTCGGATCTGGAGGAGAGCCTTTGTGGTGATGGTGGATAAGTGACGGGTGTGGAGCAGTGTCTTTGTGGTGATGGTGGCTAAGTGACGAGTGTGAGGAGAGTCTTTGTGGTGATGGTGGCTAAGTGACGGGTGTGGAGCAGTGCCTTTGTGGTGATGGTGGCTAAGTGACGGGTGTGGAGCAGTGTCTTTGTGGTGATGATGGCTAAGTGACGGGTGTGGAGCAGTGTCTTTGTGGTGATGATGGCTAAGTGTCGGATCTGGAGGAGAGCCATTGTGGTGATAGTGGATAAGTGACGGGTGTGGAGCAGTGTCTTTGTGGTGATGGTGGCTAAGTGACGGGTGTGGAGGAGAGTCTTTGTGGTGATGGTGGCTAAGTGACGGGTGTGGAGCAGTGTCTTTGTGGTGATGGTGGCTAAGTGTCGGGTGTGGAGCAATGTCTTTGTGGTGATGGTGGCTAAGTGACGGGTGTGGAGCAGTGTCTTTGTGGTGATGGTGGCTAAGTTACGGGTGTGGAGCAGTGACTTTGTGGTGATGGTGGCTAAGTGAATGGTGTGGAGGAGTCTTGTGGTGATGGTAGCTAAGTGACGGGTGTGGAGGAGAGTCTTTGTGGTGATGGTGGCTAAGTGACGGGTGTGGAGGAGTCTTGTGGTGATGGTGGCTAAGTGACGGGTGTGGAGGAGAGTCTTCGTGGTGATGGTGGCTAAGTGTCGGGTGTGGAGAAGTGTCTTTGTGGAGATGGTGGCTAAGTGTCGGGTGTGGAGGAGAGCCTTTGTGGTGATGGTGGCTAAGTGTTGGTTGTGGAGGAGAGCCTTTGTGGTGATGGTGGCTAATCGTTGGGTGTGGAGGAGAGCCTGTGTGGTGATGGTGGCTAAGTGTCGGGTGTGGAGGAGAGCCTTTCTGGTGATGGTGGCTAAATGTTGGGTGTGGAGGAGAGCCTTTGTGGTGATGGTGGCTAAGTGACGGATGTGGAGGAGAGCCTTTGTGGTGATGGTGGCTAAATTTTGGGTGTGGAGGATTGTCTTTGTGGAGATGGTGGCTAAGTGTTGGGTGTGGAGGAGAGCCTTTGTGGTGATGGTGGCTAGGTGTTGGGTGTGGAGGATTTTCTTTGTGGAGATGGTGGCTAAGTGTTGGGTGTGGAGGAGAGCCTTTGTGGTGATGGTGGTTATGTGTCGGGTGTGGAGGAGAGCCTTTGTGGCGATGGTGGCTAAGTGACGGGTGTGGAGGATTGTCTTTGTGGAGATGGTGGCTAAGTGTTGGATCTGGAGGAGAGTCTTTGCACCTCACTCTAGTAGATGCACAACATTCTTGTGGTTCACATGGGAGAACCTCAACGCATCGGGGTTCAGAGTTAAATGTATGCCTTCCTGAGGATTTATGAAGTAACAAAACAACCATCCAAATAACCAATCGACAAAATAACCAACTAAACAACGAACCAACGAAACAGCCAATCAAATAATTAACCAATTAACCAATCAACAAACAATCAACTATCAAAACAACCAACTAATCAACCAACCAAAGAACCAACTAACCAACCAACCAACAAACAACCACACAACAAATTAACAAAGCAACCAACCAACCAAACAGCCAAACAACCAAACAACTAACAAATCAACCATCCAACCGAACAACTAGCAAATCAACCGATCAACCAATCAACCAACCAAGAAACCAAACAATAAACGTGCCAAACAACTAACCAATCAACCGATTAATCAAACAACCAAACACGTAATCAACCAACCAATCAACGAAACGAACAACAACTAACCCATCAACCAGCCAAGACAAAATATTCAGTCAGTCAACCAACCATCAAAACAACAAACCAACCAACCAAACAACCAATTATTCTACCAAACAACCAACCAACAAGCCATCCAAACAACCAACCTGTTAACCAACCAGTCAACCAACCATTAAAACAACCAAACAACCAATTAACCATTTAGCCAAAATACAAATTAACCAAATAGACAACCAACCAATGAAATAACCAAGCCAACCCCCAGAGACAGCAACCCCACTTAGTATATCCTCTTGTTACCATTACTGTCATTCTTGGCAGTAACTGCCGTGACTCTCTGGCACTGTTAGAGTTCATGAGTCAGATTTGTACTTATCGCCGAGCCAAACAACACTTCCAAAACTAACCTGTGATAATAGTCCACACCAGCTTTGTTGACAAACTTCGTTGTGCCATCTGGCAAGATCCGCGGCCAAGAAATGGAGAATCTATAATGGCTGACCTGCGACAAGAGAGTGGCTGTTAAATAATAATATAAGTTTAAAAGAGATTAACAGACTAATATATATGTATTTATTTATAGACTCCCGGTGGCCGAAAAGTTCAGAGCGCTCTTAAACTTCCCGTGCGCTGATGGCCGCTAGTAGGTGTGTCCCACACACCGGTCAGTTGGCCTTAAACGTCAACTTCTCATTTAGACAGCAATGGCACAATACTCAACGTAAAATTGCATAGCAAATCTAGTTGGGGTTCATAGCGATGTCCTGCAAATAACATTCAACGCGCACACTTACAAACACACACACACACACACACACACACATATATATATATATATATATATATATATATATATATATGTATATATATATATATATATATATATATATATATATATATATATATATATATATATATATATATATATATATATATATATATATATATATATATATATACACACGAATTAGTGAATTTCTGTTGGGAAGAACAATATTGTATTCTACGTTGTAAATGCTTTACTATAAGCTTGAAAGCTTATAAGAGGGATTTCCGAACAGAAGAACTATTTCTTTGGTCCCCGGTGAGTTCACCTTATCGGGTCTGCACTGTATATAAATATACAATTACCTGACACCCCACATTGTGACACCGGGCGGAGGAGCGCAACTGGAGGGGAAGCTGGAAGCAACTGGAGGTCTTATTCTGGTGCGAGGATATGTAATGAAGTCAATCTTCGTTGCAGCCTTTTTTTAAAATTTCATTGTTTCTAATCGTGTTAGCCTATTGCCCAAAACCCAGTCACATCGCCATACTTCAACCAAACATACGAGTACAAATAACGAAGAACACGTTTGATCTTTCCACAACCACTCATTCCAACAAATAATCAAACCATTCTTATCACTCTTCTTTCTTGAGAACACCAAAAAAAAAAAAAAAAAACGAAACCTACCCCAAGAGTTTTGAGCATCTGCACATCCTCCTTGTACTTGTGGTAGCTGTCACAGGCAATCTTTCCGTCGTCGTCGTTGAGAATTTTACCTGGCTCCGATGTGTAGGTATCCCAGATACTCGGGCCTTTACCTGAAATATGTCATGCCACAGTCTATACATATTATCATCATCAATTATATGTGGCTGTCATATATATATATATATATATATATATATATATATATATATATATATATATATATATATATATATATATATATATATATATATATATATATATATATATATATATAGCAGCCATGCGGTTGGCTACGATGCTCATTGTTCAGGCACAGAGAAAAGGCAAAAAAATACAGTAAAGTAGCTATACCAAAAGATGAGTCCTTCTAACGATTACATCCATTCAAAACAGACGAGATAAGAGCCTTCACTGACAAACACAAAAGCAGGAAGAGACAGACACAAAGGATAACCCACCGACCAAAACCTCAGCCATGAAATGGAGGGAGACCAATAACACACAGAGAAGAGACATGAAATGGAGGGAGATCAATAACACACGGAGAAGAGACATGAAATGGAGGGAGACCAATAACACACAGAGAAGAGACATGAAATGGAGGGAGACCTACATCACACGGAGAAGAGACATGAAATGGAGGGAGACCTACATCACACGGAGAAGAGACATGAAATGGAGGGAGACCTACATCACATAGAGAAGAGACATGAAATGAATGGGAGATCAATAACACAAGGAGAAGAGAATGAAACCTTTAACTCACTGAGAAAATAATTGCAGGCAGAAATTAATCATATGGTGAGGACGGAGCTGCATTATATAACCAAAAAAAAAAAAAAAAAATAGGGCGATTTGGAGTGAGTTTCGTAAGGGCCTATTTTCAATGGGGGATGCAGGGAATCAGAAGCAGAACAACGTAGCTAGCGTAACCGTTTTATGGTAACGGCAACATATCCTCTATTCGTGGTCCTGATCTCAAAACCCAGCATAAACATTGAGCTATGGGCGCCTTTTGGTAACGTTAAACTACAGGCTGGCTACTCACCGTCCTCGTTCCACGCCCCTTCAACTTGATAGGAGGCGGTAGCTGCTCCCCACATGAAACCGGCAGGAAAAGTGTCGAAAAGAAATTCCTTGTCACCGTCCTGGAGATGCTCTTCGTCGTCATCGCCAGCATGACCGTCTGCCGCAACAAATCTGTTGCTTCCGTGGAAGCAGCTGAGTGTTGCCACGGTCAAAATGGCGCCAGCCAGGAAGCAGGTTCTCATTATGTGATGGTTTTATCTAGACAGTCTGAGAAATGAACATAAATTAACACTTCATTGTTGTTCTAGAATTTATTTATTATCAATGCTCATGGCAAGATCAGTTCGTAATTATGTTCAATTCTCTAACAGCACAGAGATAGATTTATGGATGAGGAAATTAGAAGATTACTAGATCTGAAACCAGTTATGCATTTCATTAAACAACAACAGATTAAATGGTTTGGCCATCTCACAAGAATGCCCTGGTACCTTCTGCCACAAAGAGCCACACTGAAGAAATATAATGGATATAGAGCAAGGGGAAGACCAAGTAAAAGATGGAGTGATGACATCAATAACGATCTTACATAAATTAATATCACTTGGGGAACCCTTCAGAGCCACTAAGACAGGTAATAAATAAACACGCATGTATTATTTGGAGCTTATGGAAGTAGAAAAAAGAAGAAGAGACATAGGGGCGAACTAAAGAAGAAGAAGTAGAGACTAGAGGACACATTAGATAACATAAACATTGAAAGTTAGGCTCGTTTAATACACAATTATGAGACCTATAGTGCTATTTCAATGGTTAGATACGAATTCTGTCCATATTCCATAGTTATGCGTTCATTGGTATGGAGACTAATGAAAATACATTTTACGGCGTGTCTAGTTGGTCCTGCGCCGAATTACACTTCGTTATTTGTAGGTGACAGGTTCGAATCTCGGTCGGTAACTATAGCTTTCAATTTCTGTTGTCTTGTGTGTCCTCTAGTCTCTATTTCTGTTGTCTTGTGTGTCCTCTAGTCTCTATTTCTGTTGTCTTGTGTGTCCTCTAGTCTCTATTTCTGTTGTCTTGTGTGTCCTCTAGTCTCTATTTCTGTTGTCTTGTGTGTCCTCTAGTCTCTATTTCTGTTGTCTTGTGTGTCCTCTAGTCTCTATTTCTGTTGTCTTGTGTGTCCTCTAGTCTCTATTTCTGTTGTCTTGTGTGTCCTCTCGTCTCTATTTCTGTTGTCTTGTGTGTCCTCTAGTTTCTATTTCTGTTGTCTTGTGTGTCCTCTAGTCTCTATTTCTGTTGTCTAGTGTGCCCTCTATTCTCTATTTCTGTTGTCTTGTGTGTCCTCTATTCTCTATTTCTTTCTTCTACTTCTATTAGTGACCAGCAGTAAATGCGTATTTATTTATGAACTGTCACAGAAAAACCAATACCAGCTTACACACAACGTTAGACAGAGCGCATAAAAGCTCTTTGCATCTCCCCAAAACACTTCACTGAGATAACCGGAGGAAGAGAAGAAGGAGAGGAAGCTAACATCACACAACCGAGTGAAATGTCAACCCTACCATAGGTTCAAAATTGATGTGTCGGATGTTCACTGTGCGTGGCAAGCCACCACCATATAGACCAGACTCCCATATCTATCCTGCTCAGCTGAACAGTTATGAATGTACACACGTTTGGCAAGAAACGAATTCCTCCCAGTAACAGCAGTTCGGAGATGTCAGGAACCCTGCAACCAACCACTGTTTCTACAGGAGTCATGAACATGGAGGTCTAAGTGCTAGCAAGCAGCCATAAGAAAGATGAGAGGAAGACTAGGAGGGGGGAGGGGAGAAGAAGAAAAGGAGGAGGAAGAGGACGCTGCAGCATTAAAAACAGAAGCAGCAGAAGAGGACGCAGTAGACCACCTTGCGTTGGTTTTCATACAATGGTATGGGTGCCGGTCGTTCACAAAGCATTGGCAAACTACCGAATGTACACTTACCAAGAAATCGCAGTCAACACATGCTGTTTTTGACTGCGACGTCCTGTAAGGATATGCAATTAACTTTTTTGTTGTTGTTCTTTTGTTATTGTTCTTTATTTTCTTGTTCGTGTTCTTGTTCTCTTTTCTTCTTCTGTTATTTTATTTTTAACCTACATCGGCAGAACAGAGCGGCAATTAAACAACAGAGTAGTTGAAATCATACCCAATTGGATTGACAGAATAATACACAAAGATGGTGGAAACCTGGCCAAGCTCACACACCACAAACCTCCCACGTCATCTATTGGACGGCAAATTGTGGAAACCGGTCACGTGATTGATAGAGACAATGTGTTTCGTGTGTTATGTAATACACAAAATGGTCACATGTTACAGGTGGTAGAAGCATTTGCCATTAATTTACAGACGTATATGTTGCGTAAACAGAAAAACATGATATCTAAAATTACAGTGGTAAACAATTAGAATTACTGTGTGAATATGTGAGCTGTATATTTCAGCTTGAATGATGTATCTAATTACTTTAGTGTGTGTTATGTGATTTCTGCAGTCTATACCAAGCGAGATGCGGGGAAATATGCCAGGCAATACATAGTGCAATCTATTGCTTGTATCTTTGATATTCAAATTCACAACAGGAAAATATTATTTTGAATTAACTTTTTATGTTTTAAATATTTTTTCATATACTCTGAAACTTGTCTTCCATTTGTCTTCAAAATGTCACATTATCAACAACCGAAGACAAATCCACCTAGACATCTGTTACGCATAAGAAATTATATGTGTTGCTAAAGAGTACTACCAAGTAAAGACACAATATTAATGTATGTTGTTCTCACCTGAAATATGTTTACCAACAACAACGGCGACATCTGCAGGTCGCATCAAGTAGTTCTCTGTATCAATGCGACCTCCAGCCAAGCAATCAATCCCTGTAATCTTCATTAGCACGACCCTTGGCTTACTTAGTCTATACACATTAACGTTTCCGCCTACCCACATGTAACCCGAGATAACTAAAACAATCAGGAAAATGTACATATAAATATACCTATATGAAGAAGCAAGAATTTAATATACTAAAGGGTGTAAATTTTAATGACTGTGCAGTGTTTGAAAATATTGCCGTTCAAAATTTTATATTCGCTTTCTGTACAGTTCATGCAACATAATAGGTAAATACAAAACTTTGGACCGGCAATAATAAAAATACACCTTGTATTACACACTCTTGTTGTTAACGTCTCTCTGAACACGAGAAAAAAAAAGTCCAATTGAGTGCCTTAAAATTATTGCAGAACATTGCGTTAAACCCTACATTAAATTTCTATACAACTTTACGTTCAGCAGTTTGTCATTGTTAGAGAATTGCAATGATAATCCGACAGCTTCTGCAGCTTGTCTTGCTCCAGATGTTTTGATGTAACCTTTCTACTGGAGTAAACTAGGCAGGCCGAGAGAGGGATCATGCTGCATGGACAGGGCAACACATGGTCTCTAAATTCAACTCAAGGTTTGTGCTATGGAGCGATATAACTCCATACCTGATCTTACCACCATAGGTTGTAGTTATTTTGAATTTTGTTTCTGTAGCACAATGTAACAAACTATCGTCTGTCAATTGGAAATTTTAAAAAAAGCTAGGTACATGTAACGCCTGCGAAAACGTAAGAGATACGAAAATTCTACTGTAATTTATTTAAGTATGTTGTCCTGTGGGTTTTTATATCCAGCAGAGAAGAACTAGAAGGCAACAAGTCAAACGGTTTGGCCATGTAACTAGGTTAGCAACTAACAGTTACCACAACAAGCAATGATGTACAGACCGGAGGGAAGCAGAGGAAGCGGCCGACCACGTAAACGATGGACAGAGGGAATAACAGAGTCCATGGGAATCTTGATACACGAAGCCCATAAACGGGCACTCTCCCGCTGTTTATACTTCACCTCGACATCGAAATGTACAAGAGGAACTAGATGAGATGAGATGAGATGAGATGAGATGAGATGAGATGAGATGAGAGAACAGAACTAGCATAAACTGCATTTTATAAACTTAGGGACCGCGGTAGGCTAGACGCCAGAAACCTGCCGAGAGGGGGATCGTGCGTTCAAATCATCATCAAGGCGAATGGTTCAAACTGAACTGGAATCATGGGTCGACCCAGCCTGGAAGTGGCCTCAGGCAATGATGTTGGAAGTAAGGCGACAGACGTGATATTGACCCACCACACCGACTGCCTATTGGTCTAGTCCATCAAAGTCGGGTCTCGGCACCATATTTTCAGTGCATCTTACTACATTCACACACGCACGCACACACACACACACACACACACACACACGCACACACACACACACACACACACACACACACACACACACACAGGTAGATGTGCACAGTATGTGCAATATTCCATTATTCCATGTATCCATTTTCCACGACCTTGAACCCCCCCCCCCCCCCTTTTCTCAAACACCCCCCCCCCCACCACCACCACCACCACCACCATTTTCTATCTTTCTTGTTGACACGGGGACAGGGAAACAACATCTTACCAACTGAACCACAACCCTTGTTTGTTTGGATTATTATTTACCGAACTTTGACCTGACGTGAGATACTCCCCACCGATCACAATCACTAAAAGTTAAATCTGTTTAATTGTGCCATTATTTCAATCACTGTAAGCCATACCCCCTATCGTATGGAAACACTGAGAGGGGAAAAGGTGGCATTTACAGCAGCAGTCTACCAAATATGGTTTATGAGGAACATACAAAGAATACCATGAAAAGACAGAAAAAACAATAAGCAAGTCCCTTTTATTTTTATTTGCATATCCTTTTTACAGAACATCGCTGTCAACACCAGCATTTTACTGCTGCTGTTGATGTCTTGGCAAGATTTACGTTCAGTAGTTTACTATTGCTTTCTGAACGAACGGTTCCCATAATAATTCGTTAAAACCCAGCGCAACGCGGTCTGCTGCCAAATCGGTCACAGCTGTGTTTCGATCGCGGGTAAACGGCCTTACGAATCGCGCCCGTAAATCCTTCGCCGCGTAGTCCAGGGAAATGAAAACCGTAAACTGATTAGAGAAATTAGACGTACAGTCAAATTATTTATGGTCACGTTGTGATAAGAAATAAACTAGAGAACTTGGATGACAGCTGGCACGACAGAGGGAAAAATAATGAGAGAAAGATAAAGAAGTAAATACCTGGATGGATTGGCCACTTGGCATGGTCAGGAAAAGAACACAGGGCTGATTAATAACTCTGGTGATCGTGTGAGATGGCGAAACATGACCGCCTTCGATTACCTGCTTGGATCATGACGATGACGACCAAATATCAAAAACGCCCGTAGAACAACTACAAATCAAGTGTTACTTGATATTATGACCTGTTAACGATAGAGATTCCACGCCTGGGCTCGTCGCTTGTCACAGTGAAGGATAGATTGACCATCTCTTCCTTCTTGTTCTCGGCCCTGCAAAATATGATGGCGGTGTATCGTCACAGATGTATAAGAGGAAACTGCTTCCGAATTAGGAAATAAGAAAGATGATAGGGAAGAGAGGCATCGGAGAATATCTTAACAACTGGAAAGATCTGTGGGAAAAGAGACAGATCAAGAAAATGATACTGGATAGACTGAGATAGGTGACATGGAAGAATGATCCAGAGCACGAAGGATTGAGATCTGTGGAAATACATCAACGCCCACGCCAGCTGGCAAGGCACACAATGAGTACGACTATGGTGATGATGATGATGATGGAAGGGAATGCCAGTCATGGACAGTCATAAAAACACACAGGCGGAAAATATCATCATGCGAGATGAGATTGTTTGTTTGTTTATTTATTTATTTATTTATTTTATTTTTTTTGGGGGGGGGGGGGGGGGGGGAAGGGGGGTGCTCGCTCGCTTTGACATCAAGCGTAGTCCATAAGCGTGCCTCTACTTCTAGTGCACTTATTTTCGTGCATTTATTTTCCCTATTACCATTGTTCATCGCCATCAGGCAAACCCACTCCAACTTCAAAGGCACTTGTAATTTACGTTCCCGAGTCAAGGATGAGAAGTCAACATTTTAGTACAACTGACCGGTGTAGGGGTTGAACCCGCTATATCTGTATAAGCACTCCGGATGTCTAAGAAGAAGCGCCCTTATCGATTCGGCCGTGCTGACCTGTGCGAGGTAAGATGAATAAGAGACACAACTGGAAAACAAGAAGAGATAGAGAGAAAGTAAGAATCTAACAACAAGTGCAAAGACAACATTCAAGTTTTGGGATGGGGAAAGTTTCTGTCGTTCACTCAACAAGTTTGGGGATGGGGAAAGTTTCTGTCGTTCACCCAACAAGTTTGGGGATGGGGAAAGTTTCTGTCGTTCACCCAACAAGTTTGGGGATGGGGAAAGCTTCTGTCGTTCACCCAACAAGTTTGGGGATGGGGAAAGCTTCTGTCGTTCACCCAATAAGTTTGGGAATGGGATGGTTTTGTCAAAAACCCAACAATTTTGCGGATTCAGATGGTTTCTGCCATACACACAACACTGTTGGGGATTCAGATGACTTCTGTCATACACCCAACAATTTTGGATGTCCGGATGGTTCTGTTATACACCCGGAAACTTTTATGTTTCTGTGCCTTTTGTCATAGACTCGACAATTTTGGGGATCCACATGGCTTGGGTTATACACCCAACTATATTTGGTAAGGTTATCCGTTATTCTCCACCGTTATCGGTCTTTGTACATATGTTTATGTCCTGTGTCACTCTTTATCTTCGTGCATTTGTTCAAGCGTTGTAATACCTCCTCCTGACATCTGTTTATGCGTTGTAATACCTCCTACTGACATCTCTTTATGCGTTGTAATACCTCCTCCTGACATCTGTTTATGCGTTTGTAATACCTCCTCCTGACATCTGTTTATGCTTTGTAATAACTCCTACTGACATTGCGTTGTATTTGCTCCTGCTGATATTTATTCATGCGTTGTAATATCTCCCCCTGATATTTCTTCTTGCGTTTGACATACCTCCTGCTGATATATGTTCATGTGTTTGACACGGCTTGTCTGTACACTGGCCCTGAGGTTGATCCAAACTGTCTTTGTTGTCTTATTTATTCCGATTGTCGGCGTCTCTACTTTGCGCTCTGTAAGAACCTGTGTTCAGTGGAGGAACTAGTACCGCTGGTGAAGTCTTTCAATATGTTATACAATCGTAGCAATTCATTAATTGCCAAGCTTCCCATGATAATGATTATTCCGCCTGTACATATATCCGGCCGGTCTTCCTGACGCAGGAGTTAACGTCTTTCTCCGTAATCCCGTATATTCTTGTGAGTAACGTAACCTGCGAGAAAATCGGTAGCTGGTTCTCGCCGCGGTGGTAACTTACGAGGTATGTGAGCCGATCGCAAACTGCTGAGCGTAATCTTGCCTAGTACATCAACAGCAGCTGAAAATGTTGATGTTGACTGCAACCTCCTGTAAGGGATACGCAAATAAATAAATAAATAAATAAATAAATAAATAAATAAATAAACATATCTCCGGCAGCCATTTATAACATGTGATAATCCTCAATTAGCCAATGAACGTCTACGGGTATCTTTGTAAACTCTCAGCTACAGACTTGCAGTTATCTCCCCCTGGTGTATGATTCCTCTCAATCCGAGCACAGGATGGTGTCTGCGTGAAACAACCCCGCATATAGAGATGCCACGTGGCTACCCAAACAAATATACTATTTTAAAACAATAACAAAATAGGCCTGTTTGTCCCTCCAGCGAACCACCACCTTTCTCCTTCAGAAGTTGTGGCTGGACTCCATTATGCTAGACCGACCGGTTCCTCCTCCACGAACCGACGTCTATCTCCTGAGGAGGATCCAATCCGACTAATGTACGTTACAACAAAACCTCAATAGGTAGTTAGTTAGTTAGTTAGTCGACAGATCATCCTCATTGCACATCGAACCATTCAGTCCATAAGTGCTCGGATCCCCTCCTCAGCAAATCCCGCAACGTGTAGCGGCTAACGACGCCAGTTCTGTGTTGGTTTATCAATCTTCTTTGGCTTCCTGCGTAGTGTTCTTGTTTGGCCACCCCTCTTTTAATTTGCTGTTCTCGCAGTCTGGCCATTGTTGTAGATTCACAGTCATCACTTGGTTCTCGCAAAAGTCTTACTTCTCGTAGAGCATTCAGGATGTCGGCCTGGTCCATGGCGCGTCCGCCCTCCACAGTAGCCTCACCTGCGAGCTTGTCAGCCCGCTCATTTCCTTGTACTCCCGCATGCCCTGGCACGAAGATGAAACTAATCTTTGCCAGTCGAGACCGCTCCAGAGGCAGCAACCATTCTCTTCGGATCGATCCCTCCTCTATCCTCTTGATCATGTTCATTGAGTCGCTGAGGAAACAAGCCCTAGTGAATGTCTGTGTCTCGAGCCATGTTATTGCTTTACTTACTGCCATGACTTCCATGGTCAGGCTACTTGTGGTTTCAGTGAAAGCACCAGAGTCCTCCTTCACAATTCTCCCTCCGGCCCGAGCTGTAAAGGTCCATGAGCTTCTCACATGTCGGACGACCGACCCATCTGTGTAGATGACCGCGTCACCGTCTAGCGAATTCTCGAAAATCAACGCTTGTACTTCAGCCTCAACAGCAGCCGGATTTTCTTGTCTGCATTTTCTATCTAGTTGGATGCAAACTGAAAAGGATGTGCAGAAGTCTGTTGGCACTTGCACCCACTCCTCGCCAGGTTCTAAGTCCTCAAGTGAACACACCTGTTGAAGAATGTCTTCGGCTTGACCCATCCACGACCTTCCTCTTTTTAACCTGCTGCCTTTCACCTTCCTAATTTCACTATGCAGTGGATGTTGTGTGTTTGCGTTAATTCTGAGGTAGGCGCGTGCCCTGCAACCTTGTATTCTCTCTTCAATGGTTGGAAAATCAAGAAGGTAGCGCATCGCCCATTTATGTAATGGTCAACCCAACAAAGGCAACAGTGACTTGGTTCTCGTTGAATAATCATATTGTCAACACTCCAACACCAACTGTAATGCTGTGTTCAGAGACGGTGGAAAGAACGCAGGCAATGAATTACCTGGGGATACGGTTTGATCGAAGCCTTGCTTATAATGTGCACATAGACCAGGTGATAACAAAGGCCAAGCGGGGTTTGGCAGCGATGCGGGTGATGGCGGCAGCAAACTGTGAGCAGCGCCATCTATGTCTTCTGTACGAGGAGCTGGTCATGTCTGTTTTGGAGTATGCAATGGCAATCCTGACTCTCAGCCATAAGCAGATAGAAAGGATGGAAAGGATACAGAATGAAGCTATGCGCATTATTCTTGGATGTACAAGAGATACAGCATACCTCAATAGGTAACTATACCTTACACATGGACAACATTGGTGCGGTGTGGTGTAACTACAAATGGCGACTTTGCTAACTGTCTGTATGTTGGATCATCATCATCATCATCTTCCACTTCTGCCGTCAAGCGGGGAGGAATAATTTGCGTTCCAGCGCCCGGTGGGGGGCACTGGATAGTATTCATTCCGTGTGCTTGTACAATGTCTTTGATATCGTCAACCCATTTTCTTCTTGGACGTCCTCTTGGTCTCGTGGCAGATGATCTTTGATGTAAGGCCAGTGATGGTAGTTGCTGGTGTTGCATTCTAACAACATGGCCAAACCACTTGATCTTCTGTTTTTCAATAAATGTAGCACAGGTGTTGATCCCACAGTCTGTCTGATAATATCATTTCTTACTCGGTCTCGGATTGTTAAGTTGGCAGCTCTCCTCAGGCATCTCATTTCACAGGTGTTGATTTTGCGAAGGTGTAATTTGGATAACGTCCAGGTTTGAGATTGGTAGCTTAGGGTTGGTGTGAATATGTTCTTTATTATCTGTCGTTTTGCGTACATGGGTATATTTGGATGTTTCAGTAAGTGTGATAGTTGATATGTAAGTGCACTAGCTTTCTGACATCTGATTTCGATTTCCCTATCCAATCTGCCATCTTCTGTGATCATACTTCCAAGATATTTAAATTTTTTAACTTGTTTCAGAGTTATGCTATTTATCTGTATACTTAGTGGGCCCGGCGATCTGCTAACTCGCATTACTTCGAGTTTGGTTGTATTTATATGAGTATTTATTATGAGTATAAATACTCATATTGTATCTCCTGCATGTTGGACTCAGATTATTAATATGATTTTGTAGTCAGCCCTCGTCACTATAAAACAGGCACTGATCGTCTGCAAATAGAAGTTCATTTATCTCCGATGGATCAGTTGTTTCATCTGGAGTAAAGAGTTCTAAATTTTCTTATGTTGGATATAAAGGGATTTGGTTGGTCTGTACAAGTGACTATTGCACATTTGTATGAAGCTGTAACAGTGTCTATCTATTGTTTATGTGCTGACGAAGGTTTTAGCCGCAACGTTTATTTTGTCACTTGAGATTGTGTTCTTGTTGAGCTTACCAGTTTGACTTCTTGTTTTAGTTGTTCACGCTTTCAAAACAGCCATTTCTATTTTATTTATTTTTTTTTTAGCGCCAATTACGTTACTGATAAAGTTATGTATGGAGACAATATAAGACTGTCAGATTAGCCGAATTCTATTTTATTCAATTAATATGTTGCGGCCTACATACGGAGTTAAGTTATACAGGCTGTGACTCAGCAAGGCTATCTGTTATCGCGGAATGTATTTGTGTGATCTGTTTGTAAACGCACACAGGATATCAGGGGGGATTACAATAGTATCAGAATTCAGAACCCGATGTCAGCAAAATGACATCATCAGCAAGCCAGAATTATGTGTGGGTTGTCATGAACGCTGTCCTTGGATGCGAGGTACGTACAGACAGATTGTATTTTTGTCTTGGGTCGTTATATTAAGAAATAATAATCATCACGTGCCGATAAGGTGGGCGGTCATGTTTCGCCATCTCACACAGCACTTTGCTGTTATTTCACCCCAAACAAAACAGCATCCCCCACAAGGTCTCATTTGCATCGGACCAGCAGTCACTTCCGGTTAAGTGTTCGGTGGACTGCTGGAACGATCGATGGATGTTTTGTTAGTTTTTGGACCCGTAGGACCCTCACTGTCGTCGAAGTACTATGGGACCAAAAAATCCGACGACAGTGAGGGCCCCACGGGCCCAACAACTAATAAAACATCCATCGATCGGTCCAGCAGTCCGATGGTATGAGGTGTCGGTTGTCAATAAAGCACTGGCAAACTTAAATGCTGCAGCACCTTTGCATGACGTTGCTATCAACCCCAAATTGATTGTCTGGGCAATTTTACGTTCAGTAGCTTTCTGACCGAGACGGCAATGTTGATGTCAACGGACTGCTGTAGAGGTTGAACTCCCTACCACGTCATCAGTGCACGGGAAGTTTAAATTCAAGCGCATTAAGCTCTGTGGCCACGTAAAGCGGTAATCATCATCATCATCATCCTCATCACCATCATCATCATCATTATCATCCAGTGCCATGTCAGCTGGCGTGGGCGATCATGCCGTTCCACAAATTGCAATCTACCACGGCATGGATCAATTCCTGTGTTGACTCCCTTCCGTGTCATGAAACAAGACTGTCAAGAATCTTCTAACGCTGTCTTCCTCTGTCTCTCTTTCCACAAATATGGTCCGGTTGTCACGACATGTTCCAGTGTTTGTCTTCTCATAACGTGGCCATAAAACGATGACTGTCTCTTTCTGATGTATGTGATAAGTTGTCTTTGCGACTCAGTTTCCTTTAAAATGTCCAGATTGCTCATTTTGGCTGTCCAGTTAATATTCAGTATTCTTCTATAAAACCACATCTCCAAGGCTTCCATAGATTGTTTCGTCTGTTTACTAACTGTCCAGGATTCGTAGCCGCATGTTAAAGCTGGTTCTATGTAACATGCAAGAACTCTCTTCCTCACGTTCAAGGACAATGACTTATTGCCCAAAACGTTCTTCATTTGATAGAATGCAGTTTTTGCTTGTTCTGTTCTGTTTTTCATCTCAGTGATGAATCTTCCATCTGATGTTATCCATGTACCTAGATATCTGAATTTCTGCCCTTTCCCCAAACTAAACAGAAAAGAAAGAAAATCCTAACCTGCACTGTTCGCGGCGACTGCACTAGCCAGGCGGCCCTTAATTCATCAGGCTCAAAGACCCCTCTGCCATACACCGCAAGGTACTATATTGGCAGTAAATGAGTTTTTCCCCAAACTAACGTCATTTACTTTACTTGCATATTTAGGTACAATTTGTTTCTTTGATACCACCATGACTTCTGCCTTTCTATTATTCAAACTAAGGCCCATTTTTTTTCACTTTCTGCAACCACTGTGTCTACCATTACCCGTAGATAATGGCAAACTACTGAACGTAAAGCAATTGTCTGGTAAATCACAAACAGTGTATAGATGCTGGGGTAGACTGCAACGTAGTGTAAATTACATACAACAAATAACTTGCATAACCAGACCAACTGAGGTTTTACACGGGGATCGTTCAACATACTTTACTGTAGATACAACAAATATTCTACATAACCAAGCTAACTGAGGCTTTACACAGTGAGTGTTCGATATACTTTACTTTACATACAACAAATAACCTAAATAACAAGGTTAACGGAGTTTTTATATGGGGAGCGTTCGATAAACTTTACTGTACATACAACAAATAACATTCACAACCAGGCTAACCGAGTTTTTATATGGGGAGCGTTCGATAAACTTTACTGTACATACAACAAATAACCTACATAACCAGACTAACCGAGGCTTTACACAGTGAGTGTTCGATATACTTTACATGGATTTTACTTCAAAGCGCGTAGGGAAGATGGTGTGTATGTGATGGGTATGAGTTGTAGTGTGTGTGTTGTGTGTGTGTGGTGTGTGTGTGTGTGTGTGTGTGTGTGTGGGGTGAGAGAGAGAGAGAGCACGTGTTATTTTTATGTGTGCTTTGACTTAGGCGAGGGAAGCTAAGAATGCAATATGGACAATCTTGGAAGTAGTAATCAGCAGCAGTCGTAACTGTGTCTGTCTGTCTGTCTGTCCTGTCCTGTCGGTCCTTGTCCTGTCTGTCCTGTCTGTCTGTCCTGTCTGTCTGTCTTCTGTCTGCTGTCTGTCTGTCTGTCTGTCTGTCTGTTCTGTCTGTCCTGTCCCCTGTCTGTCCGTCTGTCTGTCTGTCTGTCTGTCCTGTCTGATCTGTCTGTCTGTCTGTCTGTCTGTCTGTCTGTCTGCCTCTGTCTGTCTGTCTGTCTGTCTGTCTGTCTGTCTGTCTGTCTGTCTGTCTGTCTGTCTGTCTGTCTGTCTGTCTGTCTGTCTGTCTGTCTGTCTGTCTGTCTGTCTGTCTGTCTGTCTGTCTGTCTGTCTGTCTGTCTGTCTGTCTGTCTGTCTGTCTGTCTGTCTGTCTGTCTGTCTGTCTGTCTGTCTGTCTGTCTGTCTGTCTGTCTGTCTGTCTGTCTGTCTGTCTGTCTGTCTGTCTGTCTGTCTGTCTGTCTGTCTGTCTGTCTGTCTGTCTGTCTGTCTGTCTGTCTGTCTGTCTGTCTGTCTGTCTGTCTGTCTGTCCGCGTATCAGTCCTAATGTATGTCTATCTGCGCGCATTTGTCTGTCTATATAACTGTCTTATATTTGACTGACTGTCTACATTTGTGCGCGCTACAGAAAATCATTTAAAACACTTACAGATCCTTGACAGGATGACATGCGATCCACCTCACGTTGAATGCCTATATAATTTCTAGGTTCAGTAGTTTGCCATTGCTTTCTGAACGAGACCTCAACGTTGACGTCAAAGTTAATGTCAGATTTGAACCTCCCTCTCTTACACCATCAATTTACAGGAAGTTTAAGAGCGAGCGTTCTTACCCTTCCGGCCACGCCGACTTCTGCGGACAACCATGTTGGATTAAAAAACCTTGTGCCATGCAGTCGTCCCTTTTGTCTGTAGCCCACTCAACCCATGACCTATCTGTCCGTCCTTCCATCCATGAGTTCTTCCAATCATCCACAGATCAGTTATTCCATCAGTATATTTGTCTGCTTATCTGTCTGTCTACTTATGTCCATCCAGCATATGGATCTGTCTGTTTATCTATATGTCTTCTCACCTGCTTTTCTGTCTGTCTGCTTTTTCTATTTACCATTCAATCTGTTTGTATGTCGGATTTCTTATCTTTAAGAGCCGACCTTCAGTTTTGCAAAGCTAAAGCTACTTGCTGGCTTCCCCTAACGGCCTTGACGATAACAAACCTTGAACTCCCAACCAAGGTCCCATGCACCAGGCACCTCATGTACGAGCTGCGACTCGATCTTACACCTTATCGCAAATAAAAGGACAACCCTGACCTGCTTCAAATCATGGTTGATAAATGTACAAATGTAATCTCTGTCAGGCAAATTGCAGCGACCCTCGCGATATTAAATTCCCTTTCTGTCCATAAATCCTGGCTGGAAAACATGTTTGCATGTAGTGTTGATATTGTTCTGACATAAGTCAGCTTAAAACTGTGGCGGAAATTGGGAATAGTTCTTAAAAGCTATATTGAGCAATCCTGATATACAGTAGTGAATCAAGAACAACTGTGGAAACGGCAGAGATGTCTTATAGAAGAATAATGAGTACACAATGGGTGGATAGAAACGTTGTAGAAAGAGCAATGAAGATATCTTGAAATAAGCTACCTCACAAAGAGAACTTGTTACTCGAATCGGAAGAGGCCAATCCACATGCTTTGGGCATTTCACGAGAAGAGGAAAGCTGGAGTATGTCATTTGGAGACCAAGAGACAAGATGCTGGGCAGTTTGACATCATGGCAGGAAGAACATCAATATCAGAAATGATTACCAGAACACGAGAATAGGGCATGGACAGACGTAATCACCAACACCACACGGTGCTGGCTCAGTATTCTTATAGACCAATTGGTTCTCCCATAGTTTACAAGAAACATTTCCTCACTCCGCCATCTTAAACCGTCCAGCATAATTTCTCTCTGCCAGTCTCTGTCTCCACCAGCAACGATCTTTCCAGTCGGCTTAGTGTTATCCAATGTCTCTCTTCTCATACATGACCAAAGAACACCCTCTGTCATTTAATTGCCTATAATGTTCTGGTTAGTTAGTTAGTCGACAGATCATCCTCATTGCACGTCGAACCATTCAGTCCATAAGTGCTAGGATCCCCTCCTCAGTAAATCCTGCAGCATGTGGTGGCTCACAAAACCAATTCTGTTGGCTTTCTGCGTAGTGTTCTTGTCAGGCCACACCTCTTTTAATTTGCTGTTCTCGCAGTCTGACCATGGTTGTAGATTCACAGTCATCACTTCTCGCAAAAGTCTTACTTCTCCTAGAGCATTCAGTATATCAGTCTGGTCCATGGCTCGTCCGCCCTCCACAATAGCCTTACCTGCAAGCCAGTCAGCTTGCTCATTTCCTTGTACACCCGCATACCCCGGCACGAAATTGAAACTAATCTTTGCCAGCCGGGGCTGCTCCAGAGACACTAATCACTGTCTTCGGATCCAACCCATCTCTATCCTCCTGAGCATGTTCATTGAGTCGCTAAGGAAACATGCCTGAGTGAAGGTCTGTGTCTCAAGCCATTTAATTGCTTTACTTACTGCCATGACTTCCATAGTCAGGCTACTTGTGGTCAAGGCAAAAGCACCAGAATCTTCCTTCACAATTCTCTCTCCGTCACCTTCATCGCAGCCAACATTCACTCACCTCTTCCAGGAATAGTTGATTACATTAAAATTTTTCGCAAAATTCTTTGCAGAAACGAAAACTCTGCTGCCTCTTTTCTCCCCATAATGTATTCGTTCATATACTGCGGAGCATGTTCGATTGATCATTTGACGTCGCCATTCTGGCATTCAATGCAAGTGACATATTACATCAGATAATTTTCATTGTCTTAAATGTAGCGGTTGCTTGGATTAAATGGCCCCCTATTCTCTGCCCTACATCGTTCATCTGATACTATGACCGTCTCCAAATATTTGAATTGCTTGTCTTGGTTAATCATGGTTCCTTATTTTGTCATTGCGCCCTTTGCTGTTATCTTTTTCTGTTATATAACCATTTTTGTTGTTGTTGTTTTTTATGTGTTGTTGTTGTTTTATATCCCGTTTACCACTCTGCATTAGTACAACTGTACTGTGGATATAAATGGAATCAGCATTGGTGGACGAAACATCAATAACATTAGATATCCAGATGATACAATATTGATTGCAGACAATGAGCAGGATCTGCAACAATTAGTAGATGCGGTTGTTGCACATAGTGAACAACTGGGATTATAATTAAACAGTAAAAAGACACAGATTATGGTCGTCACTAGTGTCGTGTGTTTCTTTAAAGTGTTTGTCCCTGGAGTGAGGGGAATCAACACCCACATTATATTTTAACCCCTTATCATTATCCTGGAGAATCCACTAGATTCCGTCCACCACACTCAGCTCAATTTATGGGCACCTCTTTCTCTCTCTCTATCACTACTAGATCATGCCCCCTCTCATTCTTCCCCACCGCAACATACACAACAACTCTAGCTTCTAAAAATTAATAACAATTAATTTATTAAAAGAAAAGTGTAATGTATGTGAGAAGTGTATGCAAAGAATGTGTGTCGTGTACTATAATGTGTGTAGAATCGGACCATCAGATCAGTAGCCCAGTCAGATCATCCTAGCAAGGTCACACCACAGCACGTTAGGTCAGCACAAGAAAACCTCACCCAGTGATGCATCTCTCCTGCCAGACGCTGATTTTCTTCGGTAGCTGCTTGGTAATCCATCTACATGATCATCCGAAATAGATACAGTCTACAGTTTAACACTGATCACGGATCGGTTACACACTGCGTCCTATAGGTCCCTATAGTTCTTAAATGTTCAATCCTTGTACTTGTGAATATAGGTATCACTGTTATTGGTAATACACTTGATCCTATCTATTGTCTATATTGTCTCAAATACAATGTTCCTTGTACTATTCCAATGGACTCTACAGCTCCATGTGGATGCTACGTTTAATGTTCCTTTTTAGTCACTATTGTTCATATGATATGTGGTGTATCAACGAACCTCACCCATCCTAGGTGAACCTTATCACACAGCAATCGTTATATGGTTTTGCTCATCTGAGCCATGTTCTGATGGACCCTCCTGATCATGGGCCCAGCGTAAACACTATTGTACAAACTTTCTTTTCTGACGTTATTCATTTTCTTAAAAAAAAAACATTGGCTGTTCATCTGGTGTTCTTCCCATTCGGAGTAGCACTTCATCAACACCAGTGTAGAACTTCCTCGTAACTGGCGGGGAACCTTATGTAACACTGCTTTACTCCTGAATCACATCTACATTTTGCCATGACAGGCACGTGTATATTAAATTTTAATTAATCCCGCACACGGTAGATGTTCTTCAAATTCATCCAGAGCTAACGAAAACACCGTCCGCTCAGGCCCATTCTCTTGTTTACAATCACTGCAACCCGTTATATTTTTCAAACAGCCTTGGATTGTTCAAGTGACTTTCTTTGTGGTCCACACCAGATGGTCCCAAGGGCACACAATTGGTTTCCAACCTCACAAGAATATTTCTCTCCCCCTTGTTCAACCAATGCAAAAGTTGTCTCCCTTGTTTCGACAACCAAAACAAGCCAGCGTGTTTCCTGCATTCTCCCGATCGGGCCACAACAACATGCTTACAATTTTCTGTCTTATGGGGAACTCTCAAAGACGGCTGTACCGTTTGATTTCACCGCCTCCAGGAATAAACAACTTGCAGCTGCGAATCAGATTGTCGCTGTTATTTGTATCATCTGATCGTTAATTCACAGTGATTTCGCGACAACTAGGAAGAATGAAATACCACAATGTAATATACAAGTAAATGGGAATATTCTTCAACAAGTGAATCGGTACAATTATCTCGGAACAGTCATAACATCTGATGGGAGATGCCTTGTAGAGATTAGAACATGGCGAAAGTAGCCTTTAGCAAGATGAAAAACATATTGACCAATAAAAATGTTTCAATTGAAACGAGAAAAAGAGTGTTGAGGTGCTAGATAGAGCCTGTTCTTTTGTATGGATGTGAAACTTAGACAATGAGCAGTCAAGCTCAAAACATCTGATGGCTGCAGAAATGTGGTTTCTGAGGAAAATGCAAAGAATATCATGGACAGACAGAAAAACCAATGACCAAATACTACAGGAGACAAATGAAAATCGTAAATTGATTAGGGAAATTAGACGTAGACAGTCAAAATGTTTTGGACATGTTATGACAAGAAATGGATTGGAGAACTTAGTGACAACTGGCAAGATCAAAGGCAACAGACCAAGGGGAAGACCGAGAAGTAAATACCTGGATGGCTTGGCCACATGGCATGGTCGAGACAGGAACACTGAGCTGATCCGCGACCCTGGTGATCGAGTGAAATGGTGAGGCATGACCGGCCACGCTTTCCGGCATGACACATGATTGATTGATTGATTAGTATAACTCCAAATGTTGCAGTAGTAGTAGTAGTGGTAGTAGTCGTAGTAGTAGTAGTAGTAGTAGTAGTAGTAGTAGTAGTAGTAGTAGTAGTAGTAGTAGTAGTAGTAGTCGACGCAGCAGCAGTAGCAGCAGCAACAGTAGTAGTAGTAGTAGTAGTAGTAGTAGTAGTAGTAGTAGTAGTAGTAGTAGTAGTAGTAGTAGTAGTAGTAGTAGTAGTAGTAGTAGTAGTAGTAGTAGTAGTAGTAGTAGTAGTATGCAATATTTTATATTAGGGGAATAATGGTCCACTGACGAGAATGTTAACATTGCTGGAATGCTAGTCGGCTGGAAATGAATGTTTAGATTAAGGAATGCAGTTGAATGTTTAGATTGGAGGAATGCTGGTCCACCCGACATGAATGTTTAGATTGGGAGAATGCTGGTCCATCCGTTGTACATGTTTAGATTAAGGAATGCTGGTGAATGTTTAGGGTGAAGGAATGCTGATCCACTCCACGTGAATATTTATCCTGACCTATCCAGTGTTAATGTTTAGAACAGTGATTGCAGATCACGTGCAGAACACAGTGCATGAAATCCGTAGCACCCGTCAAGGATCAAATTCGATGTACAGAAGAAGAAGACCAACAAAATTTAAAAAAAAAACACGTTCTAGAAGTATTGTATGTTTCTAGGTTCTGTGAAAGTAGAGCATCCGTGCACCTCCCATAACGTTTCTTGACCCCAATTATGCTGAATTGACCTACCAGCCCAGATACATTTTTTACGAGCCCACAATCACTGGGTGAACTGTAAATCATGTCTGGCACCTCGTCGCCACCGCTGTTCCCATTTGTATGAGTTAATTAGTTACACATCCTTTTCATCTCTCACTCTGTCTACCTCTCTATCTCTCTCCCTCTCTCCATATGTGTGTGTGTGTGTGTGTGTGTGTGTGATTATATATATATATATATATATATATATATATATATATATATATATATATATATATATAATATATATATATATATATATATGGCCGTGTGTTTGTATCGCTGTCCAAACATACAACCACCTTTGTAAAGATAACAGTGTATCAACACCCTCAGAACTTCCATGACGGAGGGGTGTGAACAGATCTGACTTAAATACCGGACTTCGAGACGATTGTTAACAGACCTGGTCAGGTCTTTAGCCGAGACAATCCACGCTTACCAGGTAAGTGACAGTTGTGGGCCTTGCAACGGCAATGCTGTAGATAAGGTTTATAAAACAGACATCTGGGGTAGTATTCTAGAAAATTCAGCTGTAAGGGACGTAGATAGTAATACAGAGTTAAGTGGAGCTCAGCACGGCCTAATGGATAAAAACCCTCGCTCTTAAACTTCCGGTGTGCTGATGCTGAGGTAGGGAGTTCAGCCCCTACACCGGTCAGTTGGAGTAAAACTGTTGATGTGTCGTTCTTGAGTTGGAGACGTAAATTACAAGTACCTCAGAAGTCGGAGTGGATTAGCCTGATGGCGAGGGACACTGGAATTCGGGAAAGCTAATCCACACACAAAATTCAGTTCACTGTATTAAAATTTGAAAGCTAGCGAATACAAATAAATATATATTTCGCATAAAAGTATCCAAATGAAAACAAGAACGGTGCTCATGCACACGGCTGTAGGTTATTAGGTATATGGCGCTAAGCACTTAGTTTTACAGATCAGTCGGCACTGGATGTGTGACGTTATCAGCATCACACAGCCCGCTTTTATGTCCCTGGACAGTTCCATAAACTATTCGTATGTTATAACCGGTACCATGGGAGTACTTGTCAAAGTTGACATATATTAATGTGCATATCAATATCAAGTTTGAAGATGGAAGTTCAGAATGCTCTTAACCATATGAAAACTGGCAAGACCCCGGGTACAGATAACATCACAATAGAAATGATCAATGCCTTAGAAGAATATGGAATGGACATAGTCACCAGACTACGATACTGGAGATATACCTCCTGAATAATGTAATTCTGTATTTATTGCAATCCCAAAGAAATCAGGAGCCTTGGAATGTGATCAACATTGAACACTTAGTATAATGAGCCACATCACGAAGATTCTGCTTATGTAATTCTATATTTATTGCAATCCCGAAGAAATCAGGAGCCTTGGAATGCGATCAACAACGAACAATTAGTATAATGAGCCACATCAGGGAGATTCTGCTGAGAATCATCATGCAAAGAGTTAGGAAGGAAATATAACCCGAAATAGGAGAATAACAATGTGGGTTTGTAGAAGGCAAGGGAACAGTAAATGCTGTGTATAAACTGAGAACAGAAATTGAACATTCTATAGAAGTAAACAAAGATCTATATCTTTGCTTTATTGACTACACAAAGGCTTTCGATAAAGTGAGACATGTCGACATGATAAGGATGCTTGAAGATCTACAAATTGATGGAAAAGACGCTAGACTTGTAAAAAACATATATTGGAAACTTTTGTGGGCATGTTATGAGAAGAAATGATTTGGAGAACTTAGTGACAACTGGCAATATCGAAGGGAAGAGACCAAGGGGAAGACTGAGAAGTAAATACCTGGATGGCTTGGCCACACGGCATGGTCGAGACAGAAACACGGAGCTGATCCACAACTCTGGTGATCGAGTGAGATGGCAGAACATGACCGCCCACACTTATCGGCATGGCACATGATGGATGGATGGATATCAATATCATCATGATTTATATTATCATCGCATCTCATCTTGCTCCCTTATACCATTGTCTATCCTGCCAGGCTGGCTGATGAACATGTCCAAGATACTGAGGCCCTATCCTGCCTTAAGTCAAACCTACACTGAATGCTGAATTTAAGAACCGACATTGCACCATCATCTAATCTTATCCCATCTTGTTCCTGTTGTACATAGATTGCTATTCCCTCTGTCCATCGCTTATATGTTCGGGCTCTTCTTCTGGTATACTGTCAGTTGGTAGCCTAGTTATGTGGTCGAACCATTTCATTTGCTGTTTCATACTGACATTTAGCGCTGCTATTATCTCCACTTTAGTCCTGATTTCTCCATTTCTATTTTTCTATCTTTTTTGCACAATCATCATCTGCATAACAGTCATCACCATCATCAAGTGCCTTGCCAGCTGGCATGAGCGATAACGCTTCCACACATATTTCCATTTCCAAACAGAATATGTCAGCTCGGTTAATGCCATATTTTCTTTAAATGATGAAAGGTTGCCAGAATGCTTGGCTAATGTCCTCCTTTATCTCGTTTTTTATACATCTTTCCATTGTTACAGAATGCTTAATTTTTTCCTCCTCTCATAATGTCGCCAGCAATGAAGTCTGCCTATTTCTGATGTTTGTAAAAAGTTTTCCTTGTGGCTTAACCTCATTAAAAATAATTGATGACTTATTTTGGCTGTCTTGGTATTTTGAATGTATGAAGGTATTGACGGACATGAGCAATGAACGAGGCAGTTGCACAAGAAACAATTGAAAACTAAACTGTTTCGAGAAATTACACTTAATCAAGATATTTTGACATGTTATGCGGTGAAATAATCTAGAAATCATAGAGTAAAGTAGCAAATTTATAGGAAAAGAGAAAGTGGAAGTCATAAAAATAAATACCGTGGAACAGGGCATAGTTGAGACAAGAACCCAGACCTAAGTCATGACTGGTGAACGTTGTGAAATGACGAACCGTCACAGCCCCACACTTATTGAAACGGCACGTGATGATTGTGGTATTTCAGAATTCCTGTTGTATCAAAAACAAAAGTCACGGTCAATCAAACCAGTGTCCTTAGTACTATTCTGTATGACAACTAAGCCTAGTCGTCTATACTCACACCAATGAGAAAAGTGTAAATACTTTTCATACGCAGTGTCCCTGCGAAGAATCACTTGGTATTAAAGTTGGCAAATACTGAAGTATTGGAAAGATCGGGTTGTGTGACGGTTTGGTCCATTCTCAGCCTTCGTAGGCTTAGATGGATAGGACACATTAGGAGGATGAACAATGGTAGAGTACCAAAGGACTTCTTTTTTGGTGAATTACAGATGGGTTAAAGATCTTGGATCGGCCTCTACTACGGTACAGAGGTGTGTGTGTGTGTGTGTGTGTGTGGTGTGTGTGTGTGAGAGGGAAGGGGAGACGAGAGAGAGAGAGAGAGAGAGAGGAGAGAGAGAGAGAGAGAGGAGAGAGAGAGAGAGATTAGGACATGACTGATGCAGGCATTGATTAATAATTCACATTGGGAGCAAGCGCCGCTGATGCCTTGCATGGGAAGGGAGAGAGAGAGAGAGAGAGAGAGAGGAGAAGAGGAGAGAGAGAGAGAGAGAGAGAGAGAGAGAGAGAGAGAGAGATCAGGAATGGAATGAAGACGATGACAGTAATAGCTGCAAAGAGGTCACACACCGAGAGTGTGAGATGTCAGATGCTGCGTGGTGGTGGAAATGACCACGTGTTCACATGCATCCATTGTGGATGAACATTTACCATGTGATTCGACCTGATCAGTAACATCCGCTACTGCCATGGGTTGTAGTTATTAAGCCTGTTTATTATTAAGCACAATGAACAGTGTATGCGATGATTCTCTTGCAGAATTTCTACACCAAGATCGTCGTACAATGGGGACGTGGTTCTTGTCTGTGACGGCGCTGATGCTGTTGTCCGCGGGCAGCTTCCAGGGGCGAGATAATGCTGTTGTTGCTGCATCTGTCGGGGAGCATGTCGAGGATGAGAGGCATCTTCAGGAGGGGGATAGGGATTTTCTCTTCGACTCTTTCCCCGAGAATTTCGTGTGGGCGGCAGCGACAGCGTCATACCAGATTGAAGGTGGATGGGATGAAGATGGTACGTGTTTCTTTGTTGAAGCCTTACGTTTTATCATCATCAACAGCATCATCATAATCGTTGCCTTCATCGTTATAATTAACATCGTCATGGTCATCATCGTCATCATATGCAGTATCATCATCGTCATATTCATCAGCAGCAGCATAATCATCATCATTACCATCGTCATCATCGTCGTCGTCATCATCAGCACTATCTTCATCATTGTCACCATCATCACCATCATTACCACCTACATCATCATTACCATTTACCTTCAACACCACCACTACCATCGTCATCATCATCATACTCATAATCAATATCATCAGCATCATCAAGTGCCATCTTCCTGTGCAGTTGTGTCTCTTTCTATTGCTAAATTACTGTAAATTCTTCTTCTTTTCTTCTTTTTTCGTTCGCTTGAAATATGTCTATAACTGCAATGTTGTCTCTTGTATGAATTTAACTGTCTTTTTATTCACACAGCGGTCCATAGAGTTTATCTTCCACTGTCCCATTCTGAAGGTTTACTTCATGTCAGTTTTTGTAATAATTATTTGTTTGTTTTTTAGTTTGTTTTCCCCACACGGCATTCTTCCTCTCCATCTAAACTACCAACATGAACCTACCATTATTTATTTCAGCGAGTCGATCTAGCGCAGTGGGTAGTGCACTAGCCTGCCAGACCGGCGACGAAGTATTTGAATCCCACTAGAGACTGAGACCCCAGTAACATTGACCTGAGCTCCGGGGACGACGACCTGGTCTCGACTGGGTACCCGCACATGTTCCAGGGAGTAAAGGTGGCCAGTGTGATGTTGACTATATCAGCCACCGAGTTCCGGTTGGTCAATGGAAGGTGGGGATAGCACCATATACCCGATACAGCTCAACAGGTGGAAGGGAACCATTACTTTCTTATGAGATGAGGGGATCTGAAGACAACCGGAAACTTCGGGGTGTTAGAGACAGGGACAACGGAGAGGAAGACTGCAGGATGCGCTCAGAGAGGGGCAGAGGTCCATTTGATCAAGAACGCAGATGTAACAGAAACATGATCGTTCCGTGCAGCTTAGCGTGAATCATGATGGTGAGGATGGCAGAGCAGGATACGCTTTTTGATTGTCTGAGCAAACAAATATGTATCAGTAGATATTTTTTTTAAAAAGCACTCTCCAACAATCTTCCTACCAACTCCATGCTACAAATATCAAACCTATACAAGGATATAAAAAGAAAAACAAAAACTTAAAGCAACGGAAATGACATTCCCGAGAAGAATACTCAGTGTATAAGAAGAGAGAAAATAAGAAATCGCGACTAAAGTGGGGGTTATAGCAGCGTTGGATTTCATTAGAAAACAGCAAGTGAAATGGTTCGGCCATATAACTAGGCTACCAACTGACAGTATACCACAACAAGCAATGATGTACAAACCAAATGGAACCAGAAGACGAGGCACAACATGTAAACTATGGTGAGAGGGAAGAACATTCCATGGGAATCTCGATACATGAAGCTACTAAACGGGCACTCTCCCACTGTTATGCTTCAGCGCAACTTATAAGAGGAACGCAGTGGGAAGAGACGAGATGATGGTGTGATGTCGATTTTTAAATTCAGTATTTAGTATAGGCTTGACTTAAAGCATTCGACTCTCCAGGCAAGGGCCCCAGTATCTGGGACACGTTCACCAGCGAGCCTGGCAGAATAAACAATGGCGAGGACGGGAGGGTGGCCTGCGACAGCTATCATAGGTACAAGGAGGATGTGCGGCTGCTGAAAAAGCTGGGGGTAAGTTGTGTTTGTACACGCATACACACTCTCACATCAACACTCTCATACACTGAGAGAGAGAGAGAGAGAGAGAGAGAGAGAGAGAGAGAGAGAGAGAGAGAGAGAGGAGAGAGAGGAGAGAGAGAGTGAGAGAGAGAGAGAGAGGAGAGGGAGAGAGAGAGAGAGGTAAAAATATTTTGTAAAATACTTGAGCACGCAGCAATAAATTAATTCCCATTACTGCAGAATTCACAAAAATAAAGTAAACTAACTAGATAATCCTTCAAGCTGAAATACTACACATGTTCACACAGTAATGTAAATTGTCTACCATATAATTTTAAGCTGACTAACATGTCTTTCTGTTAGCACAAATCTGGCTTGCGTTGATTGATCATTATTGCTTCTGCAAACTTTAATAAGCGAGTATTTTGTGTGTTAAAAAACACGCGAAAGGCAATGTTTTTGTCAATCACATGGCCGCTTTCGAGTATGTGACTACCAATTGAAGATGCGCGGAGCTTCCGGTGTGCCGGCCCCACTAGGCTCGTATCGCTTGTGTGTCGTACCTTGTCGACCCATTGAGGTGTGTGTTATGACACTCTTTTGTTCAGCTGTCTCTCTGTTCTGCCGATGTAGAAAGCCTGGCATCTATATGTGAATTGGTAATACAATTGTTTTTGTCGTACAGAGGAATAGGCTCTTTTACTGCTGGTGTGGGAATCGGTGTGGTTCTATACCTAATGATGGAGTTGCAGCACAGAATGTTCGGACCGAGAACTGGTTACTCGGATCAGAAGAGGACAGTCCATATTGTGTGGGCATGCCATGATAAGGGGAAATCTGGAGTATGTCTTCACAAAAGGATATTGGTGGGGAAAAGAACGAACGGGCGAACAAGCTTTATTTCAAAGGGTTAAGAATTGAACACGCAGGCCCGTCTAACATTCTGCCCTTCTTATTTCTCTGCTCTCATACATTATTCCATTCACACATCACTTGTGAAACTAATCTTAGATAACAATAGAACAATATACATGGAAAATGTGCAGTAATCAATAATACATAAACTCACTAAACTAATCTTTGACATAGGGGAATGTTTACTGACGCAGGGGGAGGCCAAGTGATAACGTTTCGCCATCATGGCATTGAGGAAGTTGCTATCAGAAAATTGGCAGCACAAGAGACAGAAGGCTGTGGACAGACATGATCACCAACGCCACACGGCATGGACTATAAGAAGAAGAAGAACCTCTATAAATGTGATATCATAAATGTAGCGACGTAGTTATTTTCCGCTTGACTTAATGTTTATGAATTCAAAAAAGTTGCATTATTTTGTTTTAATTTGTTAATATCCTTCTTTCTGAGATAGGCTGCCATCGCTGCAGATTTGTTCTTTCCAGTGTCAGATTGTCACAAAGCAATTGTTTCCCGTTGGCACACGCGGTTGTGCAGTGACTGGTACATTTGCCTATCATACAGATGGCCAAGTGATCGAATCCCCAGTGAATGAATCACCAAAAACAAGAAGTAGATTGTGAGCTTTACTAAATACGATTACAAGAAACAAACTGGACGTTGCGGCCCCAAGCCTTCGTCAGCACAGAACAGACAAACACAAACCAACACAACACTAAATGAACACCAACTACAAGGACAATAATATTAAGGGTACTTATCTGAATCCTCAGTGACACAATTTTTTTTTGCGTTAACATAAGCTCTCAGATGACGAAGTCTAGAATGGGTATAAGATAATATCATGGGAAGTAAAGTCGACCGGTATGATAATAGCCATATCCACTCAGCGAGTATCTATAAATATATCACGCTATTCACGATGTACTCAACAGGCCTCAATATGTGTGAAAAGGTGTTTCATTTTACTCATTCACTTTTCTTGTATTACATTCATACCCAAATGCTGTGTGGAAGGCAAGTGGAACCCATAAATTATATTCCGAAGATTTAATTTATGAACAGGTCATCCATTCATTCATTCATTCAGTAGCATGTCCTTTGCAGAACCTCGCTCCCAAAACAACCTTCCGGAAAACCTCTCGATCATAAGCAAGATGTCCCGCGTCCGATACACCCATCTGGAGATCATCCGCCACATCCTGCACCCATCTTCTCTTTTGGCCTTCCTCTTCCTCTCTTTCCCAGGCATATACCCCTCCATTATTGTTCTCTCCAAACTTTCGTGACGTTTCAAGTCACAACAGGTCACAAAACTTAAATGATAAAGTAGAATAATCAACAGAAGATATCAGACAAATCTTCAGGCTAGAAAACTTGACATTACATTCAGAGGCGAACATAACGTGACAGCTTAGTCAGTATGAAATCCTGACATTACATTCAGATGCCAAAAATGTATGAAAGGTTACCCTGTCTGACACCCTGATATTACTCTCAAATGCCATCATGGTATGACAGCTTAGACTTTCTGAAACCTGACTTTACATTCAATGCCGATGTAACAGGGCAGGCTACAAGGTTCGAAACCCCTGATATTACATACAAATACTAACATGGTATGTCAGGCATACCTATTGTGAAACCATGGCATTACATTCAAATGCCATCATGGTATGTCAGAATACCTATTGTGAAACCCATGGCATTACATTCAAATGCCAATCATGGTATGTCAGAATACCTATTGTGAAACCATGGCATTACATTCAAATGCCAACATGGTATGTCAGAATACCTATTGTGAAACCCAGGCATTACATTCAAATGCCATCATGGTATGCCAGAATACCTATTGTGAAACCATGGCATTACATTCAAATGCCATCATGGTATGTCAGAATACCTATTGTGAAACCATGGCATTACATTCAAATGCCATCATGGTATGTCAGCTTACCTACTTTGTAACCTTGACATTACATTCAAAGAACGTAAGGTTACTCTATCTGGGAAATAGTATGAACTGGGTTGTTGTTCTTTTTGTTTTTCAAATATGCCATTGCACCCCAAATTTAGCATCGTCACTACTCATAAATTTATTAAGTTATTGCTGTATCTTCCTCTTATCTTCCACATCTACATAAATGAGCTATGCCAGAGATATTAAATGATGAGTACCATTTCTAATTTGTGATGCCCTTCATTAAGAATAGAACACATGAGAGGGTTCAAACATTATCCTGGTGTTAGGAAATACAACCTGAAGACTTAATATCATGGCAGGGCAGACCAGGCCCTAAGCCTTTGTCAGCAACTGATCTAGGATGGAAGCTCCGACAGGCGGGCAGTTAGGAACATTGCTTTGCTGATCCGGCAGCTTGGGCAGCTTGTCTTGTTCCAGTCTTATTAATGTCATCTTTCCTCTGGAGTAAACTAGGCAGGTCTAATGAGGGATCATGCTGCATGGGCAAAACATGCTCGCTATAATTCAGCCCAGGCTTTGTGCTGTGGAGAGGTTATTATGAATTTTTTGAAGCTCATGTTAACAAACTATCGTCTGCCAAGACGGCGAGTTTCCAGTACGAAATAGAAAGTCTAGTGTTATCGTAATGGCTAGTATATTAAATATATGAAACAAGTCTATTGTTATCATAATCGCTAGTATATTAAATATGTTGTTAATCTTGCATCAAACAGGCGACTACCCGAGCGTTGTCAAAGCAAAAATTCTAGAAAAAAAGCCAAAAACTTGGTCTGCAGACGTCAAGGGCTGCCGTCCTTCACCCCGCAGGAAGTGGCGCTAAACAAGGGTAGGTCTTCGGAACAGTCGTCATTGGCATGAAGCTCTCACACGGGCACTCTCCCGCTGTTTGTGCTTCACCTCGACACCGCTAGGTTCGAGAGGAACCTGATGAGATGAGATGAGATGAGACCAGATGAGATGAGATGTGATGAGATAATGATGAGATAGGATTAGATGAGATAAGATGAGATGTGATGTGGTAAGATGAGATAAGCTTAGATGAGACCAGATGAGATCAGATGTGATGAGATGATGATGAGATAAGATTAGATTAGATGAGGTGAGATGTGATGTGGTGAGATGCGATTAGGAAGAGAAGAGATGGTACCAGATGAGATGTGATGTGATGTGATGTGATGAGATTAGATTATAATGAGATAATATAAGATGAGATGGGATGAGATGAGATGATCATTGTACTCCGGACGTGTGGAGCCAAGGTGGCGCAGTAGCTAGCCTGGCTTGTTTGTGATCCGGTAGTCATGTGTTCGAATCCACAAGGAGATAAGGTAATCCCGTGTCTGGGACCTGGACTCCCAGGTCGAGCCAGCTTATGATGGGGTACTAGAACATGCTCCGGGAAGTAGAGGTGACCCACTTGATCATAACCATACACCCATTCGATTGCCGATTGGTCTATGCAAATACAGGGTGTATTTGTAATGACTGTGCGGTGTTTGAAAATATTGCCGGTCCAAGTTTGTATTTTACCTATTATATTGCATGAACTTTACAGAGGGTGAATACAAAACTTGCAATATTTTCAAACACTGCACAGTCATTAAAAATACACCCTATATAGAACTAGTATAAAATACCCAAGTACAATTAGTGTATAAAGATATAGGTCAAACGCCATGTGTCCAATGAGCTGTAAGACGCGTGAAAGGGTTCTGTACTCTGGGTTACCATGTACCCAATATGCATAAGGGTGTGGTGTTTGTCCATCAGGAATGATGATGACCATTCAGTTCATCCAGTGGGCTTGAAAGTTTTGAGCCGTGAGTTCTAAGATGGCTGGTGTTGTTTGTACATCAAGTATGATGATGACCATTCAGTTCATCCAGTGGGCTTGAACCGTGAGTTCTAAGATGGGTGGCAAGGTCTATTTTGCCTCGAAATGTTCTTTGACAATGTGGGACAATGTCTATTTTTCCACAGCTCTTGCAGTCCTGTTTGTTTCCCAAGTGACTGCACCCTTGCTTAATGATGTACACCACGAATTTACGTCTTTGGCTTCCAAGTGTCGTGATGAATTCCACAAGCTTTGAGATATATCTTCAGTGTGTCTTTAAAGCGTTTCCTTTTGTCGCCTTGGGGGCATTTACCATAACGAAAACTTGCCGTAAAAACTTCGTTTAGGAAGCCTGTGATCTGGCATGCGAGTCAGGTCACCAGCCCAGCTTGCTTGCTTGTGTTCGTTGGCTTGAGCTCCAACGCGAACTCCTGTATGTCGGATGAAGACATCCTGTTGTCCAACATCAGTGTGATGTCATACAGGACCTGAGGTTTGCGTGAGTATTCGTTGTCCCATGTCTGGCTTATTGGTGTGCAGACCGGTGGTTCCTCGCCGTACAGGCAGACACTCCGACTTCGGAGGAATCGGCGATCCTACTGACTTTAGCCAGGACTCCGAAGGGACCTGTTGCCCAGGACGCTCGACGAGGACGCGTCAATAGGTCTTGGCCAGTATATAATCCGGCCCTGGTGCCTTGGAAACATCTCTGCATCCAACAGCCCAGCGAAAATGATTCTTTATTGAATCATAACGGTCTAGAAAAGGGTTCTTTCCGGGCATACACCAGCATGATTGATGGGAAAAGAGCAATCGGGAGATAGAGTGATAAATATCCGGATGGCGTTGACACGTGGCGTTGTTGCAGCAGTTCTGACGCCTTATGCTGTAGTAGTCGCATAGACACGAAGATCAACTCGTTAACCATTTATTATAACATTGTATGATTTGTTCATTCTGCTGAAATTTTTCTTCTTGTGTTATCTACTGGGATACTGGAGAACTTTATTAGATATGTGTCTGCAGTAAAGGGGATCCTTTAAAGATCAACGGCAATTTGATGGGGGGGAAAAAAAACAAATACAGATATTTATAGAAAAACTGAGGGAATTAATGAAAGAAATTAAAAAAAAAAAATAGGCAAGTGAAATATCTCCGCTACGTTAAAAGACATAACACCCTTATAAACAACGTACTGCAGAGTAAGGCTGAAGGCAAGCGAGCAAGAGGTTCACAACGATACAAGTGGGAAGATAACACCAAGAGACGGACAAACAGCAGTCTGACAGAATGCACAATAAAGGCAAGAGACAGACAGTGTTAGAGATCTATCGCACTCAACCTTCACTATGGAGGCGGAGCCAGATTGATTGATTGATTGGTTGGTTGGTTGATTGGTTGATTGATTAATTGATTGACTGATTGATTGATTGATAAGACCATATCAAATCAAATATAGGGGAATCGTGGCTGAGAGGTTTAGAAGTTACAGGGTTCGATTCCAGCATAGTGCTGGCAATTTTCCCAGGAAACATTGGTATTTAATATCACTCGTTCCCCTGATCGCTTGGGTAGTGAGATCTGATCCCTAGTCTTCTCGGATAAGAGCGAAGAACTGGAAGTCCTGTGTGCCAGTCGTGCACGTTACAAATCCCTCAGCAGTTAGACGTCGTATAGAGCAGGCCGTAAGGTCACTGCCCAGGGTGGACAGAAACCGTTACCCTGGATGGAATCTGTCTAGAGCAGTGGTTCTCAACCCCCCCCCCCCCACCAGGGGGAGGAATTTTAGAGTTTCACAGGCGAAAAGGGGGGGGGGGGGATTAAGAATACTTCAAGATCGCGTTAATACGAGAACTGATTACTGGTGTTGCTTTACGCTCCATACAATATGGTTCTGTACTCGCCCTTCTGAAATTCGTTTTATAACGTAAGTAGACCCGCAAATCACGTTTTATGTAGAAGTCTAGACTTGTTCTAGTATGTGTTATTAAATTTAGCCTGGGAAGAACATTTTTGATCAGAAACACATTTTCATCCAGTGGGCTTGAACGTTTTGAGCCGTGAGTTCTAAGATGGCGGGTAATGTATCTGTTGGCTCGAAATGTTCTTTGACAATGTGGAACAATGTATATTTTTCACATTAATTACGTATACTGCGTGGGGGGGGGGGTTTACAGGGAGGAAATATGAAAAATGGTGTGGGGGATGACATTCTGAACATATGGTGAAGGGGTGCATGGGACAAAAAAGGTTGAGAACTGAGACTGAGAACTGGTTGAGACCCTCTGGTGTGGAGGAAGGTAACTTACAGAACTGCATCCCGTGTGGGGTAACTTACCTCTGAGGTGGACAACCAAGTGTGACGCCCCTCCCCCTCCCAATGAGGGACGCAGAAGAAGAGTTAGTTAAGTCAGTTGTATATCCTTTACAGGACACCGCAGTCAAACTCAACATTATTTTGCTGTTTGTAATCTCTTGGCAAGTTTACGTTCAGTAGTTTGCCATTGCATAAGAAGAGTAAGCAACCAAATAATAGTAGCCAATTGACTGATACTGCCGTTGGGTTGTCACGTGTTAGACCTTCACACATTCTGGGCTATCCATAGACCCATTTTATCAGCTGGGTCGACCCCCATATCCATACTGATAGGTAAACACCGTCCTGTTACTAGGAACGAGCGAACGAACTTTATTTTCAACGGGTCACAATTTGGGCTCGCAGGCCCGTCTTACATTCGGCACCTTCCAATCACTTATCTTTCGTTCATCAATTGTGCATGTTACATTCATGAAGGAAAAATAAATATTGTCAAGTGAGTGTTGTGAACAATGCATATTATCATGTTATGAGATAGGCAGGCAGGCAGACACACGTAGACATGCGCATTCATAAACACATACATACATATCTGCATACATACTTACATCATTTACACAAACTCTCACATTTATGCACCCACTCAATAACACACAAATACACACTCCCTCCCTCACACATATACTCACTCACAATAGCAAAGGAATTGACTCTAAGCCACTGTCTTCGCTGGCAAGCTCACGAACAAATAGGTCCGCCGACATATATATATATATATATATATATATATATATATATATATATATATATATATCATATATATATATATATATATATATATATATATATACGAAACATTAACTTTTAAAAGCATGCATAATTACGAGGGTCGTAATAAGGGAGTAACTTTGCCTTGCAGGTAGTTCTGACTTTATTGGGGTCAATTATTACTATTCAACACTCGTAACGTCTGCTGTAAAGCCGTTTGACCCTCCAAGTTTTGACAACGATATGGATATAGACATACGCGTTGACCCATCATGGACCAGGTTGGTTTCGTTTGTTTGTTTTTGAATTTTATTTATACCGTCAGTTTCTTGCCAGTTGCTTTCTTCTTCTTCTTCTTCCTCGTTTTCGTTTTCCCGTTTCCCTCTCTATGTTAGGTTTTGAAAATAATACGTGCGGGCTGTTGGCTTGCCGATACTCCTGTCTATTCCATTGTTTACATTTGGCAGCGAGGAGCATTTTGTGTGGTATTCACTGGCACAGGAACGGAGCAATATGGGGACGACCTGTTGCCGTGATGTTGGAACCACGACTAACTAACTAACTAACTAACTAACTAATACGTAAACTATGTATCACAAACCAAGCCATGTTTATTGTCTAAGTTACATATGCCATAAGTGGGTATTGTACAAGTGATATATGTCTCTCACACGGCCATGAGTGGGTATTGTACAAGTATGTCTGTCTCTCACACGGCCATGAGTTGTTATGTACAAGTGATATCTGTCTCCAACACAGCCATGAGTGGTTATTGTACAAGTGATATATGTCTCTCACACGGCCATGAGTGGTTATTACAAGTGATATATGTCTCTCACACAGCCATGAGTGGTTATTGTACAAGTGATATATGTCTCTCACACAGCCATGAGTGGTTATTGTACAAGTGATATCTGTCTCTCACACGGCCATGAGTGGTTATTGTACAAGTGATATAGTCTCTCACACAGCATGAGTTGGTATTGTACAAGTGATATATGTCTCTCACACGCCGTGAGTGGTTTGTACAAGTGATATATGTCTCTCACACAGCCAGAGTGGTTTGTACAAGTGATATTGTCTCTCACACAGCCATGAGTGGTTTGTACAGTGATATCTGTCTCTACACGCCATGAGTGTTATTGTACAAGTGATATATGTCTCTCACACGGCCATAGTGGTTATTGTACAAGTGAATATGTCTCTCAACAGCCATGAGTGGTTATTGTACAAGTGATATATGTTCTCACACAGCCTGAGTGGTTATTGTACAGTGATATATGTCTCTCATACGCCATGAGTTGGTATTTACAAGTGATATATGTCTCTACACAGCCATGAGTTGGTTTGTACAAGTGATATATGTCTCTCACACAGCCATGAGTGGTTATGTACAAGGATATAGTCTCTCACACGGCATGAGTGGTTATTGTACAAGTGATAAGTCTCTCACACAGCCATGAGTGGTTATTGTACAAGTGATATATGTCTCTCATACAGCCATGAGTTGTATTGTACAAGTGATATATGTCTCTACACAGCCATGAGTTGGTATTGTACAAGTGATATATGTCTCTCACACAGCCATGAGTGGTTATTGTACAAGTGATATATGTCTCTCACACAGGCCATGAGTTGTTATTGTACAAGTGATATCTGTCTCTCACACGGCCATGAGTGGTTATTGTACAAGTGATATCTGTCTCTCACACGGCCATGAGTGGTATTGTACAAGTAATATCTGTCTCTCACACGGCCATGAGTGGTTGTTGTACAAGTGACATCTGTCTCACGCTCATCTCTGAGCTTGCACAGTGTCTTCATTTAAACGTAGAAGTTACCAACGATGGGTAGTAGATTTATAGCCTGGCATATTTCGCTGCACGTCGTCGGGTGCTTACAGCAGAGTTATATTTCTTATAAAATGAGATACTTAAAACAGTCACTAATATTGTTATAATGTAGTTTAGTTTAGTAGATGGATCAACATCACGGCACACGGGTGCAACCCATAAGTGCTCCGTTCTCCTCCTAACTCAAACCTGAGTCTGGAGAAACGCAGCTCAGTGCAGGAACTCCGTAGCACTGGCGAGGATCCTGAAATAATTTGGGTAGATTTTTAACTCGAAATTTTGCTCGGGCAGCGCCGTTAGGCTACTCTTTTTCGATTTCCAACTGCCAAGGGATTTTTTTACGCGCGTAACAATACACATGGACGTCCGATCTCATTACCCAGAGACCAGGAAGAATTTTATTACTAGAAATCCACGAGAAAATATTCCAGTACTCACCGGGACTTGAACCCGGGACCTCCAGCACTCGAGGCGGACACCATACCTCGAGACCACGCAGTTCTCCACTAATATAATAAACTAATATTGTTATTCCGTCTGTAATGGCACATTTAAAACTAATTTTTCTGTTTGCACAAAATTGGTCGGAACCGTCTAATTGTATTTGAGTAATCATTTATTGTTCGTCGAATACATTAACGAAACGTCCTTTCTTTATTAACTTTATGGCAGCAAATTAGTAGGTGAGATATGGCCGAGTTGGCGATTTATGACATTTCGTCTGAACATATTTTCCTGTAGACTGATTAACTCTCCACCAACACTGGTAAATGTTCTGTTGGGGGCAAAAAGAAAATCCTAACCTGCACAGTTCGCGGCGACTGTACTAGCCAGGCGGCCTTAATTCCTCGGACTCAAAGACCCCTCTGCCATACACCGCAAGGTATATTGGCAGTAAATGACAGTAATGACAGTAATGACAGTATGACTGGTAAATGTACGACTTCTCGATTTGCTAATTGTCTATCCGTCTTACCTGTATAAGTTGCCAGACATTCAAATTGGAATTGATAATTATAACTTAATTTTGTGCACAGACACAACAGTTCTTTTACAGATGGATCAGGTATCGAGTTAGTTTTATATTTGATCATTGGTTCAGCAGCATAGAGTGTGTGGTTTACAGCTGTTTTATATCGATCGTGTATTCATTTCATTACGTTGTACACTGGAAAGGGCAGCTGAAGAAACACTTGCAGTTTGGAGACCGATGCTTCTTTTGGGGGTGCTTTGAGTGGCTGGCAGGGGGAGCTTGGGGATGGCTAGCAGGGGAGCTTGGGGATGGCTAGCAGGGGAGCATGGGGATGGCTGGCAGGGGAGCTTGGGGATGGCTGGCAGGGGAGCTTGGGGATGGCTGGCAGGGGAGCTTGGGGATGGCTAGCAGGGGAGCATGGGGATGGCTGGCAGGGGAGCTTGGGGATGGCTGGCAGGGGAGCTTGGGGATGGCTGGCAGGGGGAGCTTGGGATGGCTGGCAGGGGAGCTTGGGGATGGCTGGCAGGGGAGCTTGGGGATGGCTGGCAGGGGAGCTTGGGGATGGCTGGCAGGGGAGCTTGGGGATGGCTTGCAGGGGAGCTTGGGAATGGCTGGCAGGGGAGCTTTGGGATGGCTTGCAGGGGAGTTTGGGGATGGCTGGCAGAGGAGCTTTGGGATGGCTTGCAAGGGAGTTTGGGGATGGCTGGCAGGGGAGTTTGGGGATGGCTATACCATGCAGCTCCACTCACGTCGTTCCCACATTATTCATTTCTTGGCTGAGTTGAGTTGAGCTGAGATGAGTTAAGTTGTGTTGCGTTGAGTTGGGTTGAGTTGAGTCAAGAACCGACATCACAGCAATCGGGACATTCCCATACGTACCCTGTCCTCACCTGCAACAGCCAGCGAAGAATCCCAAAACAAATGGTACCAATAGCAGGCTGGTTATGTGTCTACCTGACCTTCCCTCGGAGATTTGAGCACGACCAGATCATCTGGTCGCTCTCTGCAGCACATTTCTCTCCAGCATTGATAATCTATCCGATCTTCTGCACAATAAACACGATCCCAAAAGACCCCGACCTCATCTTCTGCACAATAAACACGATCCCAAAAGACCCCGATCACAGCTGCCTTATCATGCACCAATACCCCACCAAACCCAGCCAGTCTGTCTGCCTGCTCGTTTCCCACCACCAGCATATCCTGGGGAGGCAGGTTATCAACAGATGCTCTCTATTTTTGATTGTTGAGTGGAAGCATGCCATTCTGCCCGAAGCATATCTCTCTTCGCTTTTCTTTGCTGAAATTAAAGTAACTGTTATTGTTATTTGTCACTTGTACTTTAGCTCCGGATCAGACTGGCTCTTCAGTGCCCCGTTGGGATACCGAGGAATTCTCAACTGGATAAAGGACAAATACAAGAACATCCCCGTGTATCTGACAGAGAATGGCGTGTCTGACAGGAATGGGACGTTGAGGGACGCTCACAGAATCACATACTATCGGCAGCACCTCAATCAGGTGTTGAAAGGTCAGAAGACATCGTGTGGTTGATTGGTTGGTTTGATGGATGGTTGGTTGGTTGGCTTGTTGGTTGGTTTGGTTGGTTGGTTAGTCGGATAGTTGGCTTGTTGGTTGGTTGGTTGATTGATAGGTTGGATTGTTGGTTGGTTGGTTGGCTTGTTGGTTGGTTGGTTGATTGATAGGCTGGATTGTTGGTTGGTTGGTTAATTGGTTGGCTTGTTGATTGATTGATTGATTGATTGATTGATAGGTTGGATTGTTGGTTGGTGTGTTTGTTGGTTGGTCCGTTAGTTGGTTGGTTGGTTGGCTGGCTGGCTGGCTGGCTGTTTGGTTGGTTGGTTGGTTGATTGGTTTATTGGTTGATTGATTGATTGGTTATTTGATTTGTTGTTGGCTGGTTTGGATGGTTGACTGATTTGTTGGCTGGTTGCTTTGTTGTTTGCTTGGTTGGCTGGGTGGTTGCATGGTTGGCTGCTTGAATGGTTGGGTAGTTGGACGGATGGATGCTTACTTGTAGGTTGGTTGACTGGTTGGATGGTTTTTTATATGGCAGTTTGTTGAGTTTTTGAAGGTCAGAATACATCAGAAATTGGAGTTTCTGTTAATTGGTTGACAATCATCATTTGCATCACTATCCTCATCATCAAGAGTGTCATATTATTACCATTATAATCCCCATCAGTATCGTCCTCTTGATTGTAGTCAATACAATGTAGATTAGCCTGAAGACGTGTTCAAGTCAACTAACAACTTAATCCGCTTTCCATTATTGATCTCTGTTAGAAGATTTACTGTTTAGTCACAATCAGACATGCTTTGTCTGATTCTCTTAACTCCTACATTTCAGCAAGTAAACTGAATGGATGTGATGTAAGAAGATGTACTGTTTAGTCACAATGAGAGATGATTTGCCTGATTCTGTTACTAATACATTTCAGCAATTAAATTGGATGGATGTGACGTTAGGGGCTATACGGCCTGGTCACTAATGGACAACTTTGAGTGGTCCCAGGGCTACTCTGAGAAGTTTGGCCTCTACCATGTGGACTTCACAGATCCCAACAGAACCAGGACTCCAAAAGCGTCAGCTCTCTACTATTCCAATGTGATTCGAGACAACGGGTTTAAGAAAGGCTACAGGTAAGTGTAGAGTAGATACCTTTCATCCCCTTTATGTGACAACTGGTAACAAAAATTACCTGACGGTCAGTTATATGTGTACGAATATCTGACTTATATATATATATATATATATATATATATATATATATATATATATATGTGTGTGTGTGTGTGTGTGTGTGTGTGTATATATATATATATATAGTCTGGCGAATGTTGGGATGTCAGGTCTGTCAGAAATGACTGAGCTACGATATGACAGTACATGTTACTGCCTGCTTTCTATTAGCACTGAATGTTGGGAGGCGCTAACCTAACCCGACACCTCTCAATGTGCTAACGGATTCGGGCGGTAGAACACAACTGGAAGGATACAAACCTCATCCTAGGAAACGCAACCTAAAGACTAAATGTCAAAGCAGGGTAGACCAGGCCCAAAGCCTTGGTTGGCAACTGGTCTAGGATCGAAGCTTTGACTGTCTGACAGTTAGAGCATTACTTTGCCTATCCAACAGCTTCTGTAGCTTGCCTTGTTCCAGAATCATTGGTGTTACCTTTCCTATGGAGTAAACTAGGCAGGACGAGAGAGGGATCATGCTGCACGGGCAACACATGGTCTCTAAATTCATACCAGGCTTTGTATTCTGGAGGGTTATTCCAACTACCTTCTGCCAAGACGGAAAGGTGCCAGTCATAAATCACATAATTATCCCATACACTTATGACGTATGTGACTCCATCACATATATATCTTGAATCTTCACTGTCCTTGACTTTTGCAGTGGACGAGGTGGTCAACCAACAGGCATTGTCAAGATGGAGAATGATTTCAGGGTCCTCTACGACCAGTTCCCAGAAGACTTTGCTTGGTCCACGGCTACAGCAGCATATCAGGTGGAGGGAGGGTGGAATGCGGATGGTGAGTTCGGGTCGTTCATGACGTGAGGTTACATGAATATATGGAATAGGTATCATCATCATCATCTTCTTCCGCTTTTGTAATGGAGGAATAGTTGACGTTCCAGCGTCCGATGGGTGGCACTGAACAGTGTAATTTCATGTGAATGCACAATTTCTTTAATGTTGTCAGTTCATTTTCTTCTCGGGTGTCCACTTGCTCTTGTAGCAGATCTTCTTTAATGCAGCGCTATTGCTGGTAGCTGATGGTGTTGCGTTCTAAAGATGGCCGAACCATTTGAGCTTCTGCGGTTCAGTATATGTAACAGAAGGTATTGATCCCATTGTATCTCTCTGATACTGTGGTAAAGCTGTGACGTTGCAAGATATAATACCGCCGCCTATGAGTCTTGAATTCGTGTCAGGTCTTAGAAATGACTAAGCTACCGTAATAGAGCCAGCTTTGTGTTAACTATCTGCTTTCTGTTAGGGCCGAAAGTTGGGCGTGAATTAACGAGTTCCAGAAAAGTTGTAACATGTAATTGAAGATACACAAGAGAACAGACAGATGTGTCCAAGACCAGCTCAGTATTGATTTATTTGGTTGTTTCGGGATTTGAGGTTTGAAGATTAAGTACAACCCACTACTGGCTACGCTGATCGTATCCCGGCACGAACTGAGTATTGTAGAAATGTGATTATCAAGACAAATACATTTAAGCAACATGATCTGAGCTATTTCTGGCGGGTATAGAGACACAGATGACTCGGTGTATCATTATGGGAGGATGCGTACTCGGGAGCGAACACGATAAATGCCAGAGCGTAGATGGATTCCGTGCGTGCTAGATAATTTACATTTGGCAGCCACAGGGGCGGGACGGCTGGTTTATTATAATAGGGAACTTCTACAGATTTATGGGGTAGGGGGATCCTTACTGGACAATCCATTGGATCGATGGATGGATGGATTGATGGGGATGGGTTTGGATGGCTGGATGGATGGGTGAGTGGGTGGATGAATGGATTAGTGAGTGCGTAGTTGGGTAAGTGAATGAGTGAGTGAATGAGTGGATGGATGGATGGATATGTGGATGGATTAATGGATGTGTGAATGGATGGACGGATGGGTGAGTGGATGAGTGAATGGATGGGTGGGTGAGTGGGTTGGTGGGTGGATGGGTGGGTGAGTGGATGAATGGATTTATGGTTTGATGTATGCATTGATGGATGGGTCAGTGAGTGGGTGGGTGGATGAATGGATGGAGTGTGTGTGTATCATAGATGCTTTTCTTGGGAAAGAGGCGAACCAAATGGGATATAACCCGGTGAAATTAAATCTATCCTCTTATTCTTTAAAAGCTGCGTCTAAATATTGTGATCTTCCGTGAGATATTTGCGACATCTGACGTCATGTTTGCTTGTCCGTGTTCAGGTAAAGGACCCAGCATCTGGGACACCTGGGCCCACGACAACAAGATCTCCCACGGGGAGTCGGGAGATGTTGCCTGCGACAGCTACCACAAGTACAAGGAAGATGTTCAGTTGATGAAGAATTTAGGGGTGAGTCGTTGTCGCTGTCGCCATCCGTACCCTTCTGCTTCCTGCACTTCTTCTTAAGGAGCCTGGTCAGGACGATACAGCTTGATCCGAACCCTCCTGTCCTCTATGTCATCTGATATTTTCATGAGGGTGACTGATTTTGTACCAAACAAAATGTAGGTCTGGACCAAACATGGCACATAGTCAAATGAACAAGTGAGCATAGCATAGCCTTGAGCATAGCCTACGATGGGTAGCGTTGTGATGTTCTGTTGTGATAATTTGGTGTGTCCAGTGTGTGCCGCGTGGTTACACACCCGCTTCACCGCGTGATCCGGGACTGTTTCCGGATCCGGTCAGGGATATGCACTACTGACGAGATCAAATGAGGGCGAAACTCGAGTATAGTGCTTCCATATTGACGTGGATAGGCCTTAGGTTCATACCAGAATGCGATCGGCGTTGCCAGTAGTGGGTTGTGCTCAATATTTAAATTTCAAATCCCGAAACAACCACATAATCAAATGAACAAGTATTAAAATGTAAATTTCCGTTCACTGAGCATTAAAATTGTGGAAGATACCACGAAACTAAACTAATAACTTTCAGCAATGATAAGTACCTGTAATATTTCACATGTCTCCCACAACTTTCAGCAGTGATATGTGAATATTATATGTAACATTTCACATGTCCCTGCAACTTTCAGCAATGATATGTGGATATTATATATATAACATTTTACATGTCTCCAAAACTTTCAGCAATGATATGTACATGTGATATGTAACATTTCACGTCCCCCACAACTTTCAGCAGTGATATGTGACTGTTATATGTCACACTTCACATATCTCATCAACTTTCAGCACTGATATGTGTCTGCTATATGTCACACTTCACATATCTCAACAACTGTCAGCAATGATATGTGACTGTTATATGTCACACTTCACATATCTCATCAACTTTCAGCAATGATATGTGTCTGTTATATGTCACACTTCACATATCTCATCAACTTTCAGCAATGATAAGTGCATGTGATATGTAACATTTCACGTCCCCCACAACTTTCAGCAGTGATATGTGACTGTTATATGTCATATTTCACATGTCCCCACAACAGTCAGCATTGATATGTGTCTGTTAAATGTCACACTTGACTAATCTCAACACCTGACAGCAATGATATGTGTCTGTTATATGTCACACTTCACATATCTCAACAACTGTCAGCAATGATATGTGACTGTTATATGTCATACTTCACATATCTCAACAACTGTCAGCAATGATATGTGACTGTTATATGTCATACTTCACATATCTCATCAACTTTCAGCAATGATATGTGTCTGTTATATGTCATATTTCACATATCTCAACAACTGACAGCAATGATACGTGTCTGTTATATGTCACACTTCACATATCTCCAGATCTTTCAGCAATGATATGTGATTTTTACATGTAACATTTTACATGACCCTCACAACTTTTAGCAATGATATGTGCATGTAACATGTAACATTTTACATACCTCCATAACTTTCAGCTACGATAAGTAACATTTCATATGTTCCCACAACTGTCAGCAATGATATGTGTCTGTTATATCTTACATGTCACATGTCCCTACAATTTTCAGCAAAGATATATGCCTGTTATATGTCAAATGTAACGTGTCCCGACAACTTCCAGCAATGATATGTACCTGTGACTTGTCACATTTCAGAACACCCACTACCGATTCTCCATCTCCTGGTCGCGGATCCTGCCACACGGAGACATGCAAACAGTCAACGAGAAGGGGATAGATTACTACAACAAGCTCATCGATGAACTGCTGGCCAACAACATTCAGTGAGTAACCGTCATTCATCTGTTTGTTCTTTGTTGTTCTTCTGAGTTTTTGTTTTGATTTTTTTTTTTTGGTTCGCATATCCTTTAGAAGGCATCGCTGTCAACATCAGCATGTTTCAGCTGATTGTTGATTTCTTGGCAAGATTACGCCCAGTAGTTTGCCATTGCTTTCTGAGCGGCCGGCTCACATACCCCGTAAGTCACCAACGCGGCGAGAACCGCTACCGATTCTCGCGCAGGTTACGTTACTTACAAGAATATACTGGATTTAGGAGAAAGTCGCTAACACCTTGGCTAGGGAGACCGGCTCTTCTTAAATACAAAACCAATATTCCATAGCAGGAACTTGTAGGTATATGAAGTGTTAGGAACATCACATAAGGTGAGAAAGGAATGTTTTGCGTGGAATGGCTCACCTCGCTTCAGAGGTCACAGGTTGTAAGAATTGAATGGATTTATTGCCATGGCCATGCGGGGGTGCGGGGGAGATGAACAGGCTGATAAGCTGGCGGGGAATACACCTCTTGGTGGTAGATTACCTATGGACAAGGAAGAGGTGGTAGTGCGCCTGTGGAACTAAGTGGAGAAGGCGGGGGAACATACTGAGAACTCGTATGTGGAAAGAAAAAGATTGTGGGGGATAGGAAGGAGTTCTGGAAGGATCTCAAAACTGAGAGGGAAGACTAGGGGAACTTTAAATCAGATAGCGGTGGGAACGATTAGTATTATGGCTCTTCGCTGGCTGTTGAACGAGACGGTGGAACGAGTATGGGAATGTCCTGAGTAAAGTGATGCCGGTTCTTAGCTCAACTCAAGTCAACCTAACTCAATTCAACCTCAACTAGGAACATCACATATTGTAGGTCAGAATGCACGAGGAATTTGTGGTCAGTCGTTCCCTGCAGTGGCGAAAGTCAACAGATATTGAACCTTCATTCGACCGCGCTCATGCCACTGTAACGTCGTAACCATCACAGCAACGCGTATGTTGTTCCCAGGTAGACAAGAATGTTGTCAGTGTACAGACAGGAGCGGTGGTGGCGGGGTGGCTAGCAAACTTATCTGTCGGCCCGCTGATCATGGGTTCGAGTTCTTATGTAGGGAGCCTCCTTTGCGAAGTGGTCACGCCGCTTATCTCGCACTCTGAAGGTTGTGGGTTCGATTCCTGTCTACGTCGTTCCGTTCACGGGTGCAACTTTCTCAGAGACTCCTAGAGGATCGTCGCTGGAGCTACAGAACTCGTGCTTTGTGCGAACTCCCCGTGGAAAGAGATTGTGACATATGGGATCACACCCGGTGCAGTGAAGTCTTTTATTCTGAAGTGGTCGGATATTAAATCGACCTGAGCTTCCAGGTCGTCTACCCAGCATGAAATGTGTGCCAGGAAATGACTTTTAAGTAAAAGCAGCTGGATTTATTTTGACCACATCCCCTCTGGGGTGTCCATAGGTCTATACAAGGATAGGTCCGGCACCTTATACCAAATGCACCTCAAGTTGTGTAAAAGGACTTTATACCGGGTGTTCGTGAAGTCTCAATATACTTTGTACTTAGATCAATTTTGAAAACTGAAGTAAAATATGTCATCAAAATATGTGCTAAAAATTAATTACATTAGTTACAATAGATACTGCAATGATCTAACGCTGTTTTTTGGGGAAGCTGGAAAGTACTAATGAAGTATTAATTGTTTGGGATGCAAAGAATTACTCCAGCAAACGACAGCGATTCGTTGCACATTGCTTCACGATGGACTGTGGAGCACATTTGTTTGATGACATCGTGTACTTCATTTTTCAAGTTTGTTTTACACATAAAAGTATAGTGAGACTTTACAAACATCCGGTACTTGTACTTGATTTATCAGGTAGAGACAGAATAACTTGGATTGTATGGACGATCTCTAATGCTGTGTTTATGGACATCTCTAATGCTGTGTTTATGGACATCTCTAATGCTGTGTTTATGGACATCTCTAATGCTGTGTTTATGGACATCTCTAATGCTGTGTTTATGGACAGCGCTAACCAAACTCCGGTGAATCAAGAGCTGAGGACAGGAGATCAGCATGGCCAAATGGATAAGAATGCGCGGTTTTAAACATCCGGTGTGCTGATACCGAGCTAAAGGGTTCAACCCTAATACCGGACAGATAGAGTAAAATATTGACTTCTCGTTTATCACTTCTTGTTCACAGACCAATGGTGACGCTCTATCACTGGGACCTGCCACAAGCTCTGGATGACCTCGGGGGCTGGCTAAATTCCAGCATCCAGGAATACTTTGTTCAGTACAGTAGACTGTGCTTCCAACGTTTCGGCGACAGGGTGAGTTTATTGTTAACGTCATATTCTGTACAAACCTTGTGAGTTAAAATCACACATACACACACACACAAACACACACACACACACACACACACACACACACACACATATACATATATAGATATTATTTTTTTTGTTCAGTGCCTGGTGCATTGATTTTACAGCCTGCGATTTGGATTTTGCACTAGCCCCAACCACAAATTGAGGCTGAGGCGGATCAGCCCTCAATTAACTGGGGGATGCCAAGCTTGAGGAGGGCGGTAGCTGATCAGTGACACCTGTAGGTTTCTCCCATCGTCAGAGGCAACTAGTAACGCCCCTGTCTGTGCTAACTGACAAGGACTTGTAATTGCTGCCCATCGCTTTGATTCCGAAACCGGTTAAGACGAGGGATGGAGTTATAACTCTCCATAGTACAAAGACTGGACTGAATTCTATAGACCACGTGTTGCCCACACAGCATGATCCCTCTCTCGACTTTCCTAGTTTACCCCAGAGGAAAGGTAACACCAATACGTCTGGAACAAGGCCAGCTGAAGATATCAGTCACTTCACACCACAGTAGTGTCCCCTGCTAGGTGCTATCTGTTGTACCCAGACGCATGCATACAGAGCTACTCAACGAGCATGCCCATGAAGGTCCTAAATAGTTTATTAAGACGTGCGTGGCTCGACACACTGACCATATCACATTTAGTCTAGCTAACTTTCATCTATGTACAGGTTCACTCAGGCGTGAAAGGCAATAAGCGAGTCGTTTAGCGAACATGGCGGTGATCGAGGAGGGAGGAGCAATGAATGGGGCCAGACATCATCAACAGATGATGCAGAACACAGGTAACTTTAAAGACGTTTGAGAATCCGCTTCCTTGTCCAGAGTGAGGGAGATGGGAGTGAAGTGGGGAGCCGCCAGGCCTGAACCTTTTTCTAGGGCACAAGACCTGTGGTTAACCAATACAGACCTGGTGCGATGAGTCAATGCTCGCTGGCCGAGAAGTTCAGGATGAGTTCGGAGCACCCATGGACCTATCCGACCTATGGCCCTATCCGGAGTGCAATGATGACGAGCTGCACTAATCATTATTCATGTAACTGTTGTCCTGTTGTCCCCAGGTGAAATTATGGATTACCTTCAACGAGCCACCAATTATCACCATAGACGGGTATGGGAACGGCGGCTCGGCGCCCGGACACAAAGACCTGGCCAAAGGACAGTACATAGCTGCCCACAACCTGATCCTGTCCCACGGCAAGGCTTACAGGGTCTACCAGAACGAGTTTAAGTCTGCACAGAAAGGTAGTGGTTTGATGCTTTCTCTTGTGCCTTCATTATTATCTCATCGCATGTATTATCGTCATTGCTATCTTTAACACGTTGAATATTGACCACTTGTGATTGCTGCTTGGTATTTTTTTTAAATTTTTTTGTTGTTGTTTTGATTGTTTGTTTGTTTGTCTAGTCTGTTTGTTTGTTTTTCTGTTTTGTTTGTTTGTTTGTTTTGCGTTCAATCACTTTTAATTCAAGTGTATCCCATGCACTTGTTACTACTCCTAGTGCGTACTGATCTTTTATTGGTGTTTGCATTAATTATTGGAAATTGCTGTTTGAGGTAATTATTGAGATTTGATGTCTGCGTTAATTATTCAGAATTGTTGTTTGAATTGTTATTTGATTTGACATTCCTTTTTGTGTTGACTGCGTCATAATCAAATCAAACAGCCATTGCAAATGAATAATATAAAATGACATAAAGTAGTGCAGCTTTACATAACAGAGTTAAGACACATACAGGACGTTGCGGCGATTAGCCTTCATCAGCAAACAAACACATTCACAAACACAACATACAGTCAAGGAGATCTCCTGTGACTACATCAGAAGGTGACGACAGGACGAGAAGAACAAAAGCATGAAAAAATGAAAGCAATGAAGAGAAAATGAGAATTGAAAAAAATGTTAATTGAAAAAAATGTTAGTTGAAGAAAATGTTTAATTGAAAAAAATGTTAATAGAGAAAATGTTCATACTCACCTCACAGTTCGGATCTGTAAGCAACTCAGAAAATCTCCGATGTATTCTTATACCCGGTGCTAGGTGTTACGGTTCAGTGAGCACATAGAAGGAAGGGGGCGGGGCAGGAGGACGGTAACTGGTCTGGTAAGGGTATCTGAGCAATCACAGTGGATGTACTAGCGAAGCATGAGGCGCGCAAGATTGATGGTGGTACTAACCAAAACCCCATTATGTGCTCCTATATGTTATTATAGGGGCGAGTCTTAAAGTCTGGGTGGACTGATATGCGTGAACGCACATACATACATAGACACCGCTCAACAGACAAAATGCTGGTGTATGTGGGCATGTGCAAAGTATATGTAAGAAGAGAGAGAGAGAGAGAGAGAGAGAGAGAGAGAGAGAGAGAGAGAGAGAGAGAGAGAGAGAGAGAGAGAGAGAGAGAGAGAGAGAGGAAAAGTGCCTGTGACATACCACATGAGGTATGCGGAGTACGTCGGTCTACAAGTACGACGCTTCACTCATACTGTTCCCTATGAAATAGTCAGTATGGTTGATTGTTATACAACATATTTAAGGATCAAATCGCCCAGTGCTTGAGTTATTGGGGCTGTATAAGATCCAACCACTGGTAATACACGTGATGTAGGTAGGCACAGAGAAGCAAGATGTTAGGAGAGAGAGAGAGAGAGAGAGAGAGAGAGAGAGAGAGAGAGAGAGAGAGAGAGAGAGAGAGAGAGAGAGAGAGAGAGAGAGAGAGAGAGAGAGAAATGCCTGCGACATACCGCATGAGGAATGCGGAGTAGGTCGGTCTACAAATACGAGGCTTCACTCATACTGTTCCCTGTGAAATAGAGCCAGTAAGGTTGATTGTTATACAACGTATTTAAAGATCAAAATCGCCCAGTGCTTATTTTATTGGGGCTGCATAAGACCCAACCTACTTGGTAAACACACTTGGTGTAGGGTAGGCACAAAGAAGCAAGACTGTTAGGAGAGAGAGAGAGAGAGAGAGAGAGAGAGAGGAGAGAGAGAGAGAGAGAGAGAGAGAGAGAGAGAGAGAGAGAGAGAGAGAGAGAGAGAGAGTAAAATTGTTTTTTTACTATAAAATAAGAGAGGTTGAAAAATGCCTGCGACATACCACATGAGGTATGCTGGAGTGGGTAGGTCTACAAATACGAGGCTTCACTCATACTATTCCCTATGAAATAGAGGCAGTAAGGTTGATTGTTATACAACGTATTTGAGGATCAAATCACCCAGTGGTTGTGTTATTGCTCTCTCTCTCTCTCTCTCGCTCTCTCTCTCTCTCTCTCGCTCTCTCTCGCTCTCTCTCTCTCTCTCTCTCCCTCTTCTTACACATACTTTGCACATGCCCATATATACCAGCATTTTGTCTGTTGAGCGGTGTCTATGTATGTATGTGCGTTCACGCATATCAGTCCACCCAGACTTTAAGACTCGCCCCTATAATAACATATAGGAGCACATAATGGGGTTTTGGTTAGTACCACCATCAATCTTGCGCGCCTCATGCTTCACTAGTACATCCACTGTGATTGCTCAGATACCCTTACCAGACCAGTTACCGTCCTCCTGCCCCGCCCCCTTCCTTCTATGTGCTCACTGAACCGTAACACCTAGCACCGGGTATAAGAATACATCGGAGATTTTCTGAGTTGCTTACAGATCCGAACTGTGAGGTGAGTATGAACATTTTCTCTATTAACATTTTTTTTTCAATTAAACATTTTCTTCAACTATCATTTTTTTCAATTAACATTTTTTTCAATTCTCATTTTCTCTTCATTGCTTTCATTTTTTCATGCTTTTGTTCTTCTCGTCCTGTCGTCACCTTCTGATGTAGTCACAGGAGATCTCCTTGACTGTATGTTGTGTTTGAGAATGTGTTTGTTTGCTGATGAAGGCTAATCGCCGCAACGTCCTGTATGTGTCTTAACTCTGTTATGTAAAGCTGCACTACTTTATGTCATTTTATATTGTTTACACTTTCACAGCTTTACCGCAGTTCCACCAAATTTTATTGCAAATGAATGAATGTCTTGACAGACGATAGTTTGTAGAATGGGGTTATCTCTCCATAACACACAGCCTATGTGGATTTAGAGACCATGCGTTGCCCATGCAGCATGATCCCTCTCTCCGCCTGTCTAGTTTACTCCAGAGGAAAGGTGACACCAATACGCCATGAACAAGATAGCTGCAGAAGCTGCCTGAATCAGCAAAGCAATGCTCTAACTGTCCGCCTGTCGGAGCTTCGATCCTAGACTAGTTACCAACCAAGGCTTAGGGCCTGGTCTGCCCTGCCATGACATTTAGTCTTTAGGTTGCATTTCCTCACACCGTGATAAGGCTTCTACCATCCAATTGCGCTCTTCCGCCGGAAGCCGTTGGCACAATGTGGGGTGTCGGGTTTGACAAGCGCCGCCCAACATTCAGCGCTAACAGAAGCAGGTAGTACTGACTACTGTCATACCGTAGCTCAGTCTAACTAAGATCTAAGACCTGACAACCATTGCAAATAACGAAGGAATAAACCTACACAGGTCAGTTTGACTTAAATGTTGAATTCTCGTCCTTGAATTCAGGACATAAATTAGAGATACCTCAAAAGTCGGAGTGGGTTCGCCTGATGGCGATGGACTCTGATAACAGGGAAAGTAATCCACACGCAAACATCAGTTCAGTGCAATAGATATAGCAGGGAGACATGAAAAGGAGACATGCAAAGGAGACGTAGAGACATAAAAGGGAGACATAAAAGGGAGACATAAAATGGAGAAGTATGAAGGGAGACGTAAAATGGAGACGTAATAGGGGAGACGTAAAATGGAGACGTAATAGGGAGACGTAAGAGGGAGACGTAAAACAGGAGACGTACAAAGGAGGCATAAAAAAGGAGGCATAAAAAAGGAGACGTAAAAAGGGAGAAGAAAAAAGTGAGACGTAAAAAGGGAGAGGTGAATAGTAAGGCATACAAAGATACGTTCATGTGCTGCAAAGAAATAACAAGCAGAAGCAACGTATACTTTTCTTCACAAAGATATCAGGACACTTGAAAACCCCACAGATATCACAAATGTATGCACGAAAAGTATGTCAACAAACTTTGAAATAACATTACTATGGCTAAACAGGTTACAGAAAAACATAACTCTCGCCTCACAGCGATTCGGGTAAAACACAGAAAGCCAGGTAAATGTAGTAATTGTAGACAAAACACTATCTGATAGTAGTATGAACAAATGGGTAACATCTGAAATTATGGGGTTGACTGCGACGTAAAGCATATGCGACTAACTTTAACTCTAATCTTATGCTTGTAAAGCCCAAACGGCACTCACTATGTGATTTGGCTAATTGCATCCGGCCGTCTTTATTTCCCAAGACTGTGCAACCTGCATTTGGTTACTTGTGATCATGTTCTGTTGTAGCCAATGAGCATCGCTTCCGGCTCGGTTATTGCCAGGTACGGAATAACAGCCCATGCCAAACGAGATAATTCGTTGCTCTAGTTCAATAATCAACCAACATGCATTGTTCACAGGTCAGGTTGGGATCTCTATCAACCAGGGCTGGCCCGAACCCAAAGACCCACTGAACCCAGCTGATGTTGCTGCTTCTGAGAGGAGCATTAGTTTCTACGGTGATTGGTTTCTCCACCCAATCTTGATCAACGGAGACTACCCCGAAGTTAGTACTCCGTTTAATAAACTATATATTTTAGATCATCATCGCATGAGCATCAACGTTGTCCATCACCATCATCCTCATCATCATCACTATTATCTTCACAAGTGTACTTTTGAAAGACACGTGTATAGTTCTTAAAGATACTTTTATAGTTTTCAGAGACACATGTAGACCAAGAATACGGTGGAGAGATAATATATATACAGACCTACAAGCACTTTGAATCAACGACTGGCAAGAGAAGGCCAACCAGAGAGACGAATGGAGACGGATTGTATCTGCAGCAAAGAACCTCAATGGCTCGGAACGCTGAAGAAGAAGAAGATAGACGCATGTGTAACTATGATATACACATTTATAGCTACGATAGACACATTTATAGCTATGATAGCCACATTCATGGTTATGATAGACATATTTATAACTATGACAGACACATTTATAACTATAATAGGCCTTTTTATAGTTAGGATAGGCACATGTATAGTTGTAATGGACACATGTATAGTTATGATGGACACATTTATAACTACGACAGACATATTTATATTTATATTAGAACAGTTATAACTATGATAGATACATTTATGGTTCTGATAATCACATTTATAACTATGATAGACACATTTATAACTATGACAAACACATTTATAACTATGATAGACACATTTATAGTTTTGATAAACACATTTATAACTATGTTAGACACATTTATAGTTCTGTTAGACACATTTATGAATATGATAGACACATTTTAGTTAGGACAGACACATTTATAGTTGTGATAGGATCATTTATAACTATGCTAGACCCATTTATAGCTCTAATAGACACATGTATGCTATTATAGACACATTTATAGCTCTGATAGAGACACGTAAAACAGGCAAAGTGCGCATAATATATCAAATAGAAAATTTTACAACCTGATTTCGGAAGCAAAAAGTATGAATTTAGATATTCTAAGTATATCGGAAACAAGATAGACAGACGCTGGTTATACAGTGAGAGAAGATTATATATTCATTAACTCGGGAGGAGATCACCACTAGAGAGGAATATTTATTTTAGAAAACAGAAATTTAGTGAAAATTTTAGTGGATTCTGGAATCATAAAGATATAATGATACTGATCAAAATTAAGGTAAGACCTTTTGACAAAGTAATTCTACAGACATATGCTCTAATAACTGATTAAAGCGATATGTACTTATCAAATGCAGAGGTTCTAGAAAAAGACTGGGAAGGAAAAAAGAGTTGATAAAAGAAACATAATAGAGGCACACATATATATATATATATATATATATATATATATATATATATATATATATATATATATATATATATATATATATATATATATATATATATATATAATATTTCGGACACTTTAAAAGACAAAGCACTCTTATAAACACCATACTGGAGTGTAAGGCTGAAGGCATGCGAACAAGAGGTATACAGCGATACAAGTGGGAAGACAACATCAAGAGATGGACGAGCAACAATCTGACAGAATGTACAGTAAGTGCGAAAAACATGTGTTGGAAATCCAATGCAGCCTACCTTCATTGTGGAGACGACACCTGATTGATTGAAAGCAGACAAGCGCATTAATCACTATACCATCGCTCAACAGTAGTAAAATTATACATGCCATGATTCATGTACACAATGATTAATCGACACACAGGTCATAATTCATATACACGATGATAAATCGATTACTCATAGTACGTTGTTGCGGACAGAAACAGTTAGTTAGCTAGCTAGCTAGCCAACTAGCTATAGCTAGCTAGCTAGCTAGTTAGTTAGTTAGTCAGTCTGTTAGCTAACCTAGCTAGCTAGCTAGTTAGTTAGTTAGTTAGTTAGTCAGTCTGTTAGCTAACCTAGCTAGCTAGCTAGCTAGCTAGTTAGTTAGTTAGTTAGTTAGTTAGTTAGTTAGTTTGTCGCGGTTCCAACTTCCCGGCAAACGGTCGCCCCATAATGCTCCGTTCCCGTGCCAGTGAATATCACACAAAGAAGACTGTTCAGTTTATGGAATTCCGTTCTTCCCGGTGTCTGCTGTAACGGCAGCAATACAAACAGTAAACCATACTTTATGTAATCTCGAACATAGAATGATATGGTTATGTTTCAGAATAGCGACGTTGTATCAGTCATTATGCAATCTATTATGTACTTGCAGGTGATGAAACGAAGGATCGCGGCAAACAGTTTGGAACAAGGCTTGCCTGAGAGTCGCCTTCCTGCCTTCACAGATGATGAGAAACAGCTCCTTAATGGTACAGTTAAATATGATGAATGTGCTTTAGGCCAAAATTATGTCGACTGGTGGTAGGAGAGTTTCCAAAATGTTCTAATGCTATTGGTCAGTCGAGACTGAGATCTGAGAGAAGAATGAAACAATTATGTACAGCTGCATATTCAGGACATATTTCAATCAATATGACAATAATGTATGTTCACTATAGTAGTAAGTAAAATAAGTTTCAGCAAATATTACAATAATTTATGTTCACTATAGTAGCAATAAAGTGTGTTTATTTAAACATACTTTATTGCTACTATAGTGAACATAAATTATTGTAATATTTGTTGAAACTTACCTTACTTACTACTATACTGAACATACATTATTCTCATATTTATTAAAACTTACTTTACTTACTACTATAGTGAACATACATTATTGTAATATTTACTGAAACTTACTTTACTTACTACTATAGTGAACATACATTATTGTAATATTTACTGAAACTTACTTTACTTACTACTATATAGAAATTATATTATTGTAATATTTATTTAAAGTTACATTACACATAAAAATAATGTATGTTCACTATAGTAGTAAGTACAGTACGTTTCAATAAATGTTAAAATAGCGAATGTTCCCTATAGTAGTAAGTAAAGTAAGTTTCTCCAAATATTACAAAAATGTTTGTTCACTATAGTAGTAAGTAAAGTAAGTTTCAATAAATATTACAATAATATATATTTACTATAGTAGTAAGTAAGGTAAGTTTCAATAAATATTATAATAATGTATATTCACTATAGTAGGAAGTAAAAGGAAAAGTAAAGAACACCTTTCAGTGTCCTACAGCAAGCTGGGTATATGGTGCTAGCTCTATATTTAGACCAGACGGCACTCTATGGGTAATGTGATACATGTAGCGCCCGGGCGCATGTACATCACATGAACATTCACACAAAGGTGTGGTGAGGAAAGGTGAAGACGGTCATGCTTTGGGCAGAGTGGACACAGAGAACTAGAGAGAATCTGTTCGATCCCCCCCCCCTCCCTCAGGACATGCTGGTGTGGTGAGAAACGAGCAGGCGGAGAGATTGGTTGGGTCAGCACATCTACTGCTGCGTGGTAAGGCAGGTGTGGTTGGGACCCTTGGGAATTGTATGTACAGTGCAGAAGAACAGATAGATCATCGCGGTTTGGCGAGAATGGTGCTGCAGGGAGTGCTCAGAGGATCTCACTTAAAGCCCCGAGGAAAGGTCAGACGGACACATAATCAGACCGTTAGTATTGGGACTCTTCACTGGTTGTTGAAGATGAGGATGTAGCACGTAAGGGAATGTCCCGATTGCTGTGATGTTGGTTCTTGGCCCAATTCAGCACAACTAACCGATCGTCTTATCATAACACATAATCGTTTCTCTTATCATAACACTCTTCTCTTATCATAACACACATATATTCTCTTATCATAACACACATCTATTCTCTTATCATAACACACAACTATTCTCTTATCATAACACACATCTATTCTCTTAGTTTAGTTTAGTTTAGTCGTTGGATCAACATCACGGCACACGGTTTAACCCATGAGTGCTCTGTTTCCCTCCTAACCCAAACCTGAGTTTGGAGAAACTCAGCTCAATGCACGAACTCCGTTGCATCGGCGAGGATCCTGAATTACTTTGGGTAGATTTTTAACTCAAAATTTTTGCCCGGGCAGAGCTGTTAGGCTACTCTTTTTCGATTTCCAACTGCCAAGGGATTTTTTTACGTGCGCAACAATACACACGGGCGTCCGATCTCACTACCCAGAGACCAGGGGAAATTTTATTACTGGAAGTCCAGGTGGATTTTTAAAATAAATCCCGGTCCTAACCGGGGCCTGAACCCGGGACCTCCAGCACTCGAGGCGGACACCATACCTCGAGGCCACTCATCCCCCATCTATTCTCTTATCATGACACACATCTATTCTCTTATCATAACGCACATCTCTTCTTTTATCATAACACACATCTATTCTCTTATCATAACACACATCTATTCTCTTATCGTAACATACATCTACTCTCTTATCATAACACACATCTATTCTCTTATCATAACATACATCTATTCTCTTACCGCACACCTATTCTGTTATCATAACACACATCTATCCTCTTATCATAACACACATCTATTCTCTTATCATAACACACATCTATTCTCTTATCATAACACACATCTATCCTCTTATCATAACAAACACATCTATCCTCTGATCTTCCCAGGCACCCTGGATTTCCTCGGTTCCAACATTTATGGTGGAGACCTGGAGAGCGACGACCCCCAGGCCCCATCAAACCCACCCAGCTACTACAATGACAAGGCAACTAAGGGAGAGTTCGACCCACACTGGGTTCAGTAAGTTGTGGTTGCATCCTCTGAGAGCATATACTAGGTTGACTTTAAGAAATATTATTTCTGGCACGTGAAACAGCATAGTGTTTTCATATAAAATAATATTTTGTAAAGTTAACTCTCTACAGAGTCATCAGCGTGTGTCCTGCCGACAGGCGTCGGCGTTCATGTCTCTCCACAGATCTCGTCCTTTGTTTTCTGGATAAACTTGCTGAATGTATTCTTTCATGCCACCACATCAGTCCATTCAGCACCATTTCTCTTGATTTGCCTCTGCATCTTTTCCCACTGATCTTTCGAGGTGTCGCGATATTCTCCAATGCCTCTCTTCTCATCACATGATAAAATAATGTTGTTTGTTTCTTCCGCAGTGTTGACAATAATAGTTTAGTTTCATTGGCCTCTTTCAAATATTCAAATAATGTAATTCCCTCAGTGAATCTAAACACATAAGCCACAAATAGAAGAAACAGGCGCCACAAATAGAAGAAACTAGCAAGCACAAATAGAAGAAACAGAAGCCACAAATAGAAGAAACAGAAGCCACAAATAGAATAAACAGAAGCCACAAAAGAAGAAACAGAAGCCACAAATAGAAGAAACACAAGCCACAAATAGAAGAAACAGCAAGCCACAAATAGAAGAAACAGAAGCCACAAATAGAAGAAACAGCAAGCCACAAATAGAAGTAACAGCAAGCCACAAATAGAAGAAACAGCAAGCCACAAATAGAAGTAACAGCAAGCCACAAATAGAAGTAAACAGCAAGCCACAAATAGAAGTAACAGCAAGCCACAAATAGAAGTAAACAGCAAGCCACAAATAGAAGTAACACAAGCCACAAATAGAAGAAACAGCAACCACAAATAGAAGTAACAGCAAGCCACAAATAGAAGAAACAGCAACCACAAATAGAAGTAACACAAGCCACAAATAGAAGTAACAGCAAGCCACAAATAGAAGTAACAGCAAGCCACAAATAGAAGTAACACAAGCCACAAATAGAAGTAACACAAGCCACAAATAGAAGTAACACAAGCCACAAATAGAAGTAACACAAGCCACAAATAGAAGTAAACAGCAACCACAAATAGAAGTAACAGCAAGCCACAAATAGAAGTAACACAAGCCACAAATAGAAGTAACACAAGCCACAAATAGAAGTAACACAAGCCACAAATAGAAGTAACAGCAACCACAAATAGAAGAAACAGCAACCACAAATAGAAGTAACAGCAAGCCACAAATAGAAGTAACAGCAAGCCACAAATAGAAGTAACACAAGCCACAAATAGAAGTAACACAAGCCACAAATAGAAGTAAACAGCAACCACAAATAGAAGTAACACAAGCCACAAATAGAAGTAACAGCAAGCCACAAATAGAAGTAACAGCAAGCCACAAATAGAAGTAAACAGCAAGCCACAAATAGAAGTAACACAAGCCACAAATAGAAGTAACACAAGCCACAAATAGAAGTAACAGCAAGCCACAAATAGAAGTAAACAGCAACCACAAATAGAAGTAACACAAGCCACAAATAGAAGTAAACAGCAACCACAAATAGAAGTAACAGCAAGCCACAAATAGAAGTAACACAAGCCACAAATAGAAGTAACAGCAAGCCACAAATAGAAGTAACAGCAAGCCACAAATAGAAGTAAACAGCAACCACAAATAGAAGTAACAGCAACCACAAATAGAAGTAACAGCAAGCCACAAATAGAAGTAACAGCAAGCCACAAATAGAAGTAACACAAGCCACAAATAGAAGTAACAGCAAGCCACAAATAGAAGTAAACAGCAAGCCACAAATAGAAGTAACACAAGCCACAAATAGAAGTAAACAGCAACCACAAATAGAAGTAACACAAGCCACAAATAGAAGAAACAGCAACCACAAATAGAAGTAACACAAGCCACAAATAGAAGTAACAGCAACCACAAATAGAAGTAACACAAGCCACAAATAGAAGAAACAGCAACCACAAATAGAAGTAACACAAGCCACAAATAGAAGAAACAGCAACCACAAATAGAAGTAACACAAGCCACAAATAGAAGTAACAGCAAGCCACAAATAGAAGTAACACAAGCCACAAATAGAAGTAACACAAGCCACAAATAGAAGTAACACAAGCCACAAATAGAAGAAACAGCAACCACAAATAGAAGTAACAGCAACCACAAATAGAAGTAACAGCAACCACAAATAGAAGTAACAGCAACCACAAATAGAAGTAACAGCAACCACAAATAGAAGTAACACAAGCCACAAATAGAAGAAACAGCAACCACAAATAGAAGAAACAGCAACCACAAATAGAAGTAACAGCAACCACAAATAGAAGTAACACAAGCCACAAATAGAAGAAACAGCAACCACAAATAGAAGTAACACAAGCCACAAATAGAAGAAACAGCAAGCCACAAATAGAAGTAACACAAGCCACAAATAGAAGAAACAGCAACCACAAATAGAAGTAACACAAGCCACAAATAGAAGTAAACAGCAAGCCACAAATAGAAGTAACAGCAAGCCACAAATAGAAGAAACAGCAAGCCACAAATAGAAGAAACAGCAAGCCACAAATAGAAGTAACACAAGCCACAAATAGAAGTAACAGCAAGCCACAAATAGAAGTAACACAAGCCACAAATAGAAGAAACAGCAACCACAAATAGAAGTAAACAGCAACCACAAATAGAAGTAACAGCAAGCCACAAATAGAAGTAACAGCAACCACAAATAGAAGTAACAGCAACCACAAATAGAAGTAACACAAGCCACAAATAGAAGTAACAGCAAGCCACAAATAGAAGTAACACAAGCCACAAATAGAAGTAACAGCAACCACAAATAGAAGAAACAGCAACCACAAATAGAAGTAACAGCAAGCCACAAATAGAAGTAACAGCAAGCCACAAATAGAAGTAACAGCAAGCCACAAATAGAAGTAAACAGCAACCACAAATAGAAGTAACAGCAAGCCACAAATAGAAGTAACAGCAACCACAAATAGAAGTAACAGCAACCACAAATAGAAGTAACAGCAAGCCACAAATAGAAGTAACAGCAAGCCACAAATAGAAGTAACAGCAAGCCACAAATAGAAGTAACAGCAAGCCACAAATAGAAGTAAACAGCAACCACAAATAGAAGTAACAGCAAGCCACAAATAGAAGTAACACAAGCCACAAATAGAAGTAACAGCAAGCCACAAATAGAAGTAACAGCAAGCCACAAATAGAAGTAACAGCAAGCCACAAATAGAAGTAACAGCAACCACAAATAGAAGTAACAGCAAGCCACAAATAGAAGAAACAGAAGCCACAAATAGAAGTAACACAAGCCACAAATAGAAGTAACACAAGCCACAAATAGAAGAAACAGCAACCACAAATAGAAGTAACACAAGCCACAAATAGAAGTAACACAAGCCACAAATAGAAGTAACAGCAACCACAAATAGAAGAAACAGCAACCACAAATAGAAGTAACACAAGCCACAAATAGAAGTAACACAAGCCACAAATAGAAGTAACACAAGCCACAAATAGAAGTAACAGAAGCCACAAATAGAAGTAACAGCAAGCCACAAATAGAAGTAAACAGCAAGCCACAAATAGAAGTAACACAAGCCACAAATAGAAGAAACAGCAAGCCACAAATAGAAGAAACAGAAGCCACAAATAGAAGTAACACAAGCCACAAATAGAAGAAACAGAAGCCACAAATAGAAGTAACACAAGCCACAAATAGAAGTAACAGCAACCACAAATAGAAGAAACAGAAGCCACAAATAGAAGAAACAGAAGCCACAAATAGAAGAAACAGAAGCCACAAATAGAAGTAACACAAGCCACAAATAGAAGAAACAGAAGCCACAAATAGAAGAAACAGAAGCCACAAATAGAAGAAACAGAAGCCACAAAAGGAAGAAACAGAAGCCACGAAAGGAAGAAACAGAATCCACGTATTGAAACGAATACTTATTTGTGTATACATTCGAGTATATGCGGTTCCAGCCGGTGTAATGCAGACAGAAAGAGTTTGTGCTACATTTGAAATTACCATGGTGCCAGGGATCTGTTTGTGTCTGTCAGGGTGCTGTTTGATTACCCTTCTCTCTGGCATGGAGTGATTTTATTACTGCCGACAATCTTCTTGTTAGTCACCGTGATATTTGTATCTATTATCTGGCAAAGAGTATATGATTTATATATGCCAAGGTGATTATCGTGGTGGACTAATAATTATACTCCATATAGCTGGTAGTTATACTATATATATATATATATATATATATATATATATATATATATATATATATATATATATATATATATATATATATATATATATATATATATAGTCTTCGAGAATGTGATGACTGTCTACCTTCTCTTTCACTTGCACTTCTGTCGTCCAGGGTTGATTCATAATTAACTTGCTTTAGTATCACCCTTTACCCCTTCTTTGAATATAAATCTTTACACACACATTCCGTGACGATTAACACCACTTCAATAATGAACTGTTATGACACAACAGCGGCGTGGTTTCTAAGCATTGTATTATCGTCTCTTTAAAACAACTCACATTATTGTCTGATTAATGTCAATCAACGCGACAAAAACTTCAAACAACAATACTTGCAATCGACATCTACAGTCAGACTCTGTCGCTCAATCTCTCAGATGACGTCGGCATTAAACCGCTGTTTCACAGACTCTTCATATACACAACGCGGCCACAAGATGAGATTCTGCCATTCGCCATCTTCAGTCCTACGCCACACTCGGTCCAGGTGTGAATGACCCTGCCAGGAGACGTCGTCCTCTGCTCAGCGACGCACCTTGCTACCCTCGTGCAAGGCGCAACTCTCTACTTGCTCGATCTTTACGCCGAACTGCGTGAAGCTCTGACCTGTATGCAGTAAGTGTCCCATGACCTAACCTGGATCATGGCACATGGGTATCAGATGCTCCACAGTCGAACAATACCCGTGACTATGTGTTTTAATTGTTTCAGCCTAAGTACAGGGTGTATTTTAATGACAGTGCAGTGTTTAAAAATGTTGCCGGTCTAAGTTTTATATTTACCTATTATGTTGCATAAACTTTACAGAGGGTGATTACAAACCTTGGACCGGCAATATTGTCAAACACTGCACAGTTATTAAAAATACACCCTATATTATTCATTTATTCACTTCATATGATGTATAACTCTGCAGTATGTACCTGACGAGATGCAGCGAGATATACCAGGCAATAAATCGTGCAACATGTTATATAAATATATCTTCTGTGTTTAGAATCTTTCAGACAATTGATTCAACATTGGTAGTTATTGTCTGTGTGACGAGTGTGTCAGTGGGAGAGTCCATAACGGGTTTGCAATAATTTAATGCATAAATGCAGACCTTTGCTTGGTTTAAATTCTGTTGAGAATTGCCCATCCATGTTTCCCTTTCAGATCTGCCTCGTCTTGGCTGAGAGTGAGCCCGTTCGCAATCCGTAAAGTGATGAACTTGTTCAAGTATAAGTACAATAACATCCCGGTCTACATCACGGAAAACGGCATCAGTGATGCCAACGCCACCCTCCTGGACTGGCACCGCATCCACTACTACCGCTTGTACATCAGCGAGCTGCTCAAAGGTCGGGGCAATGCCTGTTTGTACGGGTATCGGGAGTGTTGTCTGTGTGTGTGTGTGTGGGGGGGGGGGGGGGGGTTTGGGTGTGGGTGGGTGGGTGGGTGTGGTTGTGGGTGTGTGTGTGTGTGTGTGTGTGTGTGTGCGTGCGTGCGTGCGTGGCAGAGAGTAGCACATTCATAGTTAGTTAGTGGCTGGTTGGTTGGTTGGTTGGTTGGTTGGTCAGTGAGTTGCTTGTTTGCTTGCTTGGTTGGTTGATTGATTGGTTGGTTAGTTAGTGGGCTGGTTGGCTGGTTTATTGATTAATTAGTTGGTTAGTTGGTTGGTTAGATGGATGGTTGGTTGGCTGGTTGATCGTTTAGTTAGTTGGAGAGATGGATGGTTGGTAGGCTAGGTGATTGATATAGTTAGTTGGTTAGTTGGTTGGTTAGATAGATGGTTGGTTGGCTGGTTGATTAGTTCTTCTTCTTCTTCTTCTTCTTCTTCTTCTTCTTCTTCTTCTTCTTCTTCTTCTTCGAACAGACAGACAGACAGACAGACAGACAGACAGACAGACAGACAGACAGACAGACGGACGGACAGACAGACAGACAGACAGACAGACGGACGGACGGACAGACAGACAGACAGACAGACAGACAGACGGACGGACGGACGGACAGACAGACAGACATAAACTGATAGTTACATTGCCATCTCCTATCGTCCTCTGACATTGTCTCACTGACCCTGAACTGTGACATTGTCTCACTGACCCTGAACTGTGACATTGTCTCACTGACCCTGAACTCTGACATTGTCTCACTGACCCTGAACTCTGTCATTGTCTCACTGACCCTGAACTGTGACATTGTCTCACTGACCCTGAACTGTGACATTGTCTCACTGACCCTGAACTCTGACATTGTCTCACTGACCCTGAACTCTGACATTGTCTCACTGACCCTGAACTCTGACATTGTCTCACTGACCCTGAACTCTGACATTGTGTCACTGACCCTGAACTCTGACATGTTACCTTGCAGCAATCAAGCTGGACGGTTGCAATGTCAAAGGTTACAATGCCTGGTCACTGATGGACAACCTGGAGTGGAATGTGGCCTATGATCAAAGATTTGGTCTCCACTATGTCAACTTCAGTGATCCTGATCGGCCAAGAACACCCAAGGCATCCGCCGTGTGGTACAAGACATTGATCGCGGATGGAGGGTAAATATACAGAAGACAGATGGCTTATTTTCTTTGATCCGTGTATGGCAAGCCGCAATGGCCTCTTTATACCGTTATTGTGTTTTGTAAACGTGTGCCACGCTTCGTGTGTTTATATTATTTACATTCAACCAGCTTTACTGCAGTTGTAACCAATTTTATTTATATTAGGCTTTCGGCTTCCATACAGCTGTCGTTGATCTGTTATTTGAGAGTAGGTTCAGTGTTGCTGATTCGTTGTTTGATAGAATATTCACTGTCTTTGGTCCGTTGTTGATAGAATAGTCACTTTATTAGATCTGTTGTTGATGGAATATTCACTGTCTTTGGTCCGTTGTTGATGGAATATTCACTGTCTTTGATCCGTTGTAGACAGAATATTCACTGTCTTTGATCCGTTGTAGACAGAATATTCACTGTCTTTGATCCGTTGTCGACAGAATATTCACTGTCTTTGATCCGTTGTAGACAGAATATTCACTGTATTTGATCCGTTGTAGACAGAATATTCACTGTCTTTGATCCGTTATTGATGGAATATTCACTGTCTTTGATCCGCTGTAGACAGAATATTCACTGTCTTTGATCCGTTGTTGATGACATATTACTGTCATTGATCCGTTGTTGATGGAATATTAACTGTCTTTGGTCCGTTGTTTATGGAATATTCACTGTCTTTGGTCCGTTGTTGATGGAATATTCACTGTCTTTGGTCCGTTGTTGATGGAATATTCACTGTCTTTGATCCGTTGTAGACAGAATATTCACTGTCTTTGATCCGTTGTAGACAGAATATTCACTGTCTTTGATCCGTTGTCGACAGAATATTCACTGTCTTTGATCCGTTGTAGACAGAATATTCACTGTCTTTGATCCGTTGTAGACAGAATATTCACTGTCTTTGATCCGTTATTGATGGAATATTCACTGTCTTTGAACCGTTGTAGACAGAATATTCACTGTCTTTGATCCGTTGTTGATGACATATTACTGTCATTGATCCGTTATTGATGGAATATTCACTGTCTTTGATCCGTTGTTTGACAGAATATTCACTGTCTTTGATCCGTTGTTGATGACATATTACTGTCATTGATCCGTTATTGATGGAATATTCACTGTCTTTGATCCGTTGTTTGACAGAATATTCACTGTCTTTGATCCGTTGTTTGACAACAGGTGCAATGTCTTTAAGAGTTACATTTTAATTATTGTGCCCATGCAATTGTCAACATAACGTTCTACCATTACGTCATTGCGCCCGCCTATTGGAGATAAGAAGAACAAATATTAATTTTGAAAACATATTTACTTTTCTTCACAAATGAGTATAGTAACTATATGAACATGTTTGTTGTACAGATTCAAACACGGCTACACACAGAAGGGAGGCTGGGGCACAGCTGTGCAGCTGACCGATGACTTCCTCTATGGCAAGTTCCCTGAAGACTTCAGTTGGGGCCTGGCTACTGCTTCCTACCAGGTTGAGGGCGCTTGGAATGAGGATGGTAATTCTCCTAATCACTATTTCTTGGTAGTTCTTAGCCTCGTTTCCAACTTCACGACAAAAGGTCGCCCCATAATGCACCGATTCTGTGCCAGTGAATATTACACAAAATGCTTCTCCTCTCCCGTGTGAAAAGTGGAACAGACAGCAGCCTCGACAAACCAACAGCACTCACAGGCATACATGCATAAGGTCGCTGACAGAATGCGAACACAACAGTCTAGCCACTAAAATTACAGTTAATCTTTGATGGAAGCGGCAGTTGCACACGCATAAAACAAAACGTGCTTAGTAAGCAACTGGCCGTCCCCCATTTTTCTTAACATGCATTTCACAATACAAACCACCGTGGACAGATGTTAAAGCACGAAATCCACAGCTTTACAGTGTCGCCCCACGCACTTAACTCAGTAGCTGGTCGACGAAACCATGTACTACCAGTCCAACATGATGCGCATGCAAACCGTAGCCATAAGCAAAATCACTCAGGGGCCAGAATAGATCAACAGTCTATCCGCCATATTGATCCCCCATTATTTCTTGTGTCTGTCTACTTCTCCTGTCAATCTCTTTCTGTCTCTAAACGTTGAAATGTGAATTATTACGTCTGGTTTAAGTTTACGTCATTCATTTTGTAATATTTGCTTATTGTCGTTTTTTTTTTTTTTTTTTTAATGTAAATGTAATATTCATGATAATTGATGTGCGAAAGATGAGTGGTTGCAGGGATCGAATTTAAGTCAAGCCTGGGTGTTCAGTTTGTGACCATTTTCAAATAAAGCTTATTCGTTTGTTCATTCGTTCGTTCATTCGTTCGTTCGTTCGTTCGTTCGTTCTATCTGTATGTCTAGCTGTGTCTTTATGTCTGCTTCACCACTCTGTCTTTCTGTTTGTACCTGTCTCTTGCTGTCTGTTTCTGCGTCTGTCTCTCTTTATATTATTCTGTTTCTGTGTTTTTCGGTATATTTCTGTCTCCATATGTAGCTCTCTATCTGTCTGTGAGTGTCTCTGTCTGCCTATCTCCTGTCTCTCCCTACTTGTCTATCTATTGTATATAGCCGTATGTCTCTTCTGTCCCCATCTCCTGCCTCTCTTTATGTGTTATTCTATTGTGATCTTTCCGTCTCTATAACTATTCTCTCGCTCACTCACTCACTCACTCACTCACTCACTCACTCACTCACTCACTCACTCTCTCTCTACGTGTGTATGTATTGTATCTGTCTGTCTGTCTGTCTGTCTGTCTGTCTGCCTGCCTGCCTGTCTGTCTGTCTGTCAGTCTGTCTGTCTGTCTGTCTGTCTGTCTGTCTGTCTGTCTGTCTGTCTGTCTGTTTATCTATCTTCTCAACAGTTGTCTCTCCATCTGTGATTTTACAAACCGCTGTAATAAAACAAATCTGTATTTTATTTTTAAATCACAGGTAAAGGGCCCAGTATATGGGACAACTTCACCCACATCCCAGGTCACATAGAGAACGACGACAACGGAGATGTTGCCTGCGACAGCTACCACAAGTTGGATGAGGACATCCAGTTGATTCAGGACACGGGGGTAAGTAGATTATAGATGCAGGACACGGGGTCAGTAGATTATTGAGTAAATTGGGAGTAAATAGATTATAGATGTAGGACTTGGGGTAAGTAGATATAGATTTCTGACATGAGGGTAAGTATATTATAGATTCCTGACATGAGGGTAAGTATATTATAGATTCCTGACATGAGGGTAAGTATATTATAGATTCCTGACATGAGGGTAAGTATATTATAGATTCCTGACATGAGGGTAAGTATATTATAGATTCCTGACATGAGGGTAAGTATATTATAGATTCCTGACATGAGGGTAAGTATATTATAGATTCCTGACATGAGGGTAAGTATATTATAGATTCCTGACATGAGGGTAAGTATATTATAGATTCCTGACATGAGGGTAAGTATATTATAGATTCACAATTTGGGGTTAAGTAGATTATAGATTCAGGGCATGGGGGGTGAGTAGATTATAGCTTGAGGACAAGGGCGTAAGTAGATTATAGATTCAGGACATGGGGGTAAGTACAAGGGGTATGTAGATTACAGATTCCAGACATATTCGTAAGTAGACTATATATTCAGGATGTGGATTATAAATTCACTACATATAGGTTAGTTGAATATAGATTTAGGGCATGGGGTAAGTAGATTATAGATTCAGGGCATGAGTGTAAGTAGATTATAGATACAGGACATAGGGGTAAGTAGATATTGAATTAGAACATTGGGGTATGTAGATTACAGAATTAGGACATGGATAAATAGATTACAGTTTAGTTATAGACTCTCTTGACACGAGAGAATGTTCAAGAAGCACAGAAAACATGATGAAAAGTACATTCTAAACTAAAGACAAGGCAGAACCTGCATGCTTCATTAAGACCTCACAGAAAGAACATCCACAATTTTGAAGATGGTAGTACGAAGGGGCTTCATATGAAAATCTTCAAAAAGTGATAGAAATTAAATAACCATGCCTTTGTATCGTAACCTGTCAATAATGTTGTTAAAGATGGCAAAGGTGTTAAGCACGTGACATCACAGTGCAAACGGACATGGTTACGTCTTTAGGACAGTTTGAACATGGCCGCCCCACTTTTGACATTCACCAAAGATGAGCAGCGTTCTGTTATCCGTTGTTTGATCAGTGAAGGGTGAAACTGATAGAAATTCATCGGCCAATGAAGGTCCGGTATGGGGATGCATGGCTGTCAATCCAGCAAGTTTATGACAGCAGTAAGAAGAGAAGAAGGGTTGGGGCAGCGTAGTGTCTAGACACTCTCCTGTCTGCCTGTTATTCATGGATTCGAATCTCATCGAGGCAGATTTAAATTTTTCAAATTGACCCCAGCTCCAGGGTCGACTCAGCCTAAAATTGGTACCACCTATTTTCTTAGAAAGTAAATGCGACAGGCGTGATACTGACCTCCATAATCCCTAGAGTTCCGATTGGTCTATTCAAATGTGAGTAAACCACCCCTAGAGTTCCGATTGGTCCATTCAAATGTGAGTCCACCACCCCTAGTGTTCCGATTGGTCTATACACATGTGAGTCCAGCACCCCTAGAGTTCCGATTGGTCTATTCAAATGTGGGACCAGCACCATATGTCCAATGCAGGTAAGGCATGTGTAGGAGACCGTAACACACTTTGATGATTGGCACCTGGTCGTCTGGACATACCATAGTTTATTAACTTGCTTTAAAAAAAGGGCATATACCTCTCCATAGCGCAAGGCTGAGCTGAGTTGTAGAGACCATGTGTTGCCCATGCAGCATGATGCCTCTCTCGGCCTGCCTAGTTTTCTCCAGAGGAAAGGTAACACCAATACATCTGGATCACGGCAACGTGCAGAAACTGCCGGATCATCAACTCCACCTGTCCGAGCTTCGACCCCAGACCTGTTGCCGACCAAGGCTTAGGGCCTCACTTATTTTACTTACTAACTAATTGTGGGGGTTTCGGTAACGAAGTGGTTAAACCGCCTGCCTCGGGCTCTGGAGGCTGTGGGTTCAGTTCACGAGGGTAAATTTTCTCTGAGACTCCTGGAGGTCGTCGATGGAGCTACGGAGCTCGTGCTGGGTGCGAGGCTTTTGGCAGACTGGCCTGCGGAAAGAGACCGAGCTATATGGGATAATACCTGGTGCAACGAAATTAATCCGCTTGCAACTATAATCATGTTAACCCCATTAAAATACTTTTTAATTCCCTTTTAAACATATTTAATCCATTTTAAAACCATGTTAAACCCCTTTTAAATCCCTTTAACCCATTTTAATCCCTTTAAACCCCTTTTAAACCCTTTAAATCCTTTTAAATCCCTTGTTAAACCCTTCTTTAAACCCCTTTAAATAATTGAATCTCTACTTGTGTCCCCTTTACTGTCACTGTACACTGTGGTTGTCTTGTACAAGTATCTTGCTCCCATGCTTCACTGGAACTACCATCCTAGACCAGTAGCCCACCAAGGCTTAGGGCCTCACTTTACTTACTAAATAACTGAATCCCTACTTGTGTCAAAGTTACCCCCGTTTGATGTCATTGTACATCCTTGGTTGACTTGTACAAGTGTTTTGTTCCGATGCTACACAGAAGCTTTAATTAAAACTGACCATTGTGCTCTGATGTTCTTGACCAGATGACCCACTACCGGTTCTCCATCGCCTGGTCGAGGGTGCTACCAAACGGAACCCTGCCCTCAAACAAGGCTGGCATTGATTACTACAACAGACTTCTAGACAAGCTCATCGCCATAGGTACAGTTTAAGGAGAGACAGAACATTCATGTGTCCTCTGTCTTTCAGTTATGCATTGTTTGTGCATATTCACATCACTGTTGTTGTTCAAATCCATATCGCTATTTGTTCAAATCCCCAGAACCTGTTTCCTCACATTCACATCACTGTCATAACTGTAAGTCATATTATTGTTTTTACATTTCTGTTTGTTTAATTTCATGGGAGTGTTTTCTCCAGTGACCGTAGAAAAGAATACCGAAACAAGTCAGGTGAAACAACCTATAGCGAGTGATAAAACAAGAAGAACAACAGGTGGACGAGCCAAACGTTTCGACCTGCAAATTAATCCACACAAATGCAGGATGTCACTGAGTGAAGGGAGTTCTATTTACGTGAACATGTCTTTGACCAAGGAAGTCAGACACCGAGTCTTGTGTGTTATTATGCGTATACTAGTGGTTGGAAGTCAGTCGTAACTGCATACACATGTTAGAAAGGCAATAGTTGGTAGAATGATTAGACACCTATTGGCAATTAAGTGCTAGAGAGACGCTGATTGGTAGAATGTGGGGGAACTCACAGACAGCTTAAGTTTTAGCAAGACGCTCGTTTGTTGAATGCGGGGCAACTGAGAGCTAAGAGGACCAATTATATTTTTATACGACATATATATTGAGAACAGTAGGTGATGGTCCACATGAGAACCAGAAAAAGGTAAACTGATCACTTTATGAGATGATGAAATAAGACTGAGATAGAGGGATGGAGATAGTGACAGGACGGAGAAGGGGAGTTAGCAAAATAGGAGTAAGGGAGGGGGAGGGAGAGAGATAGGCGAGAGAGAGGGAAGGAAAGTGAAAGGAGAGATGAAGGGATGGAGGGAATGTGAGAGAAAGAGGGGGAAATGTGGAGGTTGAGAAAGGGGAGGGAATGAGATAAAGGGGAGGGAGGGAGTTTAGTTTAGTTTAGTTTAGTTTAGTTTAGTCGATGGATCAACATCACGGCACACGGGTGCAACCCATAAGTGCTCCGTTCTCCTCCTAACTCAAACCTGAGTCTGGAGAAACTCAGCTCAGTGCACGAACTCCGTAGCACCGCCGAGGATCCTGAAATACTTTGGGTAGATTTTTAACTCGAAATTTTGCCCGGACAGCGCCGTTAGGCTACTCTTTTTCGATCTCCAACTGCCAAGGGATTATTTTTCGTGCGCAACAATACACACGGGCGTCCGATCTCACTACTCAGAGACCAGGGGAAATTTATTACTAGAAGTCCACGAGAAAAAGATCCCGGCATCACCGGGGCTTGAACCCGGGACCTCCAGCACTCGAGGCGGACACCATACCTCGAGACCACGTAGCCCCCACGCAGGGAGGGAGATAGGGCGAGGAGAGGTGGAGGGAGGTATGGGAGAGAAGGGGAAAGAAATGAGAGAGAGAGAGAGAGACAGACAAACAGAGAAAACAGAGAGAGGAGAGAGAGAGAGAATTACAGGTATATAACATGGGCACAACCAGGCTGGCGCTACCACACAAACCACACACCTCTCACACAGACAACAGTCAAGGACTGTTTCCACACGCCTTGGCCCACTCTGGACATATGGTGCTGCTCCCATACTGGCATAGGCCAACCCGCACTCGAGTGGTCATATGGCCAGTATCACGCGAGTCATTTCACCCTCCAAGGAACTTTCCTGGTCCTCGTTCTGGGATGGGTCGACCTGCCAGTCCAGGTGAATGTAACACGTCCGCCGGCGTGGGGTTCGAACACATAACTACCGCATCCGGCAGGCAATCGTGCTAGAGACTACGACCGCGGATGCTTCTGATGATGGTACTATGTTTGTGGGAAATCAACAACGGCTCGTCACAACCTGTCTCGTTGTTTTGTGTCCTGGCATATGATTGCAGTCTCGGTGTTTCTATCGTATCATGTGACTGTATAGTTTCATTGTTTCTATCGTATCATGTGACTGTATAGTATCATTGTTTCTGTCGTATCTTATGACAGTATAATTTCACTGTTTCTGTCGTATCATGTGGCAGTATAATTTCACTGTTTCTGTCGTATCATGTGACAGTATAATTTCACTGTTTCTGTCGTATCATGTGACAGTATAATTCACTGTTTATGTCCTATCATGTGACAGTATAATTTCACTGTTTATGTCCTATCATGTGACAGTTTAATTTCACTGTTTCTGTCGTATCATGTGACAGTATAATTTCACTGTTTCTGTCGTATCAAGCGAGAGTATTGTCTCATTGTTTCTGTCGTATCATGTGACAGTATAATTTCATTGTTTCTGTCGTATCATGTGACAGTATAATTTCACTGTTTCTGTCGTATCATGTGACAGTATAATTTCATTGTTTCTGTCGTATCATGTGACAGTATAATTTCACTGTTTCTGTCGTATCATGTGACAGTATAATTTCATTGTTTCTGTCGTATCATGTGACAGTATAATTTCACTGTTTCTGTCGTATCATGTGACAGTATAATTTCACTGTTTCTGTCGTATAATGTGACAGTATAATTTCACTGTTTTTGTCGTATCAAGCGAGAGTATTGTCTCATTGTTTCTGTCGTATCATGTGACAGTATAATTTCATTGTTTCTGTCGTATCATGTGACAGTATAATTTCATTGTTTCTGTCGTATCATGTGACAGTATAATTTCACTGTTTCTGTCGTATAATGTGACAGTATAATTTCACTGTTTCTGTCGTATCATGTGACAGTATAATTTCACTGTTTCTGTCGTATCATGTGGCAGTATAATTTCACTGTTTCTGTCGTATCAAGCGAGAGTATTGTCTCATTGTTTCTGTCGTATCATGTGACAGTATAATTTCACTGTTTCTGTCGTATCATGTGACAGAATGGTCTCATTGTTTCTATCGTATCATGTGACAGAATAGTTTCACTATTTCTATCGTATCATGTGACAGTATTGTCTCACCGTGTCTGTCGTATCATGTGACAGTACATCATCTCCAGGTGTGAAGCCAATGGTGACCATCTACCACTGGGATCTGCCTCAAGACCTGCAGGACCTAGGCGGATGGTACAACCCTGCCGTGGTACAGTGGTACAAGGACTTTGCTGAGCTCTGCTTCAATGAATTTGGCAGCAAGGTGAGTGTCCTTCTCAATGTCCTGTGGCACTTCCTTCTGTATGATCTTTTTTTCGCAAATCCTATTACAGAACATCGCTGTCAACACCAGCATTTTACCACTGTTGTTGATTTCTTGACAAGATTACGCTTAGTAGTTTGCCATTGCTCTTTGAGCGGCCAGCTCACTTATCCTTAAGTAACGGACGCGGCGAGAACCGCTATCGATTCTCGCACAGCTGCGTTTGCTCGCGTGGATAAACAGGGATTTCGAAGAAAGTCGCTAACATCTAGGCCAGGGAGACCAGTTCTGTATGATCATTAGCAGCTGATCAAATTGTTCGGGTTTTGGGTTGTCAAGTTGTCATGTCCCATTTAACATCGTGTAGCATGCTATTTGCAGAACATAGCTCTCATTCGGTCTGCCAAAAAGTGTCTCGATCTTCTGTAAGTTCCCATGCCCAATGTATTCTCATGCGCACGGTGTCTTTGGTGTCCTTAGTCCACATTCAGGCTGGGCGATTGTCACCTGTCGTCCCTGGGGGGAAGTGGAATCAACAAGCACGTTTGTGTACACACCCCCTTTCAGTCTCTGGATCACTATCTCTCTCACTTCCTACCATAAGACAATATCCTTTCTCACATTCCTCCAGAACATATCACACTAACACTGGCTTCGAACAAAATGATAAAACATTTAATGCAGAAAAGTGTCACGTGTGTGTGTACAATGTATGTGTGTGGAGATATGTGGTGTAGTCTATCGTGAATGTGAGATATACTCAGGTAGTTCAGGATCAGAGTCAACTTTCATTCATCGTGCTCCGGCCATACCACTGCACAACATTACAAGATCAGAAGGAGCTCACCCGATGATGTGTCTCTCCGGCCGATTGCTTGACTTCTTCCTGTATATCTTGGATAGTTTGGATGTCTGGTCACCAATGGGTGATTTAGTTAGTTACCGTCCCTTAGATCGACACAGACGGTGAACATGTATCTAATATATTCCAGTGATGAAAGAACACAAACACTGGTCCAATAACATCTCTACTAAACACTGCTGTCAGTCAATCTATGAAATGTTTCATGTCATTAGGGAAAATGTTATTTAGTTATAGTCTTCCCCTTTCTATACTTCTTCTGGTAATTATCATAGTTACTAATTCCGTTGTTGTTTGGAATACAGCCACTGATCAGACTCTCTTCCCGCGATTCACTATATATACTCAAATGAAATCAGGAAGTGTTGGATCTTCTTTGAGGAACAGGATTCAATTGTTGAGGTCAGTTAGCACTTCACAAGGGTATTGCCATTTTCCTCGTCTCTGAGTGGTAGGTAATTTCTCTGTTGTAGTGGAACCTGTCGAAGAGAGAACACCCGGTGATATCAACCCGACTCAGACCCATTATATGTGAGTGTACTCAGACTTTAATATCTAGATCCCCATAGAACCACTCTGGTTTAAGACAGTGGTAAGAACAGGAATGACCAAAGGGAAGCGAAGACACCCCAGTAGACACCCTACCGGAAAATCCCACCATTGATCTTCCCTTTATCTCCCCCCCCCCCCCACACACTTCCAATCTCCCTAAATATCATCCCACTACATTAGTCTTAACCTGCTGAGTTAAACAATATATTACTTGACCTAGGTTAAGCTATTCATCAGCCTACTGTTGCCGACGCTCCTATAATAAGTTCACACAACGCAACCTTACTACACTCGATTCCTAAACTCTATCAAGTAGGTACCTTATGTAAATTCTTCCAAGTCAGAATGGAAATCACAACTTCACATTAAGGAAAAGATGTCCGTCGCTGTTCACAACATTAGACACCGTGATTTCTTTTCATATTTTGAAATGGAACAACTCCACCCTCCTTTTTGTTTCAAACCATCCTGCACACTGCTCCCAATTTAGTTATTTTTCAGACAGCCGAGAATGTTGTCTGAGTGACGTCACTGACATGGCTGGCAACCAAGTTAAGACGGCGTTTTCTCTCTCATCTTTAGATCCGGGTAAAACAACATGCCGACGAGTCTCCTTTGATCCCAGGGAAATCTCAGAGAATCCTGGCTGTGTTTCATCTGATGAAACACCCCCCCCCCCCCCCCTCACAACAAAAAGTTGCAGCGGTCTAGACCGACTGTCTCTGGCCTTTCATCATTCTGGTCGACTACCTCCAGTAATTCCGTGACAGCGATCCCTGACACGTCATCCAGGACCCACGCCTTTCATTATGTGATCCACAATTAAGTGATGTCTGTGGTTTTGGAGGTTGGTGATCGCAGGTTCACGATTCCTCGACATATCGATTGTTCGGATTCAGCCTTGGGCGATTTGGAAGCAGGCAGCCTTGCGTTGATTTCCATGGTGTGGTCGTCGGTCGTTCAGAAAGTGATTGCTAACTACAGAAGTAACTATTGCCTAGTAGATCACTAATAGCTGAGGTTGATTGCGACGTAGTATGAAGGACACACAACTGACTTTAACTGTGTTATAACACGTCACATGAATAGTTGACTGGTTGAAACTCCTCTGCAAGACTCCGAAGTCCGGCGTAATGACTTTCCGGCTATTCCTGATAAGCGTTTGTATCTTACCGACAGTGTTAAGTGCAGGAGACCATGGCATATGATACCACAGTATCTGGTCTAAGGATGGGAGTGGAGGCCGTCACCGCGGCGTTCCTCGTTGGCTGAGGGAGGGGGGGGGGATAGACGTCACAGACATGTCGTGATTTTTGCGGACTCGCGGGGTGTGCTGGCGAGGTGGGGACAGATATGCTTTATGCAGAGTGGTATGCGTCTATTTTAGAATCTTGGATAGGAATCATCCGTTGGATCTTTTCCTCGCGACGTTCTGGTGTGTTGGGAGATGAGCAGGTGACAAACTGGCTGGGTCTACACCATTGGGTGGTGTATTGGTGAATGATAAGGCAGATGTGGCCTCTTTGAGATTGTGTGTATAGTGTGGAGGAACAAATGCATCATCGTTGCCTGTAGAGAACGGTGCGGCTGGTGGTGGCCGGGAGTCTGGCCGACACTAGGTTCTCCGAGGGGAGGGGAGACGGACTCATAATCAGATGGCACCTGATACCATTAGTGTGGAGACTCTTCGCTGGCTGTTGCAGATGGAGACGGAGCACATAGGGGAATAATCCGAGTGCTGCGATGTCGGTTCTTGGCTTAAGTCAATTCAACTCTTTCGGAATTAGATTAGTATCGAGATTTGACACGCAAGCTGCAACCGAAGCGCCAACTCCACAGGAGCTGTGTTGCAGACCTCTCCTTTTCCTCTGCCAGACTGTGGCAAGGCCGCACAATGTTGTGGTAATTCAAGATCTTGATCTGTTTGAGACAGAAATATTCCACCTCTGCTGCCCTTAATGTCCCATTATATGACCTCCAGATATGTTGTAATGTCCAGGTATGTGACATCTCAAGTTATGTTATAATTTCCCATTACGTGACACCTCAAGTTATGTTATAATTTCTCTTTATGTGATACCTCCAGTTATGTTATTGTGTCCTATTAGGTGACCTCTAGTTGGTACAATGCTCCACTATGCAACATTTTTCTCCTTATAGCCCATGCTATGGGGCGTTGGTGATCATGTCTGTCCACTGCCTTCTGTCTTTTGTACTGCCAGTCAATTTTGATACCGACGTTCCTCAATACCACGACACCAGACTGTCCAGCGTCTTCTCGCTTGGTCTCCCCCTGTCTCCCCTCCCCTCCAACCTTCCCGTTGTGACGACATACCCCAGCTTTCCTCTTCTCATGATATGCCCAAAGAATAAGGACTGGCCCCTTCTGATGCCAGTAACCAGTTCTCTTTGTGCTTTCAGGATATCTTCATTGATATTTCTATCGGTCCATGGTGTTCTCATTATTCAAAACAATGTTTTCCCGTAGTGAATTTAAATAACGAAGACACAAACAATAGATTGCACGATTTATTGCCTGGCATATTTCGCTGCATCTCGTCAGGTACATACTGCAGAAGTCACACAACTTACGTGAATTAACTAGATAAATCCTTCAAGTTGAAATATACACATATTCGCACAGTAATGTCAATTATCTACCACGGTAATTTTAAGCTGACTAACATGTCTTTCTGTTTGCACAATTCTGGCTTGCATTGATTGATCATAATTGCTTCTGCAAATTTTAACAAGCGAGTATTTTGTGTGTTAAACAACACGCAAAAGGCAGTGTCTCTGTCAACCACATGGCCGCTTTCGATAATGTGCCTACCAACTGAAGACGCCGGGAGCTTCCGGTGTGTCGGCCCCACGAGGCTAGCATCTCCTGTGTGTTGTATCTTGTTGACCCATTGAGGTATGTGTTCTGACACTCGTTTGTTAAGCTGTCTCTCTGTTCTACCAATGTAGAAGGTCTGGCATCTACATGTGAATTGGTAAATACAATTGTTTGTGGCGTACAGAGGAAAAGGCTCTTTGACTGCTGGTGTAGGAATCGGTACGGTTTTATATCTAATGACTGGAGTTGCAGCACAGAATGTTCGGCCTACTGCTGTAGTAAGCCGGTCTTGTAGACGTTGCATTACGTCATCCCCTCGAAAGGTTAGCTGGATGAATACCTTGAGTTTAGGGACTGTAGTTACGTCTGCTTTGGGTTTGGGCTGTTGGCAGTGGCGCTTTATAAATCCCGTGGAGTACCCATTCAGGTTTAAGACATTCTTCAAAGTTTCGAATTCCTCTGTCCTTTACCTATAAGAAATGGGTGGTGTTATTATCACCCAGTTAAAATCACTGATCACTCTAACAAATCAACACTTGACCTATAAGAAATGGTTGGTGTTATGTCACCCATAATTATATTGTATGATGTTCCGTGGAGTCTCAGCTTCTTCACACAGCCATCAACCACTTACTTGTGGAATCTTGTTTTACTCCCAAACACCAGGTCGGCAAGTGGATCACTTTCAATGAGCCGTGGGTGACTAGTGTTCTGGGACACGGGGTAGGACAAGATGCTCCAGGATTTAAAGACATCGAGGACGGTCCCTACCGTGTGGCCCACAATATCATTAAGGCCCATGCCGAGACTTACCATCTGTACCAGGACAAGTTCAAGGCTTCTCAAAATGGTGAGTGTGCAGGGATTCGTATAATATGTAAGTGTACATGGATTCTCAAAATGGTGAGTGTACATGGCTTCTCAAAATTCTGAGTGTACATGGATTCTCAAAATGGTGAGTGTACAGGGATTCATAAAATGATGAGTGTACAGGGATTCTCATTATGGTGAGTATTTAAGGATTCTCAAATTGGTGAGTATAAGAGGATTCTCAAAATGGTGAGTGCATAGGGATCCTCAAGTTGTGACTGGACAAGGATTCTCGAAATGGCGAGTGGATAGGGATTTTCAAAATGGTGACTGTAAAATGCTTTTCAAAATGATGAGTGTACAAGGATTCTGAAAATGGTGAGTTTACAAGGCTTCTCAAAAGTCATGAATACACAAAGCTTCTCAAAATGGTGAGTGTACAAGTCTTCTCACAATCGTGAGTGTACAAATCTTCTCACAATGGTGAGTGTGCAAGGATTCTCCAAAATGGTCAGTGTACAAGGTTTTTCAAAATGATTACTTTGACAGCTTAAATATATGTGTGTGTGTGTGTGTGTGTGTGTGGGTGTGTGTGTGTGGGTGGGTGGGTGGGTGTGGGTGTATGTGTGTATGTGTATGTGTGTGTGTGTGTGTGGTCTAAGTCACTAATTATGTTATTACTGGTAGAATGGCCTATTTAGAACAGGGAGAAACAATATTTGTAGCAATGTTACACGCGTTAACAAACGTATATTCAAATACAGGTCAAGTTGGAATCACTCTGAACTGTGATTGGTACGACCCCGAAGACCCAACGAAACAAAGCGACATCGAGGCTGCAGACAGAGCAGTGCAGTTTTTCATTGGCTGGTTCGCCCATCCCATCTTTGTCAATGGCGACTATCCGGAAGTCATGAAAGAGTTTGTGGCCAACGCCAGCTTGGGCCAAGGCCTGACCACATCCAGGCTGCCAGAGTTCACTCCCCAAGAGAAAGCGCGCATCAATGGTAAAATGTTGACGAAGTTTTACTTTGTCCGTTTATGTGCGTCTGTTTGTGTGTGTGAGTGCCTCTTTGTGTGGATGTGTGTGTGTCTGTTTCTGTGTGTGTCTGTTTCTGTGTGTGTGTGTGTGTGTGTGTGTGATTGCGTACGTACATGTATGTATGTGTACGCGTGTGTGTCTGGCTGTGTGTTTATGTGGCTGTGTAGGTCTCTCTGTATCTATGTGTGTATGTGCGTCTCTTTGCGTCAGTCTTTGCCTGTGTGTGCGTGTATATATATATGAGTGTGTGTGTGTCTGGCTGTGTGTCTGTGTCTCTGTGGCCGTGTGTGTCTTTCTGTGTCTGTGTGTGTGTCTGTATGTGTGCGTGCGCGCATGCGTGTGTGTGCCCACGCGTACTCTAATTTAGAGTTTTCAGTGTTTGTTGAACACTTGGGCAAAAATAGTAAACAATCGTGATTACAATGTTACTGCTGCTGCTGATGATGATGGTGATAATGATGATGATGATGATGATGACTATAGGTGGTGATGGTGGTGGTTGTGGTCATTAGTGATGATAATAATGGATGATGATATTAATGATGGTAATGAAAATTGTGCTGATAATTCTCACCTGTATCTACTCCTGTGTCATTCCCTATCCAGGCACAGCGGACTTCCTCGGCCTCAACCACTACACCAGTAATGTAGCCTATGAGGGGCCCAGTGGCGAGGGCTATTATGGGGATCAGCGGGTGGTCACATACAAAAACCCAGACTGGCTTACGTGAGTTCTTCAGTTTTACTTTCCCATGCCTTGAAAACTGTAACTTTACATAAGTTCTGCAACCTTACTTTCTCTTGTCTTGTCTACAATAACTTTACACAAATTCTTCAATTTTACTTTGTCTTGTCATATCTACTATAACTTTACATACGTTTCTGCTACTTTAGTTTCTCTTAACTATTATAGCTTTACACAAGTTCTTCGATCTTACTTTCTGTTGTCTTGTCGATTATAACTTTACATACGTTCTGCAACCTTACTTTCTGTTGTCTTGTCTACTGGCACTTTACATAAGTTCTGCAACCTCGCTTTCTCTTGTCAACTGGTACTTTAAACAAGTTCTGCAACCTCAGTTTCTCTTGTCTTGTCTACTGTAACTTTACACAAGTTCTGCAATCTTACTTTCTGTTCTCTTGTTTACTGTTTTCAACCCTCGTGTTTATTCTCTCGTGAATTATGAACCCTTACTTTATATTGTCTTGTCTCTCATTTTAATTTTATATACGTTTTACACTCTTTCTTTCTATCGTTTCTTCTCTGTAACCATGCATATGTTCTACACGCTTGCTTCCTCTTGTCCTGCCTCTTAACAGTACTACTCCCCTACTTTCTCTTGCCCTATCTCTTATAAGTCCTACACCCCTACTTTCTCTTGCCCTGCCTTTTATAAGTACTATACATTTACTTTCTCTTGCCCTGCCTCTTATAAGTCCCACACCGTTACTTTCTCTTGCCCTGCCTCTTATAAGTCCCACACCCTTACTTTCTCTTGCCCTGCCACTTATAAGTCCTACACCCCTACTTTCTCTTGCCCTGCCTCTTATAAGTCCTACACCCTTACTTTCTCTTGCTCTGCCTGTTATAAGTCATATACTTTTACTTTCTCTTGCCCTGCCTCTTATAAGTCCCTCACCCTTACTTTCTCTTGCCCTGCCTCTTATAAGTCCCTCACCTTAACTTTCTCTTGCCCTGCCTCTTATAAGTCCTACAATGTGCACATGTGGATTGGCGTCGCAGACAGCAAACCACATACTCCAAGACTGCACAAAATACAACATGTCTAGGCAAACCTTCTGGCCTTGAGAGACGACAGTGGAAGATAAACTCTATGGAACACTGAGTGAACTAAAACAGACAGTGAAGTTCATATAAGAAACAACATTGCACTTATAGACACATTTCAAGCAAACGATACAAGAAGAAGAAAAGAATAAGAAGAATCTCTGCGTCACCTGTCTATCCAGATATGGAAGACAAACATCTCAATAACAACATAACCATTCATCAGGCGATATAATGTAGAAGTAACATGCGGTTGTGGCAAACAGTGAGCAACTAGGGCTAGAATTGAATAGTAAGAAGACAGATTATGGTAGCCACTGGATAAGAAGGAAATACCACAATGTAATATACGTGTAAATGGGAATATTCTTAAACAAGTGAATCAGTACAGTTATCTCGGAAGAGTCATAAAATCTGATGGGAGATGCCTTGAAGAGATTAGAATAAGAATTGTCATGGCGAAGGTAGCCTTTTGCAAGATGAAAAACATACTGACCAATAAAATGATATCAACTGAAACAAGAAAAAGAGTGTTGAGGTGCTACATAGAACCTGTACTTTTGTATGGATGTGAAACTTGGACAATGAGTAGTCAAGCTGAAAAACATCTGATGGCTGTGGAAATGTGGTTTCTGAGGAAAATGCAAAGAATACCATGGACAGACAGAAAAACCAATGAACAAGTCCTTCAAGGAACAAATGAAGATCGTAAACTGATTAGAGAAATTTGACGTAGACAGTCAAACATTATTGGGCATGTTATGAGAAGAAATGACTTGCAGAACTTTGTGACAACTCTCAAGATCGAAGGGAAGATACCAAGGGGAAGACCGAGAATTAAATACTTGGATGGCTTGGCCACGTTGCATGGTCGAGACAGAAACACAGAGCTGATCCACGACTCTGGTGATCGAGTGAGATGACAAAATATGACCGCCCACGCTTATCGGCATGGCACATGATGGATGGATGGAACATGCAAAGGACCCCTGTACATGCATTGAGATTTCAAGGATATATGGTGTTGGCTACATATCTGTATATTATACACCACTTCATTGTATATGTGCTCAGCATCACGCCTGCCGAGCTTACTTCTTATGGCAGTTTCTGGTACCCATTATAGGTTGAGTGCCATGGACACCTGGGTCAATTTTAACATATCAACCTCGATGGGGATTCAAACCTGTAACCTCGGGTCGGAAGGCAAGTCTGCTTGCCACAGTGTTGGGCTCTAACACAAACTTCATTCATTCATTTATTCAAGCAGTAGCATGTCCTTTGCAGAACCTCGCTCCCATAACAACCTTCCGGAAAACTTCTCGATCACAAGCAAGATGTCCCGCGTCTGATACACCCATCTGGAGATCATCCGCCACATCCTGCACCCATCTTCTCTTTGGCCTTCCTCTTCCTCTCTTCTCGGGCATATATCCCTCCATTATTGTACTTTTATGACGTTTAAAGTGACCAACATATTTCAATTTTCTTTTTTATCGTCTTTAGTAGCCAACCATCTTTAATATTCAGATCGTAACACATTCTTATGGTCATTAATTAGTTCGCCAAACTTTGGATTCATCCGCAGGTCTGGATCGAGCTGGTTGCGGGTGAACCCAATTGGCATTCGCAAGAACCTGAACTTTGTCCGCAACCATTATGGTGATATCCCAATATACATCACGGAAAATGGCGTCTCGGACAGGAACTCCTCATTGGATGATTCTTACCGGATCTACTACTATCAGGAGTACATCAACAATGTCTTGAAAGGTTAGTGGGTCCTGCAGGTTGAAAGGTTAGTGGGTCATGACTTTGGAAGGCCAGAAGGCCATGTCCGTTGAAAGTTAGTGGGAATTATCCATTTAAATGTCAGTATTTTATGCCCTTTGAAAGGCCAATGGGTCATGTCCGTTGAAAGATTAGTGGGATTTGTGTGTGTGTGTGTGTGTGTGTGTGTGTGTGTGTGTGTGTGTGTGTGTGTGTGTGTGTGTGTGTTGACAGGTCAGTGAGTCATGTCCGATGAGAGGTCATTGGGTCCGACAGACATTCTTCTGCCGTCGCCTATCATCTTCGTCTTCTTCCTTCTTCCTTCTTCTTTCGCCCTATTCCCCCAGTGAAGCATAGGCCGACAAGCAACACATTCCAGATCGTCCTATCCTAGCTACCCCATGCGGCTATCCCATCCCTCGCATATAACTCCGTTCTGTGGCAGCGTCTCTTGTCCATACTTGTATGTCTTTCTCTATCTCTTTTGCCTGTTGGATTCTAGAAAAGATCTCTCTAGTTATACTATTCTCATGTTCTGTCGTTGCGTGTCCTACCCAGCGTCAGTGTCTTCTCCCCTCCTCTTGGTTCACTAGCACCTGTCTAGATCTCTCCTAGAGCTCCACGTTGGTGATTCAGTCATAAGTGTGAACACTCGGAATGACACTCTAGTTAAGTCAAATAGAGATATTTCTGTGAGTTGCTTCGGTGTGTAGCTAACTAACTGGCACTTTGCCGTCATTGACAGACGATAGTTATTATTCTTTAAAACAAACATAATAACCTCTCCGTGGAACAAAACCCGGGCTGAATTCTAGAGACCATATGTTACCCATGCAGCATGATCCTCCTCTCGGCCTGCCTAGTTTACCCCAGAGGAAATTTAACTCCAATATGTCTGGAACAAGACCAGTTGCAGAAGCTGCCGGATCAAAAAAGTAAGGCTCTAACTGTCAGCATTTCGGAGGGGACGCAGAGGTGTTTCCAAGGCACCAGGGCCGGGTTATATACTGGCAAATACCTATTGACACGTCCTCGTCGAGCGTCCTGGGCAACAGGTCCCTTCCGGGTCCTGGCTAAAGTCAGTAGGATCGCCGATTCCTCCGGAGTCGGAGAGTATCTGTCTGCACGGCGAGAAACCACCAGTCTGCACACCAATAAGCCAGACATGGGACAACGGATACTCACGCAAACCTCAGGTCCTGTATGACATCACACTGATGTTGGACAACAGGATGCCTTTATCCACCATACAGGACTTCGCGTTGGAGCTCAAGCCAACGAACACAAGCAAGCAAGCAAGCATTTCGTAGCTTTGCCTAAACCATTTGCCGACTAAAGCTTAAAGCCTGGTCTGTCCTGCCATGACATTTAGTCTTTAGGTTGCATTTCATTGTACCAGGGTAAGGGTTGCATTATCCCAATAAGGTGTGTTTGTATGTTTTCGCAGCCCGGACATTAGCTCGACAGCAGCAAACCGCTTTTAACAAAACTATTAACTTATGTATATTTTACACATTACAATTAAGTTATGTATGGCTTACACATTACCACTAACACATCTATGTCTTACACATTACCATTAACACATCTATGTCTTACACATTACCATTAACATGTATGTATCTGTAGCATCCTTCTGACAAGACAAATCATTGTTACAAAATGTGCATACATATTCAAGTTCGTGTCTTTGTCCACAGCCATTGTCCTTGACAAGATCAATGTAAAAGGTTACACTGGCTGGTCATTGATGGACAATTTCGAGTGGGCAAGCGGCTACTCAGAAAAGTTTGGCGTGTACTCGGTGGATTACAGCAGCCCAAACAGAACCAGGACACCCAAGGCCTCGGCCAGATACCTCTACGAGCTCTTCAAGTAAGTCGCTGGACCTATGTGTGTCATAATGTCTTGTATAATATGGATTGTGTCTAGTCAGATATGACTGAGCTACCGTATAACAGTAGACGGTACAACTTGCTTTCTGTTAGAGCCGAATGTTGGACGGCGTTCACAGAACCCAACACATCACATTGTGCCAACGGCTTCGGGCTGAGAAGCGCCACTGGCAGGGTACAAACCTTACTTATCCTGATGCGAGGAAATGCAACCTAAAGACTACATGTTAAGGCAGGGCAGACCAGGCCCTTAGCCTTGGTCGGAAACTGGCCTAGGTTGGAAGCTCCGACAAGCGGATAGTTAGAGCATTGCTTTTCTGATCCGGCAGCTTCTGCAGCTTCTCTTGTTCCAGATGCATTGGCGTTACCTTTCCTCTGTAATAAACTGGGCAGGTGGAGAGAAGGATCATAATGCATGGGAAATACATGGTCTCTACATTCAACCCAGGTTTTTGTGCTATGGAGAAGTTGCTGTGAAGGTTGGAACTGCGACTAACAACTAATCTCTGGGCTTAGCCGCCATGTGTTATTATTCCTTTATTTGTGAAGCACAATGTCACAAACTATACTCTGTCAAGACGGCCAGGTGCCGGTGAGTTGATTAAAGCAGCCCAAACAGTAACAGACACCCAGGCGTCGGCCAGATACCTCTATGAGCTCTTGAACTAACTCCTTAATTTGGGTTGAGTTTGGTCTATATTATTCATGTAGTGTTTTGGTATGTAATTGTAACGGTATGTATTTGTTATTTTTGTGCTGATGAAGGCTTTATACTCCCCAAAAACCGGGTTTTTTTCCATTTTTTTTTCTTAAATTTAGACGGCAAAGGGCAAAAAAAGATGCCCCCCAAAAAGAGAAAGCCCAGAGGCCCCAGACATTTATTTACGAGATGTCAACGCTATATTTCATTTATGCGGACGGAATATTACTGTGGGCAGGGCTGCGCAGGCTAAAAAAATTTTAGAACTGATAATATAACAGGCAAGTCAGGACATTATTACGTGCAGCAGGCAGGCAGACAAAAAACAGTTCTGGGACAACAGACTTGACTTAGATAGTCATAACTTGTTATGGGACATCATACAGATTAGACAGACCAGACAGTGTTAGACATACAGACAGTTATTGACAGACATAAAACAGACATACACGGACAGGACATCATACAGACAAAACATTGAGTCACCATATACAGTATGGACAATGACAGACGGACGACGGACGGTACGACGGACAAAACACGATGGAGATCAGGCTTGTTGGACGTGCTAGGCGGCAGCTGAAAAATTGTTTATGTAACTGATAATATTTAACAGGCTCAAGTCACGGCCTACATTATTTTACGTGCATTTTGCAGTTGTCTTATTTTGTCTACAAATCACATTGTTCTCGTGACAACATATACTTGATCTTATGATATTATATACTTGTTATTGTGACATCATACACTTGTTATTATGACATTCTACACTTGTTACAGTGACACCATACACTTGTTATTGTAACATCATACACTCGTTATTGTGTCATCACACACGTGTTCTCGTTGCATCATGCACTAGTTCTGGTGACATCATAACTTTTTCTTATGACTTCATATACGTGTTCTCGTGACATTACACACATATTTTTGCAGCATCATCAACTTGTAATTATATCTCTTCAAATAGGGCAAACGGCTTCATTCCCGGAACACCCACCGACCCTAAACGACCTTCACATCTTCTATACCAGAATGCCACATTTTATGGCCAGTTTCCTGCCAACTTCTCGTTTGGCGTCTCGGCGTCCGGTTATGACGACCAGCCACAAGGTGAGAAGAAACAATCAATTATCTTGCCACTGTTAGTTTTCGGATGACTAGGTCGTTATACATGCTGACATTTTAACAACATATGTCTGTAATGAGGATTTCTAAATGTAGTTTAATTCTTCTGTGATATGCTTATTTTTTATTTGTCTTACAATTCTTATTGTATAATAGATTTTGCTTGTTACCTCCTTTATTGAATTTATTTATTAGATAATTTTTATTACTCCCTTAATGTTTTATCCATTATGTATTTCTTGTTACCTCCTTTAACGTTTCATTCATTTGATATTTCTAGTTACCTCCCTTTATATTTTATTCATTTGATATTTCTTGTTACCTCCTTTAATGTGTTTTACCTCTTTTAATATTTTATTCATTTGATATATCTCTTACCTCCCTTATTGTTTTATTTATAATATATTCACAATACCTCCCTTATTTTTATTCATTTGATATTACCAGTTATCTCATTTATCGTTTTATTCACTCCATATTTCTTGTTATCTCCCTTAATCTTATATATAAAAGGCGAATCTCCGTCTGTCTGTATGTCCGTATGTCCTTTATGCGCTCGCGAACGGTCCATCCGATTGAGATGAAATTTTCTACACGTCTTCCTTTCATTCCAGCGCAGCCCACTGTCATATTTTTTTAGTGTGAAATCGGCTGCTTACCCAATATTATTTCATTTTTCATTTTTCATTATAATTTCATATATCTCAGGGGACTTAACTCTGTAAAAGTTATTTCAAGGGGAATAACTTTTTGTACACCTTATAGTCATATTGTGGCATCGTTTTCAAAGATTTATAAACTTTTTGCCCATAGTTATGTACCGGCATATGAGTTATAATAAATAATGATACAATCTTTAAGGAATTTTCAAAGTTTTCATAAAAATAATGCATAATGCATAACATTGTAACTCATCTTTTTATGCTTAAAGAATAAATAAATAATAGTTACCTTATCTCTATCAAGTTTGAAGATTTTATATTTCTTTACACTGTCGCCAACTCTAAGAAGACATGGAACAACTTCAGCCATTATTAAATCTACAGGCATATGCGTTATATTCCTCCTCCTCCTCCTCTCCCCTCCTCCACCTCCTACCCTCTTCCCCTCGCCCTCCTCCCTCTCCCTCCTCCATCCTCCTCTTCCTCTTTCTCCTCCTCCTCCTTCCTCCTCCTCCCTCTTCCTCCTCCTTCCTCCTCCTCTTTCCTCCCTCCTCCCTCTTCCTCCCTCTTCCTCCTCCTGCCTCCTCGCCCTCCTCCCTCCTCCTAATCACTCCTCTTCCTTCCTCCTCCCTTCTCCTCCTCTCTCCTCCTACTCCCTCCTCCTCCTCTCTCCTCCTCCCTCCTCCTCCTACGTCCTCCCCCTCCTCCCTCCTCCTCCTCCCTCTTCCTCCCTCCTCCTCCTTCTCCTCCCTCTTCCTCCCTCCTCCTCCCTCCTCCTCCCTTCTTCCTCCCTCTCCTCCTCCCTCTTCCTCATCCTCCTCTCCTTCTCCTCCTCCTCTCCTCCTCCCTCCTCATCCTCCTCCCTCCTCCCTCTACCTCCCTCCTCCCTCCACATCCCTCCTCCTCCTCCCTCTTCCTCCTCCTCCCTCCTCCTCCTCCCCCTCCTTCTCCTCCCTCCTCCTTCTCCCTCTTCCTCCTCCCTCCTCCTCCCTCCGCCTCCTCCCTCCTCCTCCCTCTCCTCCTCCCTCCTCCTCCCTCCTCCTCCCCCTCCTCCTGCGTTCTTCTCCTCCCTCCTTCTCCCTCCTCCTCCTCCTCCCTCTTCCTCCCTCCTCCTCCTTCTCCTCCCTCTTCCTCCCTCCTCCTCCCTCCTCCTCCCTCCTCCTCCCTCTCCTCCTCCCTCTTCCTCATCCCTCCTCCTCCCTTCTCCTCCTCCCTTCTCCTCCTCCCTCCTCATCCTCTCTCCTCCTCCCTCTACCTCCCTCCTCCCTCCACATCCCTCCTCCTCCTCCCTCTTCCTCCTCCTCCCTCCTCCTCCTCCCCCTCCTTCTCCTCCCTCCTCCTTCTCCCTCTTCCTCCTCCCTCCTCCTCCCTCCGCCTCCTCCCTCCTCCTCCCTCTCCTCCTCCCTCCTCCTCCCTCCTCCTCCCCCTCCTCCTCCTGCGTTCTTCTCCTCCCTCCTTCTCCCTCCTCCTCCTTCTCCTTCCTCCTCCCTCTTCCTCCTCCCTCTTCCTCCTCCCCCTCCTCCCTCCTCCTCCCTCTTCCTCCTCCCCTCCTCCTCCCACCTCCTCCTCCCTCCTCCTGCCTCCTCATCCTCCTCCTTCCTCCTCCTTCCTCCTTTCTCCTCCTCCTCCCTCCTCCTCCTCTCCTCCTCCTAATCCCTCCTCCTCCCTACTACTCCTCCTCCTTCCTCCTCCCTTCTCTTCCCTCCTCCTCCTCTCTCTGCCTATCTCTTCCTCCCTCCTACTCCTCCCTCCTCCTCCCTCTTCCTCCTCCCAGCTCCTACTCCTCCTTTTTCTTCTTCTTCTGCTGCTGCTGCCGCTGCTCCATTTACCCAAGTTAATTGTTGGGGAAGATGTAAAGATCTTTCAAGTGCTCTTTCTAATGCTTTTTGTAAGTTGGTCTTCGTTTATCTAAGGTTGTTCTAACTGCAACCAATAAATGATTAGACAGACAGACAGACAGACAGACAGACAGACAGACAGACAGACAGACAGACAGACAGACAGACAGACGGGAACGGGAACTTATATGACTACTTATATTAATTAAATGAGATGCTCCCCATCAGGGGCTGGGAGAAGCCGGGCCGGATCAGACAGACAGACAGACAGATAGACAGACAGACAGACAGATAGATAGTCGGGAACGGGAACGTGAGCTTATATGACTACTTATATGAATTAAATGAGATGCTCCACACCAGGAGCTGGGCGATGCCGGGCCGGGTCAGACAGACAGACAGACAGACTGACAGACAGACAGACAGACAGACAGACAGACAGACATACTGACAGACAGACAGATAGTCAGTAACGGGAACGGGAACTTACATGACTACTTATATGAATTAAATGAGATGCTCCGCACCAAGGACTGGGCGAAGCCGGGCCGGGTCAGCTAGTGTTTTATAAATTTAACTCTAACAATCTTGTATCTATCAAATTAGGTTTAATTTTCTTTTGTAAAAGTACGCGGGCGAGTCAATAAGTAAGTCACGCAGTTCTGTGAGGTGGCAGGTAAATGTAGTTGGTGTTTTCTACAGGTGTCATTAGGTGACAGCAACATCGAACTTTATATTCTCGTTTGTCATGTGGCGCTAGGTGTCTCATGCGCAGTGCATAAACAAAATGTCGAATGTACTTACGGAGTGTACAACTAAAGCGTAAGGTGCTGTTGTGCGTTTTTTATGGGCAAAAGGACTGCCTGCAAAGGACACTCATAAGGAAATGCTTCCTGTTTATGCTGACAAATGTTTGTCCCGTAAAGCGGTGCATAGCTGGGTAGAAACATTTTCTCAAGGACGCTCTAAAATTGTTGATGAAACCCGATCTGGTCGTCCTGTTGAGATTGCAACAGAAGCATCAGTGCAGCAGGTGGAGGGGGTGATTAGAGGTGACAGACGAGTAACGTCCACCTTACAACCTCGACTTAGCCCCTAGCGATTTCCACCTTTGTGCTCCACTGAAAACCCACCTTGGCGGGAGACATTCCGCGAATGACGCCGAAGTTAAATGTGAAGTGAAAACGTGGTTTAGAAAACAGAGCACGCAGTTCTATGTAGCTGGTTTGGGAGGACTGATAAAACTATGGGATAAGTGCATCAATGTTGGTGAAAATTGTGTTGAGAAATAAAGGGACAATGTATGTATAAAAATAAACAGGTTTCAAGTTGTTATCATAGTTAGTTATTTTTTTTACAGCCATTTGTGACTTACTTATTGACTTCTACTCGTAACTTGGGACGTGAGAGTGGCCAATGTGAATTTATTCATATCAACTCTAAAGTGCCGATTGATATATAAAAATATGATTCTTGCACCATTTGTCCTATAATTCTTAATATGAGTGAAACTTTTCTTTACTTACATTCCTTGTAAACAGTATAATTACGAGCATGCGATATATTCGCTGTAAGTATAGAAATTTGATATATTCCCTGTCATCATCTTCATCATCGTCAAGTGCCATGCTGGCTGACGTAAGCTTTCATGGCTCTTCACAGATCCTGGTCCTTGGTTTTCTGGATCAAATCTGCTGATGGTATTCCTCCATGCCACCGTCTCAGTCCGTCCAGCATCATTTCTCTTGGTCTGCCTCTACCACGCTTCTCCTCGATCTTTGCAGTTGTCACGATGTTCTCCAATGCCTCTTCTTCTCCTCTGCTGTTTGCTTCGTTCTGATTGTTGTATATAATGGTTTAGTTTCATTAGGCTCTTTAATGCAGTCGTTGTAAGTACAGACATGTGATTAAGTTAGCGAGGCAGGCGTTTCAAGAATGTAACCGCATCGTGCAGCCAGGGTCGTGGTTTGAGCGGGCAAAAGAGCAAAATTTGTACGACCGTTCGACAAAGTCTCGATAAGCGCCCACTCTCTCTCTCGATGAGTAGTGGGCCTGCAGTCAGTAAGCTGGTATAGCTTTTTTTTCGGTCAGTCCTGCCGGCATAGCTTGAAAGCTCGTCGGTAGGCGTCCAGTGGTTTTGCATGTATCACCTTGTACCGGGAGGGCGCGCTTTAGCGATGCTACTCTTGGCTTGCGTGTGCGTGAACGTCTGTCCTGTCAGTCGCCATATGCACTTGTGCGCTGGTGAGGTTCAACCGTAAATCGGGAGATCTGCTCGCAACCTAGACGAGCAGTATCTTCTGTGGGCAGCTTCTCGCCTCATGTATGTGTGGTCCTGTTCTGGCGGTCAGTCCGTCTTCGGCGAAGGAAATCTTGTAGATCTTATCAGTAATCATACGCTCATTGCTTGTCGCTACGCTTGTCTTAAAACTGAAAATTAAAGGAATTGACGGAAGGGCCGTTTGCACGAGGCTCTCGAGAGCCAATATATACAGGGATAACTGGCCGTGGCAGCCTAACGTCCACTGCATCTGTGTCCGTCTTCCAGTCGTCTTGCCATGCTCGCCACTGGAGCCAGACGGACACAGACGAGGGAGCGGGGAGCGACGGTGTTGCGCGACCACTTCCTCGCTATACAAAACCAAAGCGCAAGTCATTCGTTCCTCATCAAAAGATGTAGTGTAATGAATGGTCCTCGTCATTCATGATGGACGAACATCATATTGCCTGTAAGTATATAAATGTGATATATTCCTTGTAAGTACAGAAATGATATATGCCCTGTAAGTACAGAAATGTCATATATTCACTGTAAGTACAGAAATGTTATATATTCCCTGTAAGTACGTAAATGTGATATAATCCCTGTAAGTACAGAAATGTGATATATTCCCTGAAAGTACATTAAATGTGATATATTCCTTGTCAGAACAGAAATGTGACATATTCCCTGTAAATACACAAATGTGATATATTCCCTGTAAGTACATAAATGTGATATATTCCCTCTAAGTACACAAATGTCATATATTCCCTGTAAGTACATAAATGTGATATATTCCCTGTAAGTACAGAAATGTGATATATTCCATCTAAGTACAGAATTGTGATATATTCCCTGTAAGTACAGACATGTGATATAACTACTGAAACCACAGATATGTGATATATTTACTGTAACAACATAATTGTAGTTTTGTAAGCACGGAACGATATATTCAGTGTAATATGTTCGCCTTCCAGCCCAGTGTTATGGGTTCGAATCCGCTTTGAGACATATTATTTTGTAATGCAACTGGACTCCCAGGTTGATGTCTTTAGTAGATGAATACAGAAAGATTATATATTCGATTTAACCATAGAAAGATGACATATTGCCGAGGATTCTCCTATACACGCTAAAAAAACCACAGTTGTGTAAACAAATAGACAAGATAGTCTCTTTAAAACTACCGTGGTGACAGAGAAGAATACGGCAATGTATTTTTCGCGTATTTCAGTTCAAATTATTCATGACGCTACTTCATTGTATCTTGAACGTATTTCTGCATTAGACACCTGATGAGATTCAATGAAATGTAGCAGGCAATAAATTATGCAATAGATTGTTTGTATCAGAAATGATGCAATCGGGACTAAAGTGGGTGTTATACCAGCGCTAGATTTCATGAGAAAACAACAAGTTAAATGGATCAGCCGCATAATTCGCTATCAACTGACAGTATACTACAACAAGCAATGATGTACAGACCAAATGGAACCAGAAGAAGAGGCCGACCATGTAAACGATGAACAGAGGGAATAGCAGAATGTATGGGAATCTCGATATATGAAGCCCATAAACGGGCACTCTCCCACTGATTATGCTTGACCTCGACACCGAGAGGTACAAGAAGAATAAGATGGGATAAGATGAGATGTTGAAATACGATGATGAGATGAGATGTTATGAGATGAGATGTGTGATGAAATGCGATGAGATTATGAGATGAGATGAGATGAGCTTGTTTGTGTCTCCATTAGTCATATTCAGCGTAATCATAGAGCTGGTGTTTCATGTCATCCACAGACCGAGGTGCCAGTGTTTGGGACGGTATTCTCGCCAACATCACCAGACCAGTAAACAGAGAGATCACTCCTCTAGCAGAGTTTGCATACGATATCGCTGCATTGAGAAGCATCAAGGTACCGGCTATGCCGTTCCTCTGTTTTCTTCTCTGTCAGCTTCCCAAGTCTGTGGGGCTGTTTGATGAAGGTACAATCTATGTTAACTGGTAGGGGGTTTACTTGATCCTTGAACAAACACTGCTCGTGAATCAAGTAGGACATTGACGGTAAGAGATGGAACTTCAATTAACCCTCCCCATGACGCCTAACGGCATAAGTGGAAAACAACATCAACAGTAACAGCAGTAACAGCAACAGCACTTGCAGCAACAGCAACAAAAACAACAATATATTTTAAGTTCTTTTTATGTGATTTTGCTCCTTGTGACTTCAGACAATTCTTTTCAGTTCAGTTCATTTCATTTCAAGTTCATTTAAGTTTAGTTTAGTTCAGTCCATCTCAGTTCATTTAAGTTCTGTTCGTTTCAGTTCATATCATTTTAGTTCAGTTCAGTTTAGCTTAGTTCATTTAATTTCCGCGTAGTTTATTTCAGTACATTTCAGTACATTTCAGATGACCATCATCGTACTCCTCTCTCGCCCATGGCTGCTGCGATCTCCCCCAGACAACATCTAGCTCTGCCTACCACTGCCCTCCCCACTGGTGATTGAATGTCACCTCGCAACGACTTCTCCTTCGCCAAGTATCCCCACTTGGTGCATCCCCCCTCAACCAGACCATGCCAAGCCCTCCCATCTCCTCCTATCCCCTACAGCTCCGACTATGTCCTCCCAGTATTAGTCACGTCTTTTCTCCGTGTGCTCATATGGCTCCCCTATTTCCGTTGCCCCTGTGAGTTCTAGAGAAAGATCAGTGATCCGGGGTTTGTTTCCGGGGCCGGTCAGGGATATGCACTACTGACGAGCTCAAACGAGAGCGAAACTCGAGTATAGTGCTTCCATATTGACGTGGATAGGCCTTAGGTTCATACCAGAATACGATCAGCGTTGCCAGTAGTGGGTTGTGCTCAATATTTATATATTAGTGTGGCCATATAGAACGGTATTAAGTGTAGCTATAAAAATAAGATGACCTTAAGTATAGCCAATCAAAGATGATGAAATCAGTGTAGCCATGATGACCTTACATGTAGCTATGCCCTATTCATGGTTCCGATGGAACCCAACGGGATCGGAAGACATTGGAACACCGTCTCATCTTCCAGTTGGGTACACTCTCCCCTCACGGCCTTAATGTCCAACACAGCTTCATTTAACTCCCTACCCCACCCCCTAGCGTACAGTCCACCATATAGGTACGTGCAGGTCCTTTATAGGACATCCCATTCAACTTTCCTGGCAGGTTTACGTTCGGTGTTTTGCCATCGTTTTCTGAACGACCGCTACTCATGCCCCTCTGTGTGGACTAACACTATATAGTTTTCCGCAGCGGTGTTTCGAGCGCTTACCGAGAATTGCTAATTGTCAACTGCGTCCGTAACATCTTTGCCAGTCTTAAATTTCATTTTTCCGCACACATGGGCGCGTCTCCACCCCACTCCCCTCCCGCTTGACCTTTGACCCGTGTACCATACATCCGGTCTATTAATCCACTGGAGCCCTACGTGTGTCAGTCTTTCCGAGTCAGGATACAGAATTCAGATGAGTACATTTATTTTAATTAGTTTATTAGTTTAATATTGTCATAGTGTGTTTCATGTAGGTTTGTGTTGGTTTGTATTTGTTTGTCCTGTGCTGACGAAGGCTTTGGCCGCAACGTCCAATTTGTCTCTTGTAGTCGTGTTTTAGTAAAGCTCACAATCTACTTCTCGTTTGTTTGTTTTTTGGGTGATTCATTCATTGCCTTTTTAAGCTTTACTGCAGTTTCCCTCATTCTTGTTTTCATGGTTTTGAGTACTCTTCGTGGTTTTATATCCTCTTCATGGTTTCATGTCCTCTTCATGGTCGTATGTCCTCGTCATGGTTTCATTACCTCTTCATGGTTTCATGTCCTTTTCATGCTTTCATTACCTCTTTATGGTTTCTTGTCCTCTTCATGGTTTCATGTCCTCTTCGTGGTCTATGTCCTCTTCATGGTTTTGTGTCCTCTTCATGGTTTTATGTCCTCTTCATGGTTTCATGTCCTCTTCATGGTTGTATGTCCTCTTCATAGTTGTATGTCCTCTTCATGGTTTCATGTCCTCTTCATGGTTGTATGTCCTCTTCATGGTTTCATGTCCTCTTCATGGTTTTATGTCCTCACTACAGGCTGATCATTACCGGTTCACCATATCGTGGTCTCGCGTGCTGCCGACGGGCAGGGCTGGAGGAGTTCACCAACCTGGTATCGACTACTACAACACCATCCTTGACCAACTTGTGGACGCCGGGGTCAGGCCCGTTGTTGTCCTGCATGATCTGGATTACCCCAATGTGCTTCAGGTTAGATATTTCACCTGGGGTGAACATTGTCAGGGGTTGATTGTTGACAGACAGACAGACAAGACAGACAGACAGACAGACAGACAGACAGACAGACAGACAGACAGACAGACAGACAGACAGACAGACGGACGGACGGATGGATGGACGGACAGACAGACAGACAGACGGACGGATGGACGGACGGACAGACAGACTGAGAAAGTATGTAAACACATGTTTGTAACAGCAAAAATGAACGCGAGATACAATGAGAATGAGAGGAGAGAGACCGGAGAGAGATTGACAGAGAGATGAGGGAGAGAGGGAGAAAGATAATTAGACAGAAAATTGGAGCAGAGACAGACAGGCCAAGAGAGAGAGGGAGGGCAGAGACAGTGAGAGTAACAGAGAGAATAGAGAGAGACGTGAACACAGAGTTAGAGACAGATGAGAGATAGAGAGTGTCAGACAGAGAGAGAGAGAGAGAGAGAGAGAGAGAGAGAGAGAGAGAGAGAGAGAGAGAGAGAGAGAGAGAGAGAGAGAGAGAGTTTGAAGAGAAAGAGTGAGAGACTTTATTTTAGAGTACGAAAATCAGCAACTGAGAAACATGTGAAATGGTGGTTGTATCCGCATAAATACAATTGAGAGAGAGAGAGAGAGAGAGAGAGAGAGAGAGAGAGAGAGAGAGAGATGAAAACGAGAAAAGGTAGGAGAAAGTGAAAGAAACTGCAAGTCTCCATCTCTCTTTCCCCCTCTCTCTTCTTCTCTCTCTCTCACTCATTTTCTCTCTCTCTCCCTACCTCTCTCTTTCTCGTTCTCTCTTTCAAAAAGAGAAAGATATAGCGAAAACCGTAAAATGATTAGAGAAATTAGACCATTTGAAATTCTACCGTGCCAAAAATTATTAAGTGTCTAAGGACAATTTCTCCAATAAGTTTACAGTTTTAATGTGTCTTGAAGAACTGTCTCTTTGGTTTTTCTGTCCGTGCATGGTATTTTTTGACAGAGAGAAACATCAATGAGGAAGTCCCACAAGAAACAAATGAAAACCGTAAAATGATTAGAGAAATTAGACGTAGACAGTCAGTCAAGATTGTAGGGCACGATTAGAGAAAAAAATAAACTTGGTAACTTGGTCCGAAATGACAAGATTGCGGGGAAAAGAACAAGGGGAAGGCAGAGAAGTAAATATCTAGATGGCTTGGCTACGTGCCATAATCAAAACAAACACACATAGCTGTTCCACGACTATGGTGGTGGTGGTGGTGGTGGTAGTGGTGGTGTTAGTGGTGGTGGTGGTAGTGGTGGTGGTGGTAGTAGTGGTGGTAGTGGTAGTGGTGGTGGTAGTGGTAGTGGTGGTGGCAGTAGTGGTGGTGGTAGTGGTGGTGATGGTGGTGGTGATGGTGGTGGTGATATTGGTGGTGGTGTTGGGGTGGTGGTGGTGGTGGTGTTGTGGTAGTAGTGGTTGTGGTGGTAGTGGTGGTGGTAGAGTAGTAGTGGTGGTGGTGGTAGTGGTGATAGTGGTGGTAGTGGTGGTGGTGTGTATGCGTGCGTGCTTGCGTGCGTGCGTGCGTATATATAAGCTAATTACAATTCTGATACTGACAATACTTAAAACCTACCCACACAGGAAAGCGGTGGCTGGGCTAATGACTCCATCATACACGAATTCCTGCACTTCGCGAGAATCTGTTTTGAGACTTTCGGAGGCAAGGTACGTGGGAGTGTTTGCGACACTTGGTAACATTTGTGACTATCCATCCATCCATCATGTGCCATGCCGGTAAGCGTGGGCGGTCATGTTCTGCCATCTCACTCGATCACCAGAGTCGTGGATCAGCTCCGTGTTTCTGTCTCGACCATGCCACAAGGCCAAGCTATCCAGGTACTTGCTTCTAGGTCTTCCCCTTGGTCTGTTCCCCTCGATCTTACCAGTTGTCACCAAATTCTCCAATCCATTTCTTCTCATAACATGCCCAAAAATTTTTGACTGTCTACGTCTAATTTCTCTAATCAATTTACGATCTTCATTTGTTTCTTGAAGGACTTGTTCATTGGTCTTTCTGGCTGTCCATGGTATTCTTTGCATTTTCCTCAGAAACCACATCTCTACAGCCATCAGATGTTTTTCAGCCTGACTGCTCATTGTCCACGCTTCACATCCATATAAAAGTATAGGTTCAATGTAGCATCTCAACACTCTTTTTCTCGTTTCAATTGACATCTTTTTATTGGTCAATATGTTTTTCATCTTGCTAAAGGCTACTTTTGCCATGGCGATTCTTGTTCTAATCTCTTCAAGGCATCTCCCATCAGATGTTATTACTGTTCCGAGATAAATGTGACTATACTATTTATGTATTACAGATACACCCGCAATAAATGAGCTTTTATTTGCAGACGATCCGTGCCTGTTTTATAATAGAAAACACAAACAGTAAGGTACGTGTAGCTCCTGTGAAAAGATGAGACATACTGACCACGGACACAGAGTACCTACCTTAGAACGGACTCCATAAAGGTGAACATACATCATAGAGTGAAAACGTCCCACTCCCCCTCAACTCCTCCCTAGACTATCCGAAAAATATATATATTAATACAATAAAAATATATAATAATAAAATAAAAATATATAATAATACAATAAAAAATATATAATAATACAATAAAAATATATAATAATACTACTACAAAAATAAGTATTCTAAGACACACAAAACGACGTTTTGATTATATAAATCTTCATCAGGGACGGGAAAACACAAACACATCTAAGGACAACTCTCAAAATTATATAATATTAAAACACAACTCCTTCGTAGTGAAGAAGGCACAACAGTTGAGTTCAGTTCGTTTACATCGACGAGGAAAACTGCAAAATCATATTATTATTATACGCAGCAGATATAATGTGAATATACGAGGTGGTTTCAAATTAAAACCTTAAACATTTTTTGTTTGTTTGATGAATATATTCTGAAAAAAGTTCATTTTTTTTTTTCCGATGTAGCCACCACTGCGTTTAGTGCAAGTCCTCCAACGCTGATAAAATGCTTGGATTTCTGCAGAAAACAATTCTCTGAGGGTCACTATTCGGTGTGCCTGACCTATTCGTGAAGACTGTCACAGAAGTCGCGCCGTTTTGAATCTTCCCACTCCACTCATACACTAGCTGGACTGACAGGCATGCATCACCATACTGGACCTTCATTCGCCGATGAATTTCTATAGGTTTCACCACTTCACTTACGCAAAATAAGAGATAACAGAACGTTGTTCATCTTTGGTGCATGTCAAAAGGGGGGCGACCATTCTTTAAGCTGTCTTTATGACGTCACCGTTTTCGTCTGGGGCCGTGATGTCATGTGACATCCTTAATAACAATATTCACAGGGTACAAGACAATGGCATGGTTATTGTAATGTCTATCACACAACCAAACCTGAAGTAATGCAGATTCGTAGACCTCTTGGTTCACTAAATATACTGATAAATACATCTCTGTAACAAACAAAGAAAATGGATTGATGACACCAAAGAGGTCGAATCACATGGGATGACGCTATCTAATGGCAACCATCGGGAGCTGAAACGTCAGACCATTTCTCCCCACGACGCTTGCCGGCAGAAGTGGAAGATGTATATATATATATATATATATATATATATATATATATATATATATATATATATATATATATATATATATATATATATATATATATATATATATATATATATAAGATATATATATATATATATATATATATATATATATATATATGTGTGTGTGTGTGTGTGTGTGTGTGTGTGTGTGTGTGTGTGTGTGTGTGTGTGTGTGTATGTTGCGTGTATCATTGCTGTGTTTGTATACAAATTGTGCGTATCATTATTGTGTTTTTATAAACATTTTTTGTATATCATTGTGTGCATATGTCTGCATAAATAGTCTTTGTATCATTGTGTACGTATCTGCTTAAACAGTTTGTATATCATTGTGGACAATGAACAGACAAGCTGAAAAGAATCTAATGGTAGTGGAAATACGAATTATGAACAGAACGCAAAGAATAGTCTGGACTGTCAGAGAAACCAATGACCAAGTGCTACCAGAAACAAATGAAAACAGTAAACTGATTAGAGAAATTAGACGCAAGTCCAAATTTCTCGGTCACGCTATGAGACGACATAAACTAGAGAACTTGGTGACAACTGGCAAGATCGAGGTGGAAAGAAAAAGGTGACGGCAGAGAAGTAAATATCTGGATGGCTTGACAAATAACATAGTCGAGACAAGAACACGGAGCTGACCCACGACTCTGTTGCTTGTGAAGATGGCGAAACATGACTGCCTACACTTATCGGCATGGCACATGATGATGATGATGATGATGATGATGATGATGATGATGATGATGATGAGGATGATGATGATGATGATGATGATGATGATGATGATGATGATGATGATGTCATTGTGTGTACATGTGTCTGTATCAACATTATATTATCAATGTACATAATTCTGCGCAAACAGTGTGTGTATAATTGTGTATATTTCTGTATAAACAGTCTGTATATCATTGTTATCTCTGTACACACTTGGCAGGTCAAAGTGTGGGCAACATTCAGCGAGCCGGAGAGAATCCCGTTCATCTTCCCAGACAGGATCCATGACAACCAGTACGTGTTTGCCGTCTATCGCAACGTGTTGCTGGCCCACTCCGCCGCCTACAGGATTTATGAGCAACACTTCCAGCCTTCACAGAATGGTTGGTTTCATCATCATCATCATCATCATCATCATCATCATCATCATCATCATCATCATCATCATCATCATCATCATCGTCTGATGCCGTGGTAGCGGGTTCAAACCCTACACCGGTCAATTGGATTAAAATGTTGACTTCCTGTCCTTGACATGGGGACGTAAATTACCAGCACCTCAGAAGTCGGGGTGGGTTCGCCTGATGGCGAGGGACAGTGGTAATAGGGAAAGCTAATCCACATGCAAACATCAGTCCAGGGCACTAGAAGTAGTAACACGTGTGTGGACTACGTTTGAGTTTAAAGCGACCGAATGATTAAACAAATAAGAATAAAAAATCTTCCAATTTTGCCATCAAGCATCGCGGAGAGGTATAGTTGTGGTTCCAGCTCCCGGGATGAGGATGATCTGGGAAGCTGCTCTGAGAGGACGATCTGGGAGGATGATCTGGGGGGATCGCCTGGGAGGATGGCCTGGGAGGATGTCTTTGGAGGATGGCCTGGAAGCATGGCTTTGGAGGATGGCCTAGGAGGATGTCTTGGGAGGTTGGCCTGGGAGAATGGTCTGGAAGCATGGCTTGGAAAGGTGGCTTAGGAGGATGTTTTGGGAGGATGGCTTGGGAGTATGGCCCTCTCTCACTGGCACCTTACCTTATCAACACACGATAGTGTGTTACATTATACCTCGCAAAAAGCACAATCATTATAACCCATCGCATTATGCCGGGGCTGAATTGTAGAGACGACGTGTTGCCCATGCAGCATGATCACTCTCTCGACCTGACTAGTTGACTCCAAAGGAAAGGTAACAACAATATATCTGGAACAAGACAAGCCGGATCAGCAAAGCAAGGCTCTAACTGTCAGCCTATCGGAGCTTCGATCTTAGACCTGTTGTCGACCAAGGCTTAGAGCCTGATCTGCCCTGCTATGATAATTAGATAGCATTTCCTCGCACTAGGATCAGGCTTGTACCCTTTCAATTGCGCTCCTCCGTCTGAAGCCATTGTCACAATGTGGGGTGTTGGGTTTGGATATAGCACTAGGTATGATCATTAAAGTGCTTGTTACATTATATGTTTATTTTAGCCGTATATTACTGATTTTATCTACCGACTTTCTAAATTTACATTCCAGGTGTAGTAGGAATTGACCTGGCTCCCCTGCTGAGTTTACCCAGAAATCCACGCGACCCCGGTCACGCGAGTTCAGCGTACAGATCTACAGGCTACAGCTTTGGTCTGTTCGCTGATCCCATCTTCCTCAACGGCGACTTCTCTGATGAGGTTAAGGAGGTTGCTGGCTCGGCATTGCTGCCTCTGTCTGACCACGAGAAGGATCTCATCAAAGGTTGGTTCTGGATCACGGTGCTTCACGGATGGGATTTAAAAATATTAGTTACATATCCTTCACAAGACGTAGCAGTCAACTCCAGCATTGTTTGGCTGTTCGTGATTCCTGCGTTAATGTACTTTCAGTAGTTCGCCATTGCTTTCTGAACAACCGGCACTCATACCATTGTAGGGAAACAACGCAAGGCAGGTCTGCTTAAAATCGTCCGCAGCTGTGCTTCGAACGATGTATGCGGGATTACGAATTACATTTGTAACCGCTTCGCCACGGAGTCGGCATGCATATTAAACATCCTTGTAAAAACTGTGTATTCCCTTCATGATTTTACACAGTAATCACAAATGTAAACCGAAAATAGCCCGTGACTTTATGTCTATTTTAATGGCCAACCCAGCACTGGGACACACTTATGCAGTGCCCACTAGGGCACTCCTTCGTAGTTTTAACTATCAGCCCATCATCATATCTCCGTTGCTTCCGCTCTTTCCTGCCTTACCTTCCTCCCCGTCTTCATGTAAAAGTTCCACGCAATGACCTGAAATCTTCACTGGACCGACCCATCCCCTACAACCATTCCGATCACACATAGACAAACATGATCACTAACACCACACGGCAAGAACTATAAGAGGTTTTGCAATAAACAATATGGAAGACTGTGGACAGACATGATCACCAAAGCCACACGGCCAAAAATATAGGAAGAGTTGCAATACACGAGACAGAAGACTGTGGACATACATGATCATCAACGCCACATGGCAAAAATTACAGGAAGATTTGCAATACACGAGACAGAAGACAGACATGATCATCGAAGATACACGGCAAAAACTATAGTCAGATCTGCAATACATGAGACAGAAGACTGTGAACAGACATGATCACCGACGGCACACGGCACAAATTATAGGAAGATTTGCAATACACGAGACAGAAGACAGACATGATCACCGACGACACATGGCAAGAAATATAGGAAGATTTGCAATACACGAGACAGAAGGCTATGGACTGACATGCTTATCAACGCCACACGGCATGAGCTATAATAAGAAGTAATCTTTGCCGAATGTAATGAAATGTATCGCTGTGCAAGAGTAAGTTATTCATGGAAGCTATCATATCTCCTTCACAGGAAGTGCCAAATTCTTTGGCCTGACTTACTACCAGATAAGCCAGGTCGGGCGGAATGCCAGTGTGAAGTGGCATGCAACTCTGACAGACAGGAACTACCCCAGCCCCAACAATTCACACCCTGCAGGTTTAAGGTTGGCCCTGGGCCACATCCGCCGTCGCTACAACAACACGCCGGTGGTGATCGCAGGAAACGGTGTTTGGAGCAACTCTGGGGACCTGAATGATCCCTTCAGGGCTGAGTTCATTGAGCAGCATGTGGACGAGATCCTCAAGGGTGAGAGTTGTGTCTCCTTAATGTTGTAGTTCTTTGTTGTACTGGGGACCTGGATTATCCCTTCAGGGCTGAGTTCATTGAGCAGCATGTGGACGAGGTCCTCAAAGGTGAGAGCTGTGTCTCCTTAATGTTGTAGTTCTTTGTTGTACAGGGGACCTGGATGATCCCTTCAGGGCTGAGTTCATTGAGCAACGTGTGGACGAGGTCCTCAAGGGTGAGAGTTGTGTCTCCTTAATGTTGTAGTTCTTTGTTGTACAGGGGACCTGGATGATCCCTTCAGGGCTGAGTTCATTGAGCAACGTGTGGACGAGGTCCTCAAGGGTGAGAGTTGTGTCTCCTTAATGTTGTAGTTCTTTGTTGTACTGGGGACCTGGATGATCCGTTTAGGGCTGAGTTCATTGAGCAACATGTGAACGAGGTCCTCAAGGGTGAGAGTTGTGTCTCCTTAATGTTGTCAGGCTTGGCCATGGGAATGTTATTCCCAAGGGAAAGGCCCCATGGGATGGGATGGGATGGGACAGGCACATCTTACCATGGGATGGGATGGGATAGGACAGAAAAATATGTCCCTTGGACAAGCCTGAATGTTGTAGTTCTTTGTTGTATTGGGAACTAATGTGTGTTTCTCTATTGTACTGAGAACATATGTTTGTTTCTTTGTTGGCTTCGAAATAATGTTTGTTTCTTTGTTGGCTTAGAAATATTTTTTTGTTCTACCGGGTACTAATGTTTGTTTCTTTGTTGTATTGGGAACTAATGTTTGTTTCTTTGTTGTACTGTGGACTAATGTTTGTTTCTTTGTTGTACCGGGGACTAATGTTTGTTTCTTTGTCGTACTGTGGACTAATGTGTGTTTCTTTGTCGTACTGGGGACTAATGTTTGTTTCTTTGTTGTACTGTGGACTAATGATTGCTTCTTTGTTGTACTGTGGACTAATGATTGTTTCTTTGTTGTCCTGTGGACTAATGTTTGTTTTTTGTTGTACCCGGGACTAATATTTGTTTCTTTGTTGGCTTGGAAATATTTTGTTGTACTGGGAACTAATGTTTGTTTCTCTGTTGTACCGGGAACTAATGTTTGTTTCTTTGTTGGCTTGGAAATATTGTGTTGTACTGGGAACTAATGTTTGTTTCTCTGTTGTACCGGGAACTAATGTTTGTTTCTTTGTTGGCTTGGAAATATTTTTTTGTACTGGGAACTAATGTGTGTTTCTCTGTTGTACTGGGAACTAATGTTTGTTTCTTTGTTGGCTTGGAAATATTTTTTTGTACTGGGAACTAATGTGTGCTTCTCTGTTGTACTGGGAACTAATGTGTGCTTCTCTGTTGTACTGGGAACTAATGTGTGTTTCTCTGTTGTACTGGGAACTCTTGTTTGTTTCTTTGTTCTCTTAGGGGAAAGTACTAAGATGAGAGCATTCAGCTTTGTCCTAAGAAAACAAGCAATGGTGGTAGTAATCATTGTAATAATGGTGGTAGTAATGGTGGTAGTAATGTTAGTAGCATTGTTAGTAGTAATGGTGGTAGTAATTGTGGTAGTAATGGTGGTTCTGATGGTGGTAGTAATGATGGTAGTAATGGTGGTACTTATGGTGGTAGTAATGATGGTAGTAATGGTGGTAGTAATTATGGTAGTAATGGTGGTAGTAACTGTGGTAGTAATGGTGGCACTGATGGTGGTAGGAATTATGGTAATAATAGTGGTAGTAATCGTAGTAGTAGAGGTGATACTGATGGTAGTAGTAATGATGGTAGCAATGATGGTAGTAATAGTGGTACTGATTGTGGTAGTAATTATCGTAGTAATGGTGGTATGACTGATGGTGGTCTGACTGTATAAAAGAGATGCAACTAAATTTGAACTCAATGGGTAAATCATACATTCATCCATCTTTCTTTTCAGCAATCCGAATTGACGGAAGTGACGTCATAGGCTATACTTACAACTCCCTGGTCGATAGTTTTGAGTGGAATTCTGGATACAGCCGCAGATTTGGTCTTGTCCAGGTGAACTTTGCTGACCCTACTAGACCTCGTCACCTGCGAGACTCCGCCAAGGCTTACACCAAGATTATTGCCAATCGTGGGATCCTCCGAGATGCCTGATCTGACAAATCTTCACGGATTTATTTCCGATCCAGCTGTGATCCTACAAGATGCAGTTGTTTGGGTTTTCATTTCTTATGTGTACATGTATGATTTTTAACTGACACATATACTTAGTTTTTTTTTTCTGTTGTCTTTGAATATAACAGTGTGTGGGCTACATAATATATGTATATATTTACATGTAAATAAATATAAATAGCTTATAATGTATTGTTGCTGTTTTTCTTTACTTATGTTTGTTCACGGTAACGGGTGTACGAAGAAATTAATTGATTCATTGCTGAAGGACATTTTGTCAATTGGAGCTCCTATTTGGACAAAAGAACGATATATCGCCATACTAGGGCCATCGTAGTATTCGTTTTGTTTCGTAGTAACTTCCGTAATGTCAATGCTCAGTTAACGGAAATTTACATTATATAATATTTGCTCATTTGACTGGGTACCATGTTTGGTCCAAACTTACCATTTGCTTGGCACTGAATCAGTTAACAGTCTGGTAGACTGGCTGCTGTCGCTCCTTTTTGACGATGAGCTGGATTATGACGATGCTGATGTTGGGAAGGCACTGTGGGATAGAGTGGAAATGCACCAAACCAGACAGAGGATCCTTACCTAGAGGAGCTGATCAAGAGAGGAGTGAGAGGAGCAACACTCAGTGGGTTGGGGAAAACGTAGAAGGAGGTTCAATCAGACGACCATTGATGTCATGAAAACTTTTCGTTTGCCACTGAATCAGTTAGTTTGATCAGATCACGCATTCTTACCTCTAACATCTAACAAACAAAATTTTCAAGTGCTTAAAAATCAGGAATCGCTTGAAACAAAAATGAATGTTTCTATTTCATTAAGAATCCATTTTTTGTTTCAAACGAAATCATATACTTTGTTTCATTTCAACAGCATGCCAATAAAAATCATCTCATGTGTCACACTTGTCCCGCGTGCCGTAGGGTGCCGAGGTCTGTACTAGACAATATTGTTGTGTAGCAATCTGGTAGTAATTAGCTTCATTGATCGATGGTTATCACGAAGTTGAGACCTAATATATGTGACATTCTTGCCTCTAAACTAGTTGCTATTGTATCTGTCCTTTATGGAACAGCCCTGTCCTTTAACGCCCTTCTTGATACAGTCATCACAACTGTCGGAATGTAGTCAGCGGATGTGAAAGGCGATTACTTATGGAGTTACCTCCCCGGACGGCGGCCCATAACCCGATTAAGTCTGAAATATGTCGGTAGGGAATTCGGGTCGATGGCATCCCCAGCGACCGACAGATCAGGACCATCCCTAGTTTTCTGGCCACAACTTTTCTAGTCTCTACCTTGCCTTTTCACAGAATACAACACTCATTACCTCCACATCAGAATCAGCCTTCGACATGCTTCTTCTTCAATTCAACCTAAGTTTATGTTTCATTAATATTATATCTGGTAAGTGCTGTGTTAATAATACCCAGCAGTGTAATATAATTGATATATTTCAGCAAGTGCTTGTCTTATAACATTTTAACTATTTGCTTTAAAAAAGTTACACGTGGAAACGCGTTGCACACAACCTTATGCTGAAAAGCAAAGCCACGGTTCAAAATTCAAGAGGGTCGACTTCATTGCACCGGTTTCCTTTTTCCTTTATGGCTCAGTCTCTTTCCGCAGGGCAACTTGCTGAAAGCGTCGTACAAAGGACGAATTCCGTAACTCCAGCGACTGGCCCCCAGAAATTTCCGAGAAAATTGCACCCGTGAACCGAACTGAATCCGGAATCGAACTCACAACCTTTGGATCCCGAGGCAGGTGGCTTGACCACTTGGCCATGGAGACCCCCATAGTTTCATGTTCAACAGTCTATTTTAATAATTCTCTAATTTAATTATTTTCTAATTTAATTATTCTCTAATTTATTATTCTATATTTTCACTATTCTGTAATTTTAATATTCTGTAATTTCAATATTCTCTCATTTCACTATTCTCTAATTTAACTGTGGCTCCATGGCGATGGCGTTGCGGACACGATCCGTAATACTGCTTACCCGAGTTCGAAACACAGCGATGACCGATTTGGCAGCAGACCATGTCGCGCTGGTTTCAACGTGTTGGTATGGGAGCCGGTATTTCAAAAAGCAATGGCAAACTACTGAACGTAAAACTTTCCACGACATCAACAATGACAGTAAAATGCTGGTGTTGACTGCAACGTCCTGTAAAAGATATGCAACTATAAAAAATTAACTATTCTCTAATTTAAATATTCTCTAATTTAATTATTCTCTAATTTAAATATTCTCTAATTTACCTATTCTCTAATTTAATTTTCTTTAATTTAACTATTCTCTAAGTTGATTATTCTCTACTTTCACTGTTCTCTAATTTAACTATTCTCTTTTTTACTGATCCATTCATCAATCTGTCATTCCCACAATTCTATTTACATTTTACAGCTAAGTATCATTGCTGTTGTTTGAACACACAAGTCACACATAACATGTTGCACGATTTCTTGCCTGGCATATCTCACTGCCTCTCGTCGTGTGCATACTGCAGAGTTGGGTATCATATTAAGTGAATAAATGAATTATACTTTGGCTGGCATACTTAAACCAGTCACTGATATTGTTCGAATGTGGAGCATCTGTCATCCCCACGGCGATCGCAAATTTAAAATGAAATCCTTTCGCTTGAATAAAATTGTCTGGAACTGCCTAATTGCAACTACCTCGGTATGATTGAGTAATCGTTCTTGATCATCGAATACAATATAGGAAACACATTTTCGTGGTAAACTGTATGACTGCTATGAAGCGGTTGTTGAGAGGTCGCCGAGTTCTACAGCACAGAGATTTCTGAAAACTGATTAACTCTCTTTTCCAACCACTATTTTCGCGGTCTACCTATGTAAGCTGCTTGGCACTCACTCTGGAATTGATAAATGCAGTTTGATTTGGTGTACGTAGACAATGGTTCTTTCACATGTGACGTAGGCATAGAGGTGGTTTTTATATCTGATCATTGGTTCTGCAGCAAAGAATGTTTGGCTTTCAGCTGTTTTATATCTGATCATTGGTTCAGCAGCAAAGAATGTTTGGCTTCCAGCTGTTTTAAGTCGATCGTGTATCCGTTTCATGACGTCGTCCCCTCGAAAGTTCAGCTGAAGAAACACTTAAAGTTTGGGGGCGGATTATTCTGTGGGGGAATGTTTAACCGGTTGGCAGATCGACTCAGCTTAAAATAAATACCCAGGAATGTTCTGGAAAGTAAAAGCGGCCGATAATTCTGGGGGTAGGGTTTGGGTGGTAGGCTGGTCGACCCAGCTTAATGTGAGTACCCCAGAAATATGTCGTGAGATAAAAGCGACCGGACAGAAATAAACCACACCACCCATCGAGTGCCGACTCTGACCATACATATATGACGCGTGCACCATATACCCAGGACACGCCTGTGGCTTAGTTGGCAGGGAGCACAGTTTCACAATTCCCCGAGAAACCGGGTCGAGACATCGAAATCAGCTGGAAGCTGCTCGGTCTACGTTGATTTCGTTTGTATGAGTGTCGACCGTTTGGAAAGCAAGGGCAAAATACTTAACCCAAAAAAATGCCTAGTAAATAACAGATAGAGAAGAGACATGCCAATTGCTTAAAAGGCCTCAAGGCGAGCAAATGGGTCCTCGCCTCAATTTGTTGTTGTTTTTTTTTTTTTTTTTTTTTTTTTTTTTTTTTGGGGGGGGGGGGGGGGGGGTATTTTATTACACCAGTATTGTTTTAAAAACAATCGCTGAAACCCATCGTCATTATGTGCCATGCCGATAAGCGAGGGCGGTCATGTTTCGTATTTCACACGATCACCAGATACGTGGATCAGCTCCGTGTTCTTGTTTAATAGGGAAGGATGGGTTTTTGGGTGTTTGGCTGGGGGTGGGTGAGTCGGGTGTGTGGGGGGATGTGTGTGGGTGAGTGGGGGTGTGTAAGGCTGGGTTAGGCAGTGTCGGAGTGGGTAGGGTGGGTGTGTGGGAGGCTGGGGTGGGTGGTGTGTGTGCGGTTGGGGGATGTGTGTGGGTGGATGGAGGGTGTGGGTGTATGGGTGGGTGATATGTGTGTGTGGGTGAGGTGTGTGTCGGTGGGTGGGGTTGTATGTGGGTGGATGGGGATTATGTGGGTGGGTTTGTGTGTATGTGTGTGGAAAGAGGTTGTGTGTGTGGGTGAGGGATGTCTCTCATAACATTGTAGTATGCATTGTTTATGTTTACAACATTCATTTGACAGTGCATTTTCCTATGTGAATGCATCATGCACTATTGATGAATGAAAGATGAGTGATTGGAAGGGCCGAATGTAAGACGGGCCAGCGTGCCCAATTTGTAACCCTTTTAAAATAAAGTTGAACTGAATTGAATTGAATTGAATTGTCTCGACCACGCCACGTAACCAAGCCTTCAAGATATTTACTTCTCTGCTTTCCACATTGTTCTTTTCCCCTCAATCTTGCCAATTGTCACCAAGTTCTCTAATTTATTTCTTCTTATAATCTGTCCAAATAATTGTGACTGTCTGAGTCTAATTTCTCCAATCAGTTTACTGTTTTTAATTGTTGTTTGCAGGATTTGCTCATTGGTTTTTCTGTCTTTCCATGGCATTCTTTGCATTTTCCGCAGAAACCACATTTAGACTGCCAATAAATGTGTTTCAGCTGAAACAAATTTTAAATTTTAACTATAATATGAAAACTCAGAAACCTGACACTAAATGAGAACACTTTTACTTATTAACAAAGAGGCACGGTTGATATATGTTAACTACGACATCTTGTGACCATTGTGAATCTGTAACTTTCACGACACTCCATAAACATCAATTTAGTTTAGTTTAGTTTAGTTGAGTTTAGTTTAGTTTAGTCGACGGATCAACATCTCGGATCACGGGTGTAACCCATAAGTGCTCCGTTCCTAACTCAAGCCTAACTTTGCCCGGGCAGAGCCGTTAGCCTACTCTTTTTCGATTTCCAACTGCCAAGGGATTTTTTACGTGCGCAACAATAAACTTAAACGAACAACCCTTGAAACAAGTAAAGAGTTTCAAGTACCTAGGAAGTATAATATCATCAAATGGCAAATCGGAAGACGAGATCGAAAATAGATGCAATAAGGCAAAACAAATCATTGGACAAATGGCACCAATACTAAAGAACAAACATGTATCAATAACTACTAAGAAAGCACTTTACAACACAATCTTCCTACAAACTCTATGTTACCAATGCCAACCCTGAACAATGACAGAAAAAGAGAAAAGAAAAATCACAACAACAGAAATGAGATTCCTGAGAAGAATACTCAATGTATCAAGAAGAGATAAGATCAGAAATGAAGAAATCAGGACTAAAGTTGGGGTTATAGCAGCACTAGATTTTATTAGAAGGCAGCAAGTCAAATGGTTTGGCCATGCAAGTAGGTTACCAACTAACAGTATACCACAACAAGCAATGATGTACATACCAGAGGGAAGCAGAGGAAGAGACCGACCACGTAAACGATGGACGCAGGGAATAACAGAGTCCATGGGAATATCGATACATGAAGCCCATAAGCGGGCACTCTCCCGCTGTTTATACTTCACTTCGACACCGCAAGGTACAAGAGGAACATGATGAAGTGAGATGAACAATACACACGAGCGTCCTGATCTCACTACCCAGAGACCAGGTGAAATTTTGTTACTAGAAGTCCACGTGAAAAAATCTCGTCCCTCACCGGGGCTTGAATCTGGGACCTCCAGCACTTGAGGCGGACACCATACCTCGAGACCATTCATCTCCCATCAACTCAACATCAACTCAACATCAACTCAACATCAATTCAACATCAATTCAAACGGGATGAAACCAGGAGGAGCCCTATACAGGGTGTAAGTTAGCTGCGTGGTCTTTACGGGGCGTCGCAATCAACTCCAGTATTTTTGTTTGTGATACGTCGACGTGGTGGATACCATCAGAGCGCTCGCTCCTAGACTTCCAGCACGCTGATGGCGAGGTAGGCCGTTAAACCCCTACACCGGCTGTAAATATTACTTAAAGGTTAACTTTTCGTTCAGAAAGTATTGGCAAACTATTGAACGTACAATAGCCTACAAAATCATCCTGGGGTTGATAGCAACGTCCTGCATAGCACGTGCAATATTTAATTAATTTTGTAACTTACTGGGCAATGTTTACGATCAGTGGTTTGCAATTGCTTTATGAACGACCGACGCCTTATACCATGAAAATCAACGCAGAGCTGTCAGGTTCCAAGTCGGACGCAGCTGATTTCGAACCATCGACTCGGCGTGTCGGAGAATTGTGAAATGCGTTCACCTATGCAGGTTTGGAGGGGGGGGGGGGGTGTGTTGGGTTTCAAGGAAAAATAGATGACCAACACTGAAACATAGAATTATCGCCAACCGCACGTTTAGGGAGATACTGAGGATGCGATCCGGTTATTTAATGACTGGATGGTTCGATGTCACCTTCCCCTGGCCGTCTTGACAGATGATACATTGTAACACTGTGCTTCTAACAAGGTATAATAACTACAAACCGTGGCGATAGCGAATGTTATACATCTCCATAGCGACAAAGCCTGGGTTGAATTGTAGGGATCATGGTATACCCATGCAGCATGATCCCTCTCTCGGTCTGCCTAGTTTACTCCAGAGGAAAGGTAACACCAACACGTCTTGAACAAGACAAGCTGCAAAAGCTGCCGGACCAGAAAAGCAATGCTCTACCTGTCCGCCTGTCGGGGCTTCGATCCTACACCCATTGCCGACAAAAGCTTATGGCCTGATCTGCCCTGCCATGACATCCAGACTTTAGGTTGCATTTCCTTGCGCCAGGATTAGGCTTGTACCCTCCCAATTGCGCTCCTCCACCAGAAGCCGTTGGCACAATGTCGGGTTTGGTGAGCGCCGCCCAACATTCGTCGCTAACAGAAAGCATGTAGTGCCGTCTACTGTCGTACGGTAGCTCAGTCATATCTAATACCTGATTCCGATGGGTAGTGAGAATAATTTGACGACTATCTTACAAAAGTGTTTAATCTACATTCAATGATGCTAGCTATGGTTGTGTTGCATGCACCATTTCTCTTGCACATCAACGCTCCACAGTTGCCCTGGTTACTGCCAGCCGGTCCCCGAAGTATGTCTGGCCACTTGGAGATTCCAGCGTCCACAAGGAAGTTATGGAAGGCCGAGATGGACACCTTCCAGCCAGCAGCCAGTGTTTCGTCTTCTCTGACGGCTACTCCGGATTACCTTACAAGTAATATCATGTTCATTGTCATCGTCATAACCATCATCATCATTATCATAACTATCGCCATCATCATGGCTCATTCACACACATATTCTTTGCTTAACAGGGTTCTAAAACAGTTCATCATAGATCTCCAAATGAACATTCACTTTTCAAATAAAACACAAAAGTTAGTTACACGCCATTTCAAATTCAGTCATAGCCTGTATTGACTGATTGTCGTTAACCTGGACAATTTTACTTTCAGTAATCTGCTTTCTGAACAGTTTACGCTCATACCATTGTGAAAATCAATGCAAGCAAAGCGATCTGCTTCCAAACAAATTTAACGTAAAGCTATCTGCTTCCGATCGCCTACGACAGGGGTGGGCAAACTTTTCGTGCAGAGGGCCACATTGACAAATGTAAAGCTATTGGCGGGCCGCATATATACATATATATCCATTTTGTTTACAGCAACCTATCACAATAAGTAATTATTTTTTGTGCATATCCTTTACAGGACATCGCTGTCAACATCAGCATCTTTCAGCTGTATGTTGATTTCTTGGCAAGATTACGCTCAGTAGTTTGCCATTGCTTTCTGAGCGGCCGGCTCACATACCCCGTAAGTTACCGATACGATTCGAACCACTGCTGATTCTCACCGTCTCAACCTCTAAGCTAGGAAGCCGGCTAGGTTATTAGCAGGTTATTAAGCAGTATAAATAACTAATTATTACAATTTTATTTTACTTATACACTTATACATTATATTTGACAATATGGACAAAAACTTTTACTAATTTGTTAACAAGATTTTACAACTTGTTATTATAACAAATATTCTTTATTATCTATCAATGGCTTTAATTTAGACACACAGCGACTACATTGTCACTACAGTTGTTGATTTCTAATGATACGTATGTAACTGCTTGCAATTTTTGACAATATTCTTGAAATCTGGAGCAAGTTTACTTGTTGAAATTCGCATGACAGCATGCAAGTTGCAGTCCGACAATAAAGACCTATTCTTAGATTTGTTGATCTTCAAGCAAGAGAATGCTTGTTCGCAAATGTATGTTGATCCAAATAATTATAAAAGTTTAGCTGCAAAGTTTTTCAAGTTGGGAAATGATTCTTGTGATAAAGATCCATAGAAATCCAGCAAACCATCTGTCTTGAATTTCTCTTTCAGGTCATGATCTGCTTGTAAGTCAAGCAGCTCCAACTGTATGTCCTCTGTGGCTGTATCAGCTTCTGCACTAAAAGGTGAACTGAGAATATTGAACTATGGCTCTAATTTCTTGAAATCTTGGAATCTCCATCCAAATTCTTCAATCATTGCATCTAATTGGGCTTTGTATTTTTCAGTCATTTCACCAGAAATGGTTTCTTGTTTCAGCAAAGGGAAGTGACAAAATTTGTTTTCACTTGCTTGTCTGGAGAACAGTGAGAGTTTTGCCTGAAATGATTTTACATATACATACAATTCATGTGCAAACACACCATTGCCCTGAAGTTTGACATTCAGTTCATTTAACTTTTCCATAATTTCAATGGCAAACATAAAGTCTAACTGCCACTCTTTATTGACAATGTTAGTATTAAAGTCACATGCAATGCCCTTCATCTCTAGGAACATCACTATTTCTTCTCTGAGTTCCCACACTCGCTTCAATACCTTGCCGAGACTCAGCCATCGAACATTGATGTGGTTCAGGACACCGGAATGTTCAGTTTCCAAATCGTCAAGTAATGACTTGAACTGTTTGTGATTAAGTCCTCTTGATCTGATGAGGTTGATGACACTGACAACTGGGTCAATAACATGCTTGATATTCAAAACAGTTTTACACAGACTTTCTTTATGAATCACACAGTGAAGTGGTAATAATGTGTGGTCTGGATATTCTGCTTTAATCTTATCACTTATCAACTTTACCAGACCTACATTTTTTTTCCAGTCAAAGCACGAGCTCCGTCAGTTGTAACACTTGCCATCTTGTTCCAAACCAACCCAGTTCTTTCAATACAGTTAGTAACAGCATTGAATATATCATGGCCTGTGGCTGTGTCTTTGAGTGACTCAACACTCAGTAACTCTTCAGTGAGTTTGAAAGAAGTGTTTATTCCACGTATAAATATCAATAATTGGTCAGTATCATTTACATCGGTACTCTCATCCAATGCAAGAGAAGTACCACAAAAATTGTTTACTTGCATCTTGAAGTTTATGCATCAAATTGTCACTGATCTTGTCAACACGTCTGACCACAGTTCTCCTTGATAAAGTAATGTTGTCAAATCTGTTTTTTTTTTTTTTTTTTTGTTTGTTCTGGACTCGCCATCAGAAAATGGCTTGTTCTGTTTTACAATTCTGTGTGACAGCACAAGACTAGCTTCAGCTGCAGCATCTTGAATTGAAGAATTTTTAGTGAAAACAGTTTGCTGTTTCTCCAAATTTTTCACCAACTCAAGGCATTTCCTTTCCTTCTCTTCGGTCGTTAAATTGTATCCGAAATCGGAATGTTTTGTTTGAGAATGTCTTTTTAAATTGTACTCATTGAAGACAGCCACTGACTCACGACACAACAAGCAAACTGATTTGCTACCAACTTTTATAAAACAGTACTTAGTTGTCCATTCATCATTAAAAACACGGCATTCATCTTCAATCTTACGTTTGTTATTGACACTCATCATAGCGGTACATGAAATTCTGTAAAATTCAACAAAATAACTTAAAAACGAATTAAAAATTTTTATTTCTAAATGCCCTCGCGGGCCGCATAAAATCACTTGGCGGGCCGCATGCGGCCCGCGGGCCGTAGTTTGCCCACCCCTGGCCTACGACATACTTCAAACCGGTAAAGTCTGGATTTTGAAACTGCGTTCATTATCTCAAGCCCACAGAAGCCGAAGTCTATAAGATGTTAAACACAGTTAGTTGCGAATTCTTTACAGGACGTTTCAGTCAACCCTATCAATTTTAGCTGCTCGTGATTTCTGGGCAAGTTTACGTTCAGTAGTTTGCCATTGTTTTCTGAAAGACCGGAACTAATATCATTTTATAAAATAACCAGACACGGCGGTCTGCTGCCAAAGCGCCCGTAGGTATGTTTCGAAGGTGGTGTGCAAGAATACGAAACTGCGTCTTTAGCCCCTTCACTATACAGTAAATACCGAAACTAAATTAATAATTATAATAATTTGTCCTGAACCAGTTTCCAGGTATAGATCTGTGATGTGATAACCCATCACATTCTGTAGGCCTGGACGCAGGGAGGAATAGATGGCCAGACGTTCTCTTACTGTCGCAGGCGAGGAGCCTGGGAATAAGACCCTGCTCATGACACTACCATCAGTTCGCTATCAACTTGGCTATCGCGCACGCTGAAACCGTAACTATTGCAAGTATTATACAGAAAGCGTCGACACTCAACATAGGCTAAACAACGTAGTATGTTTACTGTGCCACAGACAAACCAATATGGGTAAGTGAATGGGGGTCATACATGTCATTGGCTGAAAGATCATCGACGTGAATAAAGATGAGGTGATAAAGATTTCAAGAAAGATCCCTGGGAATGCAGATGGAATGCGAACAAAAATAAATAAAACAAACAAACAAACACAAACACACATATTCACTCACAAGCACAGACATACATATTATACCCCTATTTTTGTTATCGGATTCTTTCACTCCATGATCCAGGGCGATAACTCTGCCAGGACAAGATAACTCCTACGTTGACTTTTATTTGAACGGCAAAGCAGATTTCAGGGACCTGACCATCTCTCTGTATGTCTACCCAATTGGTGAACCAGAGGGCACGATACTGAACTATATGTGTGAAACAGGTACTTAGTCTTTCCTTACTTCATGGTGTGCATTCTTTCCTCTTCTACACTGGCTAGTATTTTTTTTTTTTTGCGTTCGCTCGCTTTAAACTCAAGAGTAGTTCACTTCTATCCTGGGATGCAGTGGTACCTTGTTGTCGTGGTCAGTCTTTACTAGACTATCCTAGCTTGGAGTGGTACCTTGTTGTCGTGGTCAGTCTTTACTAGACTATCCTAGCGTGGAGAGGTACCCTGTGTGTATAAGAAACGCGGGCAAGTAGGAATAGATAGAGAAACAGACAAGATAAAGACAGGCAGAAAGACAGAGAGACAGGCAGACAGAGAGGAAGAAACAAAGAGACATGCAGACAGAATAAGAGAGTGAAGTAAGGAGAAAGATGGAGAGAGAGAGAGAGAGAGAGAGAGAGAGAGAGAGAGAGAGAGAGAGAGAGAGAGAGAGAGAGAGAGAGAGAGAGAGAGAACTTCCTGTCACGACAAAGCAAATAGAGAGGATGAAACAAAAATACAGATAGACAGAATAAGATGTAGAGTCGGGAGAACGAAGGAGAGAGAGAGAGAGAGAGAGAGAGAGAGAGAGAGAGAGAGAGAGAGAGAGAGAGAGAGAGAGAGAGAGAGAGAGAGGAGAGAACTTAAACTTACCATCACGACAAAGCAAGCACTCTTGAACTAATTTCACTGACAATTCCTAAACACCCATCGGAGCCAAGCTTCCATGAATTAGCATAAAGAAGAACACATATTGTAACTGATTCACACAAGGTGAAGACTGGTATGCTTCGAGCAGAATGGCATGTATCGATTAAGAAATGTAGCAAACACTTAAGCCACTCCATTGAGACGGAACACACCAGAATTCTCACTACACAAGCCGTATGCCCTGTCAATCCACGACTCCGGTAACCGCGCGAAATGGTCAAACATGACCACTCACGCTTGTCGGCATGGCACAGGATGATGATACCCTGTCACATGAACACTTTCCCTACCACAGGTGACATCATCAAAGTGGCGGTACTTCAGGGACTCCTGTTTGTCTCTTTCTGGGATGAGTACGGTGTGTCGGTGGGCGCCACGGCCCTGCCAGATGTGCTCACGGCCAACACCTGGAGTCACCTGCTCGTGTCTAGGGAATGTGAGACCGGGAGGATCAAGGTTTGAGTAGCAATGTTATCGTTGGTAACTGTTTGTTGTTGTTGTTGTTGTTGTTGTTGTTGTTGTTGTTGTTGTTGTTGTTGTTGTTGTTGTTGTTGTTGTTGTTGTTGTTGGTCTCAGTGTTGCTGAGTTGTCTACTCGTGGCAATCCAATGTTGCTGTCTACGTCTAGCAGCTAAATGGTTTTGAGTTGTCAACTCTTGACTGTCCTCTATTATTGAGTTGTCTGTTCCTGGCAGTCCAATTTTGTTGAGTTGTCTACTTCTGGCAGTCCAGTATTGTTGAGTTGTCTACTCCTGGCAGTCCAATGTTTCTAAGTTGTCTCCTCCTGGCAGTCCAAAGTTATCAAGTTGTCTACTCCTGGCAGTCCAAAGTTATCGAGTTGTCTACTCCTGGCAGTCCAAAGTTATCTAGTTATCTTCTTTTGGCAGTCCAAGGTTATCTAGTTTACTCCAATTCCAATTATTCTAGTTTCAAATTTCCAAATCTAGTTTACTCTTGTCCGTCCAAAGTTATAGAGTTGTCTACTCCTGGCAGTCCAGTGTTTCTGAGCTGTCTACTCTTGACATTCCACAGTCCAATGTTTCTAAGTTGTCTCCTCCTGGCAGTCCAAAGTTATCAAGTTGTCTACTCCTGGCAGTCCAAAGTTATCGAGTTGTCTACTCCTGGCAGTCCAAAGTTATCTAGTTATCTTCTTTTGGCAGTCCAAGGTTATCTAGTTTACTCCAATTCCAATTATTCTAGTTTCAAATTTCCAAATCTAGTTTACTCTTGTCCGTCCAAAGTTATAGAGTTGTCTACTCCTGGCAGTCCAGTGTTTCTGAGCTGTCTACTCTTGACATTCCACAGTCCAATGTTGTTGAGTTGTCTACTTTTTTAATATTGTAACACTTTCGAGTTATCTTCTCTTGACTGCCCCATGTTGTTGACTTATCTGCTCTTGGCATCCCAACAAAGCTCTTCTCCGCTTCAAGTATAGAAACCAGCTAGGTTTGCAATGCTGGTACTGGAACACCCCATCGATGGAGAAGCATAGTGATCCTTTTAACGTTAGCCAGACTATGTCCCCAGTCAGGACAAGCTACACCACAAAAGATGAGTCGAGATCGCTACTTTGGTGGTCATTGCTGGTCACGGTCTGGTGAGGTGTTTGGTATTGAAAGACATATTGTTCAGTTGACGCTCGAGTCAGGGTATTTAATGTTTTATCCACGTCTTGGTCTAGGTTTGAAATGTCCTGTTCAGGCTTGGGTTTGAGGTTTACATGTTTTGACTACATTTGAGCCTAGGTTTTTCATGTTTTATCCACTTCTGAGTATAAGTTGGATGTTTTACCCATGTTTTAGCCTAGATTTTCCATCTGGTATGCACTTTTGAGCTTTATCCATGTTTTAGCCTAGGTTGTCCATGTTTAGGCTTTTAAGTATAAGTTGGACATTTTATCCACTTTTGAGTATAAGTTGAATATTTTATAAATATTTTAGCATAAGTTGAATATTTTATCCACTTTTGATCATAAGTTGAAAAGTTTATCCACCTTTGAGCATAAGATGAATATTTTATCCATTTTGGAGCCTAGGTTGTCAATGATTTCATCACGTCTGAGTTTTTGTGTTCAGTGTTTTGACCACTTTTGAGTCTAGGTTTTAAATCTGTACAGTCAGTTAAGTCAGTAAAGGACCTATGCTTTGAGCAGTATTGCGTATATGGTGCTATGCTAACTCAATATTGTTATAAACCAATGGGCATCCGATGGCTGATGTGTTGGATATAAAGTTGAGCCGATTTACTTTCCAGAATATTTCCTAGTACCCATTTATTTTATGTTGGGTCGATTTGGGAAGTCCAGCTCAATTAACAAGCAACAGTCGATTGGGATTCGAAGACATAACCACCATACCGGCATGCAAGTGTTCCAGTCGGTGCGCTACCCTGGATCCCTTGTTTGTTGTGCTGCTTTATTATTTGTCCTTTAAAACAGAAAGTAAATAGACTGAGTCTCCTTAACAGATTATGTGTTAGAAAAAAAAAAGTAGATTTGGACCAAACAAAAATGGATAGCGGAAAATGGGAAGTAGGGGTGTGTCACATATTGTCAAATATCGGCTTTTTTGTCCGGAAATTATGTAAACATCCCCACAAACTGTCTTCCCGAAATTGAAACCTTAAGTTCAGGTGTCTTTCAGTACACCTGGAGACTAGAGATGTCGACGGGGAGGAGCGGCAGTGTGTGACGGGCTATGTGGCGCCAACGGAAGTGGACATCCAGCCCAAAGAGTGCGACTTAAAAGTTGTTAATATGGTAACAGATATTGTATTATAACACAATGATATCATTTATAATCCCATGGCAGATACGGGAAGTAGCGAAAGACGATTAATCATCCATTGACAATTAATCGGTGACATTAATCGAGACGTTAAGACAAACAATTAGATTTCAATATCGATGTTATCATCCTAGCGAAGTATCCAAGTGTTATCATCTAAATGTTACATTCAGATCTTCCACAACGGACATAACATTGAAGACCTTGATGACGATTTTCCCAATCGGATCCGCGTCCCGACCAAAGGATCGATCCGGCTGGGCAGCTCGCAGAAAGACCACAACGACCAGAAGTTCAAAGGCCGGTTTATGTGTTTCCAGTTCTACACATGCGCACTGACAGACGCGGAAGTTGCCACCAGCAAAGACTACTGCATGCCGGACAGGTGGAACATTGTGCCCGTCGGTAAACTTCCTGTGGTTGTTGCTGCTCGTGTTTGATCATTCTTGCGAGACATGTGTGTACATAGTTATATAGTTCTAAATTTGCTTTTAATGTATAACTAATCCGATTTCCTTCTTCTTCTTCTTCTTCTTCTTCTTCTTCTTCTTCTTCTTCTTCTTCTTCTTCTTCTTCTTCTTCTTCTTCTTCTTCTTCTTCTTCTTCTACTTCTTCTTCTGCTTCTTCTTCTTCTTCTTCTTCTTCTTCTTCTTCTTCTTCTTCTTCTTCTTCTTCTTCTTCTTCTTCTTCTTCTTCTTCTTCTTCTTCTTCTTCTTCTTCTTCTTCTTCTCCTCCTCCTCCTCCACTTCCTCCTCCACCTCCTCCTCCTTCTCCTCCTCCTCCTTCTTCTTCTTCTTCTTCTTCTTCTTCTTCTTCTTCTTCTTCTTCTTCTTCTTCTTCTTCTTCTTCTTCTTCTTCTTCTCTCAATTTGTAAGGTTTACTAACACTTACTCTCCCCCCCCCTCTCTCTCTCTCTCTCTCTCTCTCTCTCTCTCTCTCTCTCTCTCTCTCTCTCTCTCTCTCTCTCTCTCTCTCTCTCTCTCTCTCTCTCTTTGACTGTCTCTCTCTCTCTCCCCAGACTCCAGTCAAATATCGGCTTTTTTGTCCTAAAATTATGTAAACATCCCCACAAACTGTCTTCCCGAAATTGAAACCTTAAGTTCAGGTGTATTTCAGTACACCTGGAGACTAGAGATGTCGACGGGGAGGAGCGGCAGTGTGTGACGGGCTATGTGGCGCCAACGGAAGTGGACATCCAGCCCAAAGAGTGCGACTTCATCGACATGGGGTGTATTGCCTCGGGTAATGTTGTTGTCATGGTTTAGAACCAGTTGTCTAGTAATGTTATTGCAATAGTTTAGAACCAGTTGTCTGGTCATGTTGTAGTCATGGTTTAGAACCAGTTGTCTGGTAATGTTATTGTCGTGGTTTAGAACCAGTTGTCTGGGAATGTTATAGTCATGGTTTAGAACCAGTTGTCTGGTAATGTTACTGTGATGATTTATATCACGAAGTTCTAGATGATAAGTGCGTGATATGGTCGTTGTCTAGGTAACGATACTCCTGGTGTGTCATTGAGCTATCTAACTGTCTTACAATATAACTCACCCCCGCAGTGCACATTCACCAGTCATTAAACAAGATTGAGTTGGCGCACATACTCCTTTATTGCAGAAAGAACACGGACAAACGGAACACAACTCTATATCCAGAAACAATATAATCCATAGAATATAAATATCCTCCTCACAACTTAACCAGCACACATCACTGCCTTCTCAAGTCTGCTTCATATCAAATCCACAAGACCGGTAATCCAGCTACTATCCACGGCTGGATTTCACACAATACACCCACACACTGGGTCTAGCCTCCACTAACTATTCAACCCACTCTGGGTTCAGGCCTCCATTAACTATCCAACCCCCACTGGGTTTTAGGTCTGCATTCACAACTGGGAGAACAACACAACAAAAGATCTGACCCGCAGTCAGTCTAAGCTCCCACTTCTTCGACCACCGATCCGCTCGGCGCCAAAACATCAACTGTCCTAAAGTCCCCTGACTTCACACAAAACTAAACAGTCCTTCGCCCCATCCCCCCTAGGGGTCTGCTCACACCCGCACCATTATTTTTCATGGCTGGTTGTTTTCTCGTAGTCTTGCTACTGGGGTCACTCACCTCAATGTCAATGACCCAGGCATATGTCAATTTAGAACAAGATTATTGGTAATGTTATTGTCATGATTTAGAACATGTTGTCTGGTAATGTTAATGTTATCATTTAGAACAAGTTGTCTAAGAATGGTATTGTTATGATTTACAGCACGATTACTGGTAATGTTATTGTCATGATTTAGAACACGTTTAATGGTAACGTTATTGTTATGACTTAGAACAAGTTGTCTGTGGTAATGTTATGGTCATAATTTAGAACACTATGTATGGTACTGTTATTGTCATGTTTTAGAACCAGATTTCTGGTAATGTTATTCTCGTGTTTTAAAACCAGATTTCTGGTAATGTTAATCTCATGTTTGGAAGAAGATTTCTAGTAACGTTATTCTCTTGCCTTAGAACAAGATTTCTGGTAATGTTATTCTCGTGAATTTGACACGTGGACAACAATACCTTTCTTTCGCAATGTCTTAAGCTGCCCGGATATATTTTTTTTTTATTAACCTTACAGGTCGCTCAACATAAAATGGGTACCAAGACATTTGCTAGGAAGTGAAGGCGGCTGCTGTGACACTGTTCACGTCACACCTGGCGTGCCGATAGGTCCACCCTCACTTTGATATGTATCCTGGTCTTTGTCCATCTGCCATGGAATGTTTAATAAGTGCGCGGGGGTCCTCCCTGGTCGTTCGCTCTTGTCATAGAAAGCTAGATGGCAAATTCACTACCCCAGTATCTAAGGGGCAAGACACCAGCTACTTACCTATTTTATGGTAAATGTATGCACTACAAGTTGTGGATCGAAGCAGGTCTGCATAAAATATAGCAGATGGCGTAACTCTACGTCACGTCAACAATTAATTGTTGATAATAAGTTCAGGGATAATTTGTCAATGTTATCGAAGTGTACTGGGGATACAAGTAAAGTAGATTACAAGTACAGTACAAGCACAGTTACAATAAAGTAAAAAGTCGCTTAAAGGTCGACAGGGTCGACTTCATTGCACCGGGATTTTATCCCATGTGGCTCGGTTTCTTTCGACGGTGCGGAAAGCGTCGCACAAAGCACGAACTCCGCAGCTCCAGCGACGACCCACATGAGTATACAAAAACATTCACTCGTGAACCGAAGGAAGCGGCCTGGAATCTAACCCACAACCTTCGGAGCCCGAGTGAAACGGCTTGACCACTTCGCCACGGAGACTCTCAAATAAAATAAAAGTACAGTAAACGTACAGTTAAAGTAAAACGATAGTAAAGTAAAACTAGAGTAAATGTTCATTAAAGTAAAAGAACAACAAAGATATAGCAAACTAAAAGTACAGTAAAGTAAAACTATAGTAAAACTACATTAATGTAAAAGTACAATGATATGTCCTGGAGAAAAAACCCAAAGAAAGCTTCCTGATTGCACAAAGCACTCCAGCCTTCACCCTTCTAGGTTTACAGTCCCAGCATAACGGGTTCACAGTCAGTCGCGAGGTTATGGGAACAGATCGCTTTGCGCTGATTTTAGCAATGGTAAGAGCGTCGGCCGTTCATAAATCAATGGGAGACTTGTAAACATGGATGTGACAAATTATTTTAAAATGTCATATCCATTGCAGGACGTTGCGATCAACTTTAGGGTTGAATTTCTAGAAAAGTATACTCTCATTAGTTTACCATTGGGCACTGAACGAGAAGTTACCGTTTACGTCATCCTTAATGTCTGTGTAGGAGTTGAACAGCCTACCCAGCCTTCGAAATCATCTGCAGGCGATTTAGATGTAGAGCACCTTGTGTTGATTTTTAACGATGGTATGAGTGTCGGTCGTTCAGAAATCAATGGCAATCTACTGAATGTAAACTTGCCTTGTAAATCACGAACAGCCCAACATAAATGATGGGGTTGATTGTCATATCCTGAAAAGAACATGCGACTACCTTTGCAACATATTTGTCTACCATCCTGGTTTCTAGGTGTTAATTGGAACTGTTTCTTTATAAAGGATCACATCTCATCCTTGTTTCTAGGTGTTAATTGGAACTGTGTCTGTATTTTTTTTTTAATCACATAAACTTCTACGTCTCATACTTGTCTAGATGTTAAGTAGAAATGTTTCTATATAAGAATCACACACATTTCTATGTCTTACTTATCTAGGTGTTAATTGGAACTGGGTCTTGAGCAAGAACCAATGGACGGCCAGCTCGCGGGACAACGCCCACTTTCATCTGATTGGTCGAAACCGCATTCCCACTGCAGACGACACAGGCGTTCTTGGCAACGTCCAGACAACAAACAAAATGGTAGGCATGTCTTCATTAAGGTGCTATCTCCGCACTGAAGAAAGGTTTTCTCCGTCTCGAATACTCACTGTCCGGTGTCTATACCGTGGATTCATACAAAGTTCTTGAAGTTCACCTCTCCATGTTGTCCACCGACATGGAACGTTGCCCACCGCTTCTATACTTCGTCTCCATTTCCCCCTTCATGATTCCTTTAGCGAGAATCCGTGCCTCTAATTTTGACCCTAGTACTTGAATTGTCTGGCCTTTTTCAATCCTAGTCTGTATGATAGTTCTTTGTTTGTTTGTTTGTTTGTTTGTTTGTTTTATTTGTTTGTTTGTTTGTTTGCTTGTTGTTGTTGTTGTTGTTTTTTCATGCTTTGACATTTTTCATCTTCGTCTATAAAACGGTTTAAAAGCGAGATAATGAATTTCATTGCACCGGGTTGTATCCCATACGGCTCAGTCTCTTCCTACAGAGCGGCCTTCTAAAAGTGTCGCACAAAGCACGAACTCGGTAGTGCAGCGACGACCCCCAGGAGTCTCCGAGAAAAATACACTCGTGAACCGAATGACTGAGTCCAGAAACGAACCTACGACCTTCGGAGCGGGAGGCAGCTAATTTAACCACTTAACCAAGGAGTCTCCCTCATTACCTGTCTATACAAGCACATTTAGAACGCTCTAATTAATTTTGTCCTCACAGTAACTACTTATTGTACATTAAGAGTTAGGGTTAGGTCACGGGTTAGCTGTCCAGAGCCAGCATTTTCCCCTGAACACTTGATTCACTGGAATTTGAATAATGAAGATACAAACAATAGGTTGCACAATTTATTGCCTGTCATATTTTGCTGCATGTTATCAGGAGCATACATCAGAAATCGGTGCTGTTCCTGAAGAAGATCACTAAGATTGAAACGTCGGATTCGCTGTATTGTGGTTTAGATTAGTTTAACATTTTTAGTTAACGTTAATTTAGTATTCTTGTTATTGCTATTCTCCCCATTGTGATTTCTGTTAACCAAATTTGAATTTCTTGTAATATCTTTGTACAATGTGTCTGTGTTTGTTCTCTCTCTCTCTCTCTCTCTCTCTCTCTCTCTCTCTCTCTCTCTCTCTCTCTCTCTCTCTCTCTCTCTCTCTCTCTCTCTCTCTCTCTCTCTCTCTCTCTCTCTCTCTCTCTCACTCTCTCTCTTCTTTTTTTTTTCTTTCGCAGAAGTCACACATGCCTAATTGGTTTCATTGTATATTCCCACTGCTAGACTTGCTCCCGTCTGTGTCTCCGAGTCCATGGCTGCCAGGCATTCTCCTCCCTGGAACAGACCGCCAACACGACACAGTGTATCCTCTACAAAACCATACTCACGGCTTCCCAGGCCCAGCAGGGCGCCAGGTACTTCTCCCTCACATAGAACAACAACAACAACCATCGTGCTCACCCAGACTTCACTTCCTGCAACAAGAACACCCAGTGTCGATTTCTTCAATTTTTCAGCCATGATAAATTTAACAACATTAAATAATAAAGCAAAACAAAAAGAACAAGTCCCGCAACTAGAATCTAGTTAGTTAGTCGTTAGTAATAGTAGCAGTTACAAATTCACGGCAAAAGGTCGCCCCATTATGCTCCGTTCCTATACCTAATGGGGCGACACTTTACCGTGATGTTGGAACCGGACTAACGATTAAATAATTATAATCTAAGCTGGAATCTTCTGTTGGTATGTGAAGTGTTAGAGCCGTCACATGTTGTAGGCCAGAGTGCACGGATGAATAGTTGGCCAGTCTTTCCTTCTTGTAGCAAGCGACGAGAGCTGACATTGAGTGCTCGTCCGACTACGCTGATGATGATAGTATTGCAATTTTGTACTTGGTGTCAACTGGAATAACTGATCGATGGATAAAGAGTAAGAGAATAACAGAGGGCAAAGTTAAGAACTCTTATGACTTGGTCACATGACTTTCTCGGAAGAAGATCACGAACCTGAACAGATACTTTTATTGATTGCGGGAAGTGGCGAGTCATGATCGCCCAGGCTTATCGGCATGTGTATGATGATGATAATACTTCATTCATTGAGTAAATACTGTATTGATTCAGAAGTATTGGATTCGAGTTTCTTTTTTTTTTTTTTTTTTGGTTTTGCATGTTTATTTGATTGTTTGTTCATTCTGTTTTAGTAGAACTTGTACTCGTTCTCATAGTAGCAGTAGCAGTAGTAGTAGTAGTAGTAGTAGTAGTAGTAGTAGTAGTAGTAGTAGTAGTAGTAGTAGTAGTAGTAGTAGTAGTAGTAGTAGTAGTAGTAGTAGTAGTAGTAGTAGTAGTAGTAGTAGTAGTAGTAGTAGCAGTAGTAGTAGTAGTAGTAGTAGTAGTAGTAGTAGTAGTAGTAGTAGTAGTAGTAGTAGTAGTAGTAGTAGTAGTAGTAGTAGTAGTAGTAGTAGTAGTAGTAGAAGTAGTAGTAGTAGTAGTAGTAGTAGTAGTAGTAGTAGTAGTAGTAGTAGTAGTAGTAGTAGTAGTAGTAGTAGTAGTAGTAGTAGTAGTTGCTGTTGTTGTTGTTGTTGTAGTTGTTATTGTTGTTGTTGTTGTAGGAGGAGGAGGAGGAGCAGCAGCAGCAGCAATATCAATCACATGAACAAGTATTATCGTGGGAATTTCAGGTCACTGAGCATTGGAATTGCGTAAGATAAAAGGAAATGAAACAATTAACATGATGACCCAAATATGACGATGTATCGTCCCTCTGTCCAGTTGAGAGCTCACATTGAAAGGAAATGAAATCATCTAGGGCACATGATGACCTGACAACTCGCATGAGGTTGTTGTTCTGGACTCGCCATCAGAAAATGGCTTGTTCTGTTTTACAATTCTGTGTGACAGCACAAGACTAGCTTCAGCTGCAGCATCTTGAATTGAAGAATTTTTAGTGAAAAATAGTTTGCTGTTTCTCCAAATTTTTCACCAACTCAAGGGCATTCCTTTCTTCTCTTCGGTCGTTAAATTGTATCCAAAATCGGAATGTTTTTGTTTGAGAATGTCTTTTTAAATTGTACTCATGAAGACAGCCAACTGACTCACGACACAACAAGCAAACTGATTTGCTACCAACTTTTATAAAAAAAACTAGTACTTAGTTGTCCATTCATCATTAAAACACGGCATTCATCTTCATCTTACGTTTGTTATTGACACTCATCATAAGCGGTACATGAAATTCTGTAAAATTCAAACAAAATAACTTAAAAATGAAGTAAAATGTTTATTTTCTAAATGCCCTCGCGGGCCGCATAAAATCACTTGGCGGGCCGCATGCGGCCCGCGGGCCGTAGTTTGCCCACCCCGGCCTACGACATACTTCAAACCGGTAAAGTCTGGATTTTGAAACTGCGTTCATTATCTCAAGCCCACAGAAGCCGAATCTATAAGATGTAACACACAGTTAGTTGCGAATTCTTTACGGACGTTTCAGTCAACCCTATCAATTTTAGCTGTTCGTGATTTCTGGGCAAGTTTACGTTCAGTAGTTTGCCATTGTTTCTGAAAGACCGGAACTAATATCATTTATAAAATAACCAGACACGGCGGTCTGCTGCCAAAGCGCCGTAGGGTATGTTTCGAAGTGGTGTGCAAGAATACGAAACTGCGTCTTTAGCCCCTTCACTATACAGTAAATACCGAAACTAAATAATAATAATTATAATAATTTGTCCTGAACCAGTTCCAGGTATAGATCTGTGATGTGATAACCCATCACATTCTGTAGGCTTGGACGCAGGGAGGAATAGATGGCCAGACGTTCTCTTACTGTCGCAGGCGAGGAGCCTGGGAATAAGACCCTGCTCATGACACTACCATCAGTTCGCTATCAACTTGGCTATCGCGCACGCTGAAACCGTAACTATTGCAAGTATCGCGCCGGTTTTATACAGAAAGCGTCGACACTCAACATAGGCTAAACAACGTAGTATGTTTACTGTGCCACAGACAAACCAATATGGGTAAGTGAATGGGGGTCATACATGTCATTGGCTGAAAGATCATCGACTGTGAATAAAGATGAGGGTGATAAGATTTCAAGAAAGATCCATGGGAATGCAGATGGAATGGCGAACAAAAATAAATAAAACAAACAAACAAACAAACACAACACACATATTCACGCACAAGGACAGACATACATATTATACCCCTATTTTTGTTATCGGATTCTTTCCACTCCATGAATCCAGGGGCGATAAACCTCTGCCAGGACAAGATAACTCCTACGTTGACTTTTTATTTGAACGGCAAAGCAGATTTCAAGGGACCTGACCATCTCTCTGTATGTCTACCCAATTGGTGAACCAGAGGGCACGATACTGAACTATATGTGTGAAACAGGTACTTAGTTTTTCCCTTACTTCATGGTGTGCATTCTTTCCTCTGTACACTACGTTAGTATTTTTTTTTTTGCGTTGGGTCACTTATAACTCAAGCACCTACGCGTAGTTCACTTCTATCCTGGATGCAGAAGTGGTACTTGTTTTGGTGGTGAGTCTTTACTATACTATCCTAGCTTGGAGGGTACCCTGTGTGTTATAAGAGACACGGGCGGGTAGGAATAGATAGAGAACAGACAAGATAAAGACAGGCCGAAAAGACAGAGAGACAGGCAGAGGACAGGAGGAAGAAGAAAGAGAGAAGAAGAAGAAGAGAAACAAAAAGACAGGCAGACAGAATTAAGAGAGTGTGAAGTAAGGAGAAATTTATGAAGCGAGAGCGAGAGAGAGAGATGATGGAGAGAGAGAGAGATGAGAGAGAGAGAGAGAGAAGAGAGAGAATGGAAGAGGAGAGAGAGACTGAGACTGGAGGAGAGGAGAGGAGATGGGAGAGAGAGAATCAGAGAGGAGAGAACTTAAACTTACCATCACGACAAAAGCAAGCACTCTTGAACTAATTTCACTGACAATTCCTAAACACCAATCGGAGCCAAGCTTCCATGAATTAGCATAAAGAAGAAACACATATTGTAACTGATTCACACAAGGTGTGAAGACTGGTATGCTTCGAGCAGAATGGCATGTATCGATTCAGGAATGTAGCAAACACTTAAGCCACTCCATTGAGACGGAACACACCAGAAATTCTCACTACACAAGCCGTATGCCCTGTCAATCACACGACTCCGGTAACGCGCGAAATGGTCAAACATGACCACTCACGCTTTGTCGGCATGGCACAGGATGATGATACCCTGTCACATGAACACTTTCCCTACCACAGGTGACATCATTCAAAGTGGCGGTTTACTTCAGGGACTCCTGTTTGTCTCTTTCTGGGATGAGTACGGTGTGTCGGTGGGCGCCACGGCTTGCCAGATGTCTCACGGCCAACACCTGGAGCCACATGCTCGTCTCTAGGGAATGTGAGACGGGAGGATCAAGGTTTTGAGTAGCAATGTTATCGTTGGTAACTGTTTGTTGTTGTTGTTGTTGTTGTTGTTGTTGTTGTTGTTGTGTTGTGTTGTTGTTGTTGTTGTTGGGTCTCAGTGTTGCTGAGTTGTCTACTCGTGGCAATTCAATGTTGCTGCTACTTCTAGCAGCTAAATGGTTTTGAGTTGTCAACTCTTGACTGTCCTCTATTATTGAGTTGTCTGTTCCTGGCAGTCCAATTTTGTTGAGTTGTCTACTCCTGGCAGTCCAATGTTTCTAAGTTGTCTACTCCTGGCAGTCCAAAGTTATCGAGTTGTCTACTCCTGGCCAGTCCAAAGTTATCTAGTTGTCTTCTTTTGGCAGTCCAAGGTTATCTAGTTTACTCCAATTCCAATTATTCTAGTTTCAAATTTCCACATCTAGTTTACTCTTGTCAATTCTACAAACTCCGGAGAGTGAAGACGTGTTTTTGTATCTCTTACTTCTCGGATTATTATTACTGCAAGCTGAATCACCTATCATGGATTTTTATATCAATGTGCTCGTTGTGATTCTGAGGATGTGGTGAAATAGTTTTTAGATTAATACAAGTGTTTATTATCGCAAAAATGTGGGTTATATCTAATATTCATTTCGAGTGATAGTTGAACACTATTAAATTTCAACCAATCAAGTGCACGAGGCGTGTCAGATACAACCACGGGACCTCAAATTGCCCGCGGCGTGGCTAGATAACAATGCGATTGCTGCGTTCTTCAAGTTTAGTTAGTCGTAATATTATGCAATAATGTCAGGGGAAGGAGAGTGCTCCGTATTGGAAGTGAATGGTGAAAGGACTCGCTCAGGTTTACGATCGGCTGTCAATAAAACTTACACACTAAACAAAGAGAGGGCCGTGAAGAATAAGCTATCCAAGTGCATAAATCCCAACGGCCTAGTCGTCAAACACACCAACTCAGGACAGTGTGTTACTATTTCCTTCAACAACACACTCTATTATGAGGCATTCCGAACTTGCCTACTCAACTACTACAGGCTTGAACTAATTGAACACAGGCAAGATAAGCACGGGGCCCACGTTGAGGATCTGATTACGACGCCAGTGATTACGATACATTTGTACCGCAGTAAAAATAAACTCATGACACAGGGCAGTAATGAAAACATTAATTCCTGGCTAAAAGTAGATTTTGTTGAACTTGAAAACTCGACACAGACATTCACCGAATCTACTCATACGATGAGTGTACATGACAACATCAACACGAGGCCTGCCAACCCACCAGCGCTCTTGGCTATTGAATACCCAATGGAGCGTATCCAAAACAACATAGAACCCAATGTTGACATTGTTGAAGAAGTACCTGCCTCAGATAACAATAGCATCTTAACTATCAATGGACATTCGTGCGACTGTAAACAGCGCATTGAGGAACTAGAACAATCACTAAAGGCGCTCATTGTCACTGTTTCAACCAACATTGAAGCAAACAACAAGATAAGCAGTGATTACAATGCTCTCAAGACAGAAGTCGCACTCCTGCGAGACGAAAATTTGCTGCTGAGAAATACAGTTCAAATCTTACAGAATGCGTCCTCTACAAACCAAACCGAAGAAGCATGTAATTCTCAAGCAACCGCTTCATCCTTGGGAAATCTTGGGGAAGCTCAATCCCACCCAGAACAGATAATCACTATGAAAACAACTCAACGCGCAGAGGAAGATAAAAAACAACAAACACCTCAATGTGCAGACGAAGATAAACAACAACAAGCAGTCTACCCCATTGACGTCAAAATAAGCAATAGGTTTGAAGTACTTCAAGAAAAGTCACCAGAAAACTTACAGTGCTTTAACATGCTGCAAACGGGCAAGACAAGCCAACAAGATACATCGGGAGAACCACATGGAGACATAAAGACTGCTGATAATCGGAAATGGATGAAACAACGGTCGAGACGTGCTGACAACCAACATGTACAGACAGCACGACCTGACTGTACACATATTATACTAGGCGATTCCTTAATGAAAGGTTTATACAGCGACAGGATGGCCACATCAGACAAAGACATTGTTTCAATAATCCCACTGCCTGGGGCTGGTGTAGACCGGCTAACAGACAAGATTAGCAGGTTGGCTGTTAATCATAGTGTCAGAAGGGCAAGCGTACATATTGGCATCACCGACACCATGAACAACCAACAAATCACAGGGTCTCAACTGCTGGCACTCTTGAACGGATTACGTCACACTTTTCCTAACTCATCCATTTTCTTCTCCTCCATCATATCACCGAGTTATGGACACCAGCGCCGTCTAGCTGACATAAATAACAACATGTTGCAGAAGTTCTGTTCTCAAAACAAGATACAATTCATCAACAATACAGCATCATTCACTTCACAGGCTGGTGCACCAAAAAAGAGTCTTTACAAGGATCAAATACATTTATCTACATTGGGCACCAGTTTTCTCGCCAAGAATTTAAAATATCCAGAACGGACATACCATACATCCAATACGGGATCGCGCCGGACACTTTTAGCTACTCCTGAAACTCAAGCCAGACGACATACTCCCGTCACATCAAGTACCAATAGGACAGAAGTGTGCAGACCACTCATAACCACTGCACCTGAAATCCAAGCCAGACGGGACACTACCACAACACCAAGTCCGTTAAATACGTCGTCTTTCACACAGGAGGGTAATAATTACGAAGATATGATTCCTATTCTCCCCAGAAAGGATCCGACTCTCAGCAACAACGACGTGCCAGCACAACCTCCTGTTAGCCACCAACCAGAGGCTCTAGTTGGTAGTCATTACATACCCATGAGACATCATCAGTACCCATTTAATTGTAATCCAGAATGGTTGCACCTCACACGGTATAGCCCAGCTACACTTCGTCAAGCACTTATAATGTCGCTATACCAACAACCAACACAACCTGCTATTTACTAGCACTTCTCGGTACAAGAAAGAGCCTCTCCTTAAACGTTTATCTGCATATTTGGTTATAACTTGATCTAGTAACGTATTAGGTTATAAGTTATTACAAACATTGACTGGTTTTGACTTTATATTAATTGATAGTACTTAGCTGTATAGCTTTTATAATAATTCTAATTGTGTTTTCACGGTGAGTGAGGGGGTCTTCACTGCTCTTCCTTACGGATCTGTGTACGTATTTTTATATATTTACAGAGATATTACTGTTTCTCTGTACTTTAGAGTGTGTTTTGTAATAAGGGACGTAAGTTGTATTCACTTTGTGTGTGTGTGTTTTGCTTTTAAACTTGTGATTACGCATTGTTGAAATGTCTAATAAGTACGAACACTGGCTCAGGAATAATGGGCTCAGAATCGGGCATGTAAACATATGCCATCTATTAGGGAAGCTGCCCGAACTATCACTTATACTTAATCAAAATTTTCACATGTTTGGCGTTAGCGAAAGTCGATTAAATGGCAACATCTCAGATGATGACATCGCTATCAGAGGTTTTAAAACCATTAGAAGAGATCCCTATCAGAAACAAGAGACGGGTATTGCAGTTTATATTTCCAACTCGCTTAACGCCCACCGCAGGCTAGACTTTGAAACCTGTGAGATTGAGTGTGTATGGATAGAGGTTAAACTTCAAAATTGCATACCGCTAGTAGTTGGCTATCTTTATCGAAACCCCAGTGCAGGAAATATCTGGTATGAAAAATTCACCACTATGATGGATGTAGTCTTTAGTAATGCTAGGGAAATAATATTGCTAGGTGACTTCAACATAGACGCTAACAAATCAAACAAAACATGGGAAAACATAATAGAGTCATATAATTTCCAACAGTTAGTCAAACAAGCCACTAGAATCACTAAATCATCTGCAACACTTATAGATCATATTTATACTACGTGTGCTGATAACATCACAGAATGTAGTGTACCTATCAATGCAATGAGCGATCACTATCCAGTATGTTGCACGTGGTCGAAAAGGGGCACCAAAACTCCCAAACACAAACATATAAGCATAAAATATAGAAATTACAAAAATTTCAATCGAGACGTCTTCTTACAAGATTTGGTCAACTCATCTCTAGATTATGTTTACCAGCTTCCTGACCCAGACGATGCTCTGGACCACTGGCTAAAGACCTTTCTAAGTATATTTGATAAACATGTTCCATTTAAGGAAGTTCGTGTTAAACATCACACAAAGCCCCCGTGGATCACACAGGAGGTAGTTGAACTTATGAGAGATCGCGACAGGGCTCACAAAAATAGAGATCTAACTATGTACCGTAGTCTGAGAAACAAAGTTCAATATGTTATTCGGAAGGAAAAGAAAAACTATTTTAAGAACATAGTAATAGATAAAACCAACACTAAAGATATATGGAAAGCAATTAATACCTTGACAAACAAACACAAATCATCACAATCATTACCATCAAATCAGGTTACATGTGATCAATTCAGTAGATACTTTCAGTCCGACATAAACCAACTGAAGGCTGCAATACCAGATGCGCCTCATGACATATCTTTATTATCATCATTCTGTGAGAACAAATGCTATGGACACATTTCCTCCAACATACCGCTAATGACGACAACTGAAGTATTTACTCATCTCCGTAATCTAAAAAACAATAACTCATCAGGACTAGATGGAATTAGTAGTCGGATCCTTCGCCATGCTGCACCGGCGATCTGCGAGTCACTAACTTTTATATATAATCAATGTCTAACCAGAGGTCACTTCCCATCAGCCTTTAAAATCGCTAAAGTGTATCCTCATTTAAAAGCTGGTCCTCTAGACGATCGTCTCATGAGTAATTATAGACCAATTTCCATATTATCCTCATTATCCAAACCGCTAGAAAAGCACATCCACAAAACAACACTAGATCACTTAGTTCGCCATAAACTGATAGTTGACAGTCAGTCAGGATTTCGGCCAAAATATTCTTGCCATACGGCACTAACAAACATGATAGAAAACTGGCATCAAAATATTAACAACAATACTCTATGTGGAGCGGTGTTTATAGACTTTAGGAAAGCATTCGATATGATAGATCATACTATTCTAATTAAAAAACTAGAAACAATGAAAGTAAGTTTTAATATAGTGACATTAATAAAATCATTCTTATTAGACAGAAAGCAAGTAGTATCACACAATAAAGTTTTATCTCAAGCCATTACCATTAATATTGGAGTACCTCAGGGGTCTATTCTTGGCCCTCTATTATTTGCCATTTATATAAATGATCTTCCATTAAATCTGTCGTCGTCCTGCGATCTATTTGCTGATGACTGCACAGTATATACAAACGCTGTTGATCGTAATGTGCTAGAATTATCCTTGCAACAGGAAATAAATAGTGTAGTTAACTGGAGTCATGCAAACCGCATGCAAATTAACATTACTAAAACAAAGTCTATGTTAATAGGAACCAGGCAAAGACTTCACACTCTAAACTCGCAGAGAACTCTTCAGCTGCACATTGGCAGCACGCCTGTAGAAAGTGTCACCGAGCACAAGACACTGGGTGTTATCATAGATCAAAATCTAACTTTTAACTCACATGTTCATGCTCTAGTTAAACAAATAGCCAAAAAAGTATACCAACTTGCCAAAATTAAAAATTTCCTTGACGAAAACACAAGAAAGATATTCTATACTTCTCATATACAAACACATATTGATTACTGCTCCACAGTCTGGGATGGATGCTCCAAATCAATAACAAAACGCCTATATTCACTCCAGAAAAGGGCAGTGCGTTTAATTAATGGTGAAAAGCTTACCGACAATTCTAACCTATATAAACGTCTCCGGTTACTGCCACTCCACAAGCGCCTGCTTTTTAATAAGACCAAACTAATTCACAAAATCCTATTTCAAAATGCTCCAAGCTACCTTTGGCCATTGTTTAAATATAACGCTAGACATAGCGAACGACTAAATATACTTCATGTCCCTAAACCTAGGATAGACTTATATAAAACAAGCTTAGCATACTCTGCCGCTCAGTTGTGGAACAATCTTCCACAAGAAATCAAAGACACCACCAATCATGATACATACATTCGCAACCTGTTTGAACACTACCTTAGTACAGACTACATGCCCCCATAACAAATAACACAAAAAAGACAATAATGGTAACTTATCTCAAACGACAACTAGCCAAAAAACATTCCCTTATGTATGGCACGATACACCCTCCTTAGGTATTTATAATGCCCATGTTAAACACTGCCTCAGTGAGTCTTTGTTATTGATTATTTTTCATGCGTTTTAATGTTCTTTTGTTGTCAAAAGTTGCTTCATAAGTGATGTTGAATGAAAGAATGTATGAGAGGAAATAGAGAAGAAGGGCAGAATGTCAGACTGGCCTGCGTGCCCAATTCTTAACCCTTTGAAAATAAAGACTTATTATTATTATTATTGTCCGTCCAAAGTTATCGAGTTGTCTACTCTTGACGTCCAATGTTGTTGAGTTGTCTACTTTTAATATTGTAACACTTTCGAGTTATCTTCTCTTGACTGCCCCATGTTGTTGACTTATCTGCTCTTGGCATCCCAACAAAGCTCTTCTCAGCTTCAAGTATAGAAACCAGCTAGGTTTGCAATGCTGGTACTGGAACACCCCATCGATGGAGAAGCATAGTGATCCTTTTAACGTTAGCCAGACTATGTCCCCAGTCAGGACAGACTACACCACAAAAGATGAGTCGAGATCGCTGCTTTGGTGGTCATTGCTGGTCAAGGTCTGGTGAGGTGTTTGGTATTGAAAGACATATTGTTCTGTTGACGCTCGAGTCAGGGTATTTAATGTTTTATCCACGTCTTGGTCTAGGTTTGAAATGTCCTGTTCAGGCTTGGGTTTGGGGTTTACATGTTTTTGACTACATTTGAGCCTAGGTTTTTCATGTTTTAATCCAACTTCTGAGTATAAGTTGGATGTTCTACCCATGTTTTAGCCTAGATTTTCCATCTGGTATGCACTTTTGAGCTGTATCCATGGTTTAGCCTAGGTTGTCCATGTTTAGGCTTTTAAGTATAAGTTGGACATTTTATCCACTTTTGAGTATAAGTTGAATATTTTATAAATATTTTAGCATAAGTTGAATATTTTATCCACTTTTGATCATAAGTTGAAAAGTTTATCCACCTTTGAGCATAAGATGAATATTTTATCCATTTTGGAGCCTAGATTGTCAATGATTTCATCACGTCTGAGTTTTTGTGTTCAGTGTTTTGACCACTTTTGAGTCTAGGTTTTAAATCTGTACAGTAAGTAAAGTCAGTAAAGGACCTATGCTTTGAGCAGTATTGCGTATATGGTGCTATGCTAACTCAATATTGTTATAAACCAATGGGCATCCGATGGCTGATGTGTTGGATATAAAGTTGAGCCGATTTACTTTCCAGAATATTTCCTAGTACCCATTTATTTTATGTTGGGTCGATTTGGGAAGTCCAGCTCAATTAACAAGCAACAGTCGATTGGGATTCGAAGACATAACCACCATACCGGCATGCAAGTGTTCTAGTCGGTGCGCTACCCTGGATCCCTTGTTGTGCTGCTTTATTATTTGTCCTTTAAAACAGAAAGTAAATAGACTGAGTCTCCTTAACAGATTATGTGTTAGGAAAAAAAAAAAGTAGATTTGGACCAAACAAAAATGGATAGCGGAAAATGGGAAGTAGGGGTGTGTCACATATTGTCAAATATCGGCTTTTTTGTCCGGAAATTATGTAAACATCCCCACAAACTGTCTTCCCGAAATTGAAACCTTAAGTTCAGGTGTCTTTCAGTACACCTGGAGACTAGAGATGTCGACGGGGAGGAGCGGCAGTGTGTGACGGGCTATGTGGCGCCAACGGAAGTGGACATCCAGCCCAAAGAGTGCGACTTAAAAGTTGTTAATATGGTAACAGATATTGTATTATAACACAATGATATCATTTATAATCCCATGGCAGATACGGGAAGTAGCGAAAGACGATTAATCATCCATTGACAATTAATCGGTGACATTAATCGAGACGTTAAGACAAACAATTAGATTTCAATATCGATGTTATCATCCTAGCGAAGTATCCAAGTGTTATCATCTAAATGTTACATTCAGATCTTCCACAACGGACATAACATTGAAGACCTTGATGACGATTTCCCCAATCGGATCCGCGTTCCGACCAAAGGATCTATCCGGCTGGGCAGCTCGCAGAAAGACCACAACGACCAGAAGTTCAAAGGCCGGTTTATGTGTTTCCAGTTCTACACATGCGCACT